>JAMJFZ010001796.1:0-512500 GCA_026225945.1 Cricetomys ansorgei
AATTCATACAAGTTGCTTCGCAAAACAAAAGTTGCTAATTAGCAACAGAAGAACTTCATTATCGGGGTCCCCACAACACGAGAAAGTGTATTCAAGTGTGGCGGTCTTAGGAAGGTTGAGAACCACTGTGTAGAAATAAGTCACACCTGAGTGAATCATGCTCCATAGCAGATCATGATCAGCCCTTAGTGATTGTGGAGACTTGCTATACTGGGGGTGCTGAATCAAATATTGTAGGGGCATTTCGGACATGTAAACAGCCACTTTGGTCATTTCTCTTTATGACCCCTTTTGCCATGAACAGGTGTCAATGTTCTTTCGAACCCAACGCTGATCCCTCAGGATGTGGTGTTCATTTCTGAACTTTGTCCTGTAACTCGAGAAGCGCCATGCGTTGTTCCCACCATGGAATACACTATTTCGGGCAAACCGACTGTGTGTCCATGAGACACAATCATGTGAATGGCTTCAAAAACATCTCCAGTCCCCTGTGAAGCTAGGGTTCAGCCTCCAGACCAGCTTGAGACAGATGCAGTTACTATCAAGTGGGACACGTGCGCCACCGTGTGGCAGCAGACTGCCACTGCGGAGGCAGGCAGCTTCCAGGGAGTTGCCTTCATGGTTGCCCTCTGAACCCTTCTGCCCCAGCCATGAGCAGTAACTGCTCATGGCTGGGGCAGAAGGGTTCAGAGAATTCATTCAAGGACCCTTCGGACACGTGGTGAGCCTCTTCTCGCCGCCATGAGAACCTCCCTTCTTCTGACTATGCTCAGGCGCACCCTCACCCGTGCGTCCTGATCCTCCTGCTGAGCCCCAGGGTCCTCTCTCTAAAATTCCAGGAACCCCTTCCGGTCCTTTCCCTGGTTCTTTCTGCTTACAAGATCTTGTGGCTGACTCTACTCTTTGCTTTTTTCCCCGGGGCAAGATCAAGGAGCCCTCCACCATTACGGGTCAATGTCAGCTTTTTAACTTACAGGAGCTGGTCTCTGCAGGGGTCACCAATGTGGATGTTGGAACTTCTGCAAAGGTAGCCACATAGAGCGGCTACCATCTAGATGCTGAGGACTGAATCCAGGCCCCTGCGAGGTCACTCAGACATCATAAACGCTTGCAGGTTTTCTTGGAGAAAAAAATTCTCATATATGATGCCTGCACATCTCCACCTTCTGATCCCATCATTGTTTGGAAGAAGGTCTGCAATGCTTGGGGACACAGCCTGTACCGAAACACAAGGGTGACTGAGTCGGAAGGATGGAATGTATGAGCAGAGAACCAGGAACGATCCTGACTCGGAAATTTAGAAACGAAACAATAGAAAAGAAAGAAGGAAAAGAAATGAAAAGGAAAAAAGGAAGAAAAGGTTCGGGTCGTACCTCTCAAGTATTCACAAAGTCCTGGGTTTGATTCTGAACACTCAACCACTTAAAGGAAACCAAAGGTTATAAAAGGGCCTGTGCATATAGGCCAGCAATTCTCATGCTGAGGGGCTCAAGCCAGTTGGGGGCTTGAGCGACTGTGTCCCAGGTTTCGATTAAGAACTGCTGCATGTCAGACATTTGCAATACGTTTGATAGAAGTAGCTTTGCAAAACAACACTTACAAGTTAGCAACAGAATAATTTCATTGTTGGGGTTCTCACAACACGAGGAATTGTCTTCAAGTGTGGCAGTCGCAGGAAGTTTGACAACCACTGTGTAGAAACAAGTCACAGCTGACTGAATCATGCTCGACAGCAGATCGTGATCAGACCGTAGTGATTGTGGAGAGTCGGTATTTTGTGGGTCCTGAATCAAATATTGTAGGGTCACTTCGGACTTGTAAACAGCCGCTTTGGCCATTTTATTTTATGACCCCTTTTGCCAAGAACAGATGTCAATGATCTTTCCAAGCCCACGACGATCCCCTCAGGATGTGGTGTTCATTTCTGACTTTGTCCTGTAAATCGAGAAACGCCATGCACTGTTCCAATCACGGAATCCACTATTTCGGGCACACCGACCGTGTTTCCCTGAGACACAGGCATGCAAATGCCTTCCAAAACATCTCCAGTCCCCTGTGACGCGAGGGTTAAGCTTCCAGACCGGCTTGAGACCAAGGCAGTAACTTTCAACTGGGGCTCAAGTGCCAACATTTGGCTCCTGGCTAACTCTGCGGAGGCAGGCAACTTCCACGGAGGCTCCTTCACGCCTGGACTCTGAACCCTTCTGCCCCAGCAATGAGCAAACAAGCTCATTGCTGGGGCAGAAGGGTTCAGAGAATCCATTCAGGGACCCTTCGGGACACATGGATAGCCTCTTCTCGCTGCCCTGAAAACCTCCCTTCTTCAGACCCTGCTCATTTGCACTCCCACCCGTGACTCCTGATCCTTCTGCTGAGCCACTGGGTCCCTGTTCTTAAATTCCACGAACCCCTTCCTGTTTTGTCCCGGGTTCTTTCTGCTCACAGGAACTTGTGGCTGATGCTCCCCTTTGCATCTTTGCAGTAGGCAAGATCAAGGAGCCCTCCTCCATTATGGGTCAATGTCAGCTTTTTCACTTACACCAGCTGCTTCTTTCAAGGGTCAGCAGACTGGATGTTCGAACCACTGGAACGGTAGCCACATGTAGGAGCTAGCATGTAGACACTGAGTACTGAATCCAGGCCCCTGCTAGGGCAAGCAGGCATCATAAATGCTCTGGAGGTGATTTTGTAGAAAACAACTCTCCCTTTGGATGCCAGCACATCTCCATCATCTGATTTCTTCATTGCTGGTAGAAACGTTCTGCCACGCTTGTGGACATGGGCCTGTCACCGAGCTGCAACAGTGCTTGAAGCAGAAGCATGGGTTGTCTGTGAGGGGAGCTCAGATAGATCCTATCTCAAAAAACTGAAAGGGAATGAATAGAAAAGACAAGGAAAGGAAACGAAAGGAAAGCAAAGGAAATGTTTGGATCGTACCTCTCCAGGATTCACAAAGTCCTGGGTTTGATCCTGAGCACCCAAACACTTAAGAGAAACAGAAGGTTCTAACAGGGCCTGTGCATATGAGGCAGCAATTCTCATGCAGCGGGCACAACCAATGTGGAGCGTGAAGAACATTGTCCCAGGATTCGATTAAGAACTGCTGCGTGTCAGACATTTGCATTAAGATTCATACAAGTTGCTTCGCAAAACAAAAGTTGCTAATTAGCAACAGAAGAACTTCATTATCGGGGTCCCCACAACACGAGAAAGTGTATTCAAGTGTGGCGGTCTTAGGAAGGTTGAGAACCACTGTGTAGAAATAAGTCACACCTGAGTGAATCATGCTCCATAGCAGATCATGATCAGCCCTTAGTGATTGTGGAGACTTGCTATACTGGGGGTGCTGAATCAAATATTGTAGGGGCATTTCGGACATGTAAACAGCCACTTTGGTCATTTCTCTTTATGACCCCTTTTGCCATGAACAGGTGTCAATGTTCTTTCGAACCCAACGCTGATCCCCTCAGGATGTGGTGTTCATTTCTGAACTTTGTCCTGTAACTCGAGAAGCGCCATGCGTTGTTCCCACCATGGAATACACTATTTCGGGCAAACCGACTGTGTGTCCATGAGACACAATCATGTGAATGGCTTCAAAAACATCTCCAGTCCCCTGTGAAGCTAGGGTTCAGCCTCCAGACCAGCTTGAGACAGATGCAGTTACTATCAAGTGGGACACGTGCGCCACCGTGTGGCAGCAGACTGCCACTGCGGAGGCAGGCAGCTTCCAGGGAGTTGCCTTCATGGTTGCCCTCTGAACCCTTCTGCCCCAGCCATGAGCAGTAACTGCTCATGGCTGGGGCAGAAGGGTTCAGAGAATTCATTCAAGGACCCTTCCGGACACGTGGTGAGCCTCTTCTCGCCGCCATGAGAACCTCCCTTCTTCTGACTATGCTCAGGCGCACCCTCACCCGTGCGTCCTGATCCTCCTGCTGAGCCCCAGGGTCCTCTCTCTAAAATTCCAGGAACCCCTTCCGGTCCTTTCCCTGGTTCTTTCTGCTTACAAGATCTTGTGGCTGACTCTACTCTTTGCTTTTTTCCCCGGGGCAAGATCAAGGAGCCCTCCACCATTACGGGTCAATGTCAGCTTTTTAACTTACAGGAGCTGGTCTCTGCAGGGGTCACCAATGTGGATGTTGGAACTTCTGCAAAGGTAGCCACATAGAGCGGCTACCATCTAGATGCTGAGGACTGAATCCAGGCCCCTGCGAGGTCACTCAGACATCATAAACGCTTGCAGGTTTTCTTGGAGAAAAAAATTCTCATATATGATGCCTGCACATCTCCACCTTCTGATCCCATCATTGTTTGGAAGAAGGTCTGCAATGCTTGGGGACACAGCCTGTACCGAAACACAAGGGTGACTGAGTCGGAAGGATGGAATGTATGAGCAGAGAACCAGGAACGATCCTGACTCGGAAATTTAGAAACGAAACAATAGAAAAGAAAGAAGGAAAAGAAATGAAAAGGAAAAAAGGAAGAAAAGGTTCGGGTCGTACCTCTCAAGTATTCACAAAGTCCTGGGTTTGATTCTGAACACTCAACCACTTAAAGGAAACCAAAGGTTATAAAAGGGCCTGTGCATATAGGCCAGCAATTCTCATGCTGAGGGGCTCAAGCCAGTTGGGGCTTGAGCGACTGTGTCCCAGGTTTCGATTAAGAACTGCTGCATGTCAGACATTTGCAATACGTTTGATAGAAGTAGCTTTGCAAAACAACACTTACAAGTTAGCAACAGAATAATTTCATTGTTGGGGTTCTCACAACACGAGGAATTGTCTTCAAGTGTGGCAGTCGCAGGAAGTTTGACAACCACTGTGTAGAAACAAGTCACAGCTGACTGAATCATGCTCGACAGCAGATCGTGATCAGACCGTAGTGATTGTGGAGAGTCGGTATTTTGTGGGTCCTGAATCAAATATTGTAGGGTCACTTCGGACTTGTAAACAGCCGCTTTGGCCATTTTATTTTATGACCCCTTTTGCCAAGAACAGATGTCAATGATCTTTCCAAGCCCACGACGATCCCCTCAGGATGTGGTGTTCATTTCTGACTTTGTCCTGTAAATCGAGAAACGCCATGCACTGTTCCAATCACGGAATCCACTATTTCGGGCACACCGACCGTGTTTCCCTGAGACACAGGCATGCAAATGCCTTCCAAAACATCTCCAGTCCCCTGTGACGCGAGGGTTAAGCTTCCAGACCGGCTTGAGACCAAGGCAGTAACTTTCAACTGGGGCTCAAGTGCCAACATTTGGCTCCTGGCTAACTCTGCGGAGGCAGGCAACTTCCACGGAGGCTCCTTCACGCCTGGACTCTGAACCCTTCTGCCCCAGCAATGAGCAAACAAGCTCATTGCTGGGGCAGAAGGGTTCAGAGAATCCATTCAGGGACCCTTCGGGACACATGGATAGCCTCTTCTCGCTGCCCTGAAAACCTCCCTTCTTCAGACCCTGCTCATTTGCACTCCCACCCGTGACTCCTGATCCTTCTGCTGAGCCACTGGGTCCCTGTTCTTAAATTCCACGAACCCCTTCCTGTTTTGTCCCGGGTTCTTTCTGCTCACAGGAACTTGTGGCTGATGCTCCCCTTTGCATCTTTGCAGTAGGCAAGATCAAGGAGCCCTCCTCCATTATGGGTCAATGTCAGCTTTTTCACTTACACCAGCTGCTTCTTTCAAGGGTCAGCAGACTGGATGTTCGAACCACTGGAACGGTAGCCACATGTAGGAGCTAGCATGTAGACACTGAGTACTGAATCCAGGCCCCTGCTAGGGCAAGCAGGCATCATAAATGCTCTGGAGGTGATTTTGTAGAAAACAACTCTCCCTTTGGATGCCAGCACATCTCCATCATCTGATTTCTTCATTGCTGGTAGAAACGTTCTGCCACGCTTGTGGACATGGGCCTGTCACCGAGCTGCAACAGTGCTTGAAGCAGAAGCATGGGTTGTCTGTGAGGGGAGCTCAGATAGATCCTATCTCAAAAAACTGAAAGGGAATGAATAGAAAAGACAAGGAAAGGAAACGAAAGGAAAGCAAAGGAAATGTTTGGATCGTACCTCTCCAGGATTCACAAAGTCCTGGGTTTGATCCTGAGCACCCAAACACTTAAGAGAAACAGAAGGTTCTAACAGGGCCTGTGCATATGAGGCAGCAATTCTCATGCAGCGGGCACAACCAATGTGGAGCGTGAAGAACATTGTCCCAGGATTCGATTAAGAACTGCTGCGTGTCAGACATTTGCATTAAGATTCATACAAGTTGCTTCGCAAAACAAAAGTTGCTAATTAGCAACAGAAGAACTTCATTATCGGGGTCCCCACAACACGAGAAAGTGTATTCAAGTGTGGCGGTCTTAGGAAGGTTGAGAACCACTGTGTAGAAATAAGTCACACCTGAGTGAATCATGCTCCATAGCAGATCATGATCAGCCCTTAGTGATTGTGGAGACTTGCTATACTGGGGGTGCTGAATCAAATATTGTAGGGGCATTTCGGACATGTAAACAGCCACTTTGGTCATTTCTCTTTATGACCCCTTTTGCCATGAACAGGTGTCAATGTTCTTTCGAACCCAACGCTGATCCCCTCAGGATGTGGTGTTCATTTCTGAACTTTGTCCTGTAACTCGAGAAGCGCCATGCGTTGTTCCCACCATGGAATACACTATTTCGGGCAAACCGACTGTGTGTCCATGAGACACAATCATGTGAATGGCTTCAAAAACATCTCCAGTCCCCTGTGAAGCTAGGGTTCAGCCTCCAGACCAGCTTGAGACAGATGCAGTTACTATCAAGTGGGACACGTGCGCCACCGTGTGGCAGCAGACTGCCACTGCGGAGGCAGGCAGCTTCCAGGGAGTTGCCTTCATGGTTGCCCTCTGAACCCTTCTGCCCCAGCCATGAGCAGTAACTGCTCATGGCTGGGGCAGAAGGGTTCAGAGAATTCATTCAAGGACCCTTCCGGACACGTGGTGAGCCTCTTCTCGCCGCCATGAGAACCTCCCTTCTTCTGACTATGCTCAGGCGCACCCTCACCCGTGCGTCCTGATCCTCCTGCTGAGCCCCAGGGTCCTCTCTCTAAAATTCCAGGAACCCCTTCCGGTCCTTTCCCTGGTTCTTTCTGCTTACAAGATCTTGTGGCTGACTCTACTCTTTGCTTTTTTCCCCGGGGCAAGATCAAGGAGCCCTCCACCATTACGGGTCAATGTCAGCTTTTTAACTTACAGGAGCTGGTCTCTGCAGGGGTCACCAATGTGGATGTTGGAACTTCTGCAAAGGTAGCCACATAGAGCGGCTACCATCTAGATGCTGAGGACTGAATCCAGGCCCCTGCGAGGTCACTCAGACATCATAAACGCTTGCAGGTTTTCTTGGAGAAAAAAATTCTCATATATGATGCCTGCACATCTCCACCTTCTGATCCCATCATTGTTTGGAAGAAGGTCTGCAATGCTTGGGGACACAGCCTGTACCGAAACACAAGGGTGACTGAGTCGGAAGGATGGAATGTATGAGCAGAGAACCAGGAACGATCCTGACTCGGAAATTTAGAAACGAAACAATAGAAAAGAAAGAAGGAAAAGAAATGAAAAGGAAAAAAGGAAGAAAAGGTTCGGGTCGTACCTCTCAAGTATTCACAAAGTCCTGGGTTTGATTCTGAACACTCAACCACTTAAAGGAAACCAAAGGTTATAAAAGGGCCTGTGCATATAGGCCAGCAATTCTCATGCTGAGGGGCTCAAGCCAGTTGGGGCTTGAGCGACTGTGTCCCAGGTTTCGATTAAGAACTGCTGCATGTCAGACATTTGCAATACGTTTGATAGAAGTAGCTTTGCAAAACAACACTTACAAGTTAGCAACAGAATAATTTCATTGTTGGGGTTCTCACAACACGAGGAATTGTCTTCAAGTGTGGCAGTCGCAGGAAGTTTGACAACCACTGTGTAGAAACAAGTCACAGCTGACTGAATCATGCTCGACAGCAGATCGTGATCAGACCGTAGTGATTGTGGAGAGTCGGTATTTTGTGGGTCCTGAATCAAATATTGTAGGGTCACTTCGGACTTGTAAACAGCCGCTTTGGCCATTTTATTTTATGACCCCTTTTGCCAAGAACAGATGTCAATGATCTTTCCAAGCCCACGACGATCCCCTCAGGATGTGGTGTTCATTTCTGACTTTGTCCTGTAAATCGAGAAACGCCATGCACTGTTCCAATCACGGAATCCACTATTTCGGGCAAACCGACCGTGTTTCCCTGAGACACAGGCATGCAAATGCCTTCCAAAACATCTCCAGTCCCCTGTGACGCGAGGGTTAAGCTTCCAGACCGGCTTGAGACCAAGGCAGTAACTTTCAACTGGGGCTCAAGTGCCAACATTTGGCTCCTGGCTAACTCTGCGGAGGCAGGCAACTTCCACGGAGGCTCCTTCACGCCTGGACTCTGAACCCTTCTGCCCCAGCAATGAGCAAACAAGCTCATTGCTGGGGCAGAAGGGTTCAGAGAATCCATTCAGGGACCCTTCGGGACACATGGATAGCCTCTTCTCGCTGCCCTGAAAACCTCCCTTCTTCAGACCCTGCTCATTTGCACTCCCACCCGTGACTCCTGATCCTTCTGCTGAGCCACTGGGTCCCTGTTCTTAAATTCCACGAACCCCTTCCTGTTTTGTCCCGGGTTCTTTCTGCTCACAGGAACTTGTGGCTGATGCTCCCCTTTGCATCTTTGCAGTAGGCAAGATCAAGGAGCCCTCCTCCATTATGGGTCAATGTCAGCTTTTTCACTTACACCAGCTGCTTCTTTCAAGGGTCAGCAGACTGGATGTTCGAACCACTGGAACGGTAGCCACATGTAGGAGCTAGCATGTAGACACTGAGTACTGAATCCAGGCCCCTGCTAGGGCAAGCAGGCATCATAAATGCTCTGGAGGTGATTTTGTAGAAAACAACTCTCCCTTTGGATGCCAGCACATCTCCATCATCTGATTTCTTCATTGCTGGTAGAAACGTTCTGCCACGCTTGTGGACATGGGCCTGTCACCGAGCTGCAACAGTGCTTGAAGCAGAAGCATGGGTTGTCTGTGAGGGGAGCTCAGATAGATCCTATCTCAAAAAACTGAAAGGGAATGAATAGAAAAGACAAGGAAAGGAAACGAAAGGAAAGCAAAGGAAATGTTTGGATCGTACCTCTCCAGGATTCACAAAGTCCTGGGTTTGATCCTGAGCACCCAAACACTTAAGAGAAACAGAAGGTTCTAACAGGGCCTGTGCATATGAGGCAGCAATTCTCATGCAGCGGGCACAACCAATGTGGAGCGTGAAGAACATTGTCCCAGGATTCGATTAAGAACTGCTGCGTGTCAGACATTTGCATTAAGATTCATACAAGTTGCTTCGCAAAACAAAAGTTGCTAATTAGCAACAGAAGAACTTCATTATCGGGGTCCCCACAACACGAGAAAGTGTATTCAAGTGTGGCGGTCTTAGGAAGGTTGAGAACCACTGTGTAGAAATAAGTCACACCTGAGTGAATCATGCTCCATAGCAGATCATGATCAGCCCTTAGTGATTGTGGAGACTTGCTATACTGGGGGTGCTGAATCAAATATTGTAGGGGCATTTCGGACATGTAAACAGCCACTTTGGTCATTTCTCTTTATGACCCCTTTTGCCATGAACAGGTGTCAATGTTCTTTCGAACCCAACGCTGATCCCCTCAGGATGTGGTGTTCATTTCTGAACTTTGTCCTGTAACTCGAGAAGCGCCATGCGTTGTTCCCACCATGGAATACACTATTTCGGGCAAACCGACTGTGTGTCCATGAGACACAATCATGTGAATGGCTTCAAAAACATCTCCAGTCCCCTGTGAAGCTAGGGTTCAGCCTCCAGACCAGCTTGAGACAGATGCAGTTACTATCAAGTGGGACACGTGCGCCACCGTGTGGCAGCAGACTGCCACTGCGGAGGCAGGCAGCTTCCAGGGAGTTGCCTTCATGGTTGCCCTCTGAACCCTTCTGCCCCAGCCATGAGCAGTAACTGCTCATGGCTGGGGCAGAAGGGTTCAGAGAATTCATTCAAGGACCCTTCCGGACACGTGGTGAGCCTCTTCTCGCCGCCATGAGAACCTCCCTTCTTCTGACTATGCTCAGGCGCACCCTCACCCGTGCGTCCTGATCCTCCTGCTGAGCCCCAGGGTCCTCTCTCTAAAATTCCAGGAACCCCTTCCGGTCCTTTCCCTGGTTCTTTCTGCTTACAAGATCTTGTGGCTGACTCTACTCTTTGCTTTTTTCCCCGGGGCAAGATCAAGGAGCCCTCCACCATTACGGGTCAATGTCAGCTTTTTAACTTACAGGAGCTGGTCTCTGCAGGGGTCACCAATGTGGATGTTGGAACTTCTGCAAAGGTAGCCACATAGAGCGGCTACCATCTAGATGCTGAGGACTGAATCCAGGCCCCTGCGAGGTCACTCAGACATCATAAACGCTTGCAGGTTTTCTTGGAGAAAAAAATTCTCATATATGATGCCTGCACATCTCCACCTTCTGATCCCATCATTGTTTGGAAGAAGGTCTGCAATGCTTGGGGACACAGCCTGTACCGAAACACAAGGGTGACTGAGTCGGAAGGATGGAATGTATGAGCAGAGAACCAGGAACGATCCTGACTCGGAAATTTAGAAACGAAACAATAGAAAAGAAAGAAGGAAAAGAAATGAAAAGGAAAAAAGGAAGAAAAGGTTCGGGTCGTACCTCTCAAGTATTCACAAAGTCCTGGGTTTGATTCTGAACACTCAACCACTTAAAGGAAACCAAAGGTTATAAAAGGGCCTGTGCATATAGGCCAGCAATTCTCATGCTGAGGGGCTCAAGCCAGTTGGGGCTTGAGCGACTGTGTCCCAGGTTTCGATTAAGAACTGCTGCATGTCAGACATTTGCAATACGTTTGATAGAAGTAGCTTTGCAAAACAACACTTACAAGTTAGCAACAGAATAATTTCATTGTTGGGGTTCTCACAACACGAGGAATTGTCTTCAAGTGTGGCAGTCGCAGGAAGTTTGACAACCACTGTGTAGAAACAAGTCACAGCTGACTGAATCATGCTCGACAGCAGATCGTGATCAGACCGTAGTGATTGTGGAGAGTCGGTATTTTGTGGGTCCTGAATCAAATATTGTAGGGTCACTTCGGACTTGTAAACAGCCGCTTTGGCCATTTTATTTTATGACCCCTTTTGCCAAGAACAGATGTCAATGATCTTTCCAAGCCCACGACGATCCCCTCAGGATGTGGTGTTCATTTCTGACTTTGTCCTGTAAATCGAGAAACGCCATGCACTGTTCCAATCACGGAATCCACTATTTCGGGCACACCGACCGTGTTTCCCTGAGACACAGGCATGCAAATGCCTTCCAAAACATCTCCAGTCCCCTGTGACGCGAGGGTTAAGCTTCCAGACCGGCTTGAGACCAAGGCAGTAACTTTCAACTGGGGCTCAAGTGCCAACATTTGGCTCCTGGCTAACTCTGCGGAGGCAGGCAACTTCCACGGAGGCTCCTTCACGCCTGGACTCTGAACCCTTCTGCCCCAGCAATGAGCAAACAAGCTCATTGCTGGGGCAGAAGGGTTCAGAGAATCCATTCAGGGACCCTTCGGGACACATGGATAGCCTCTTCTCGCTGCCCTGAAAACCTCCCTTCTTCAGACCCTGCTCATTTGCACTCCCACCCGTGACTCCTGATCCTTCTGCTGAGCCACTGGGTCCCTGTTCTTAAATTCCACGAACCCCTTCCTGTTTTGTCCCGGGTTCTTTCTGCTCACAGGAACTTGTGGCTGATGCTCCCCTTTGCATCTTTGCAGTAGGCAAGATCAAGGAGCCCTCCTCCATTATGGGTCAATGTCAGCTTTTTCACTTACACCAGCTGCTTCTTTCAAGGGTCAGCAGACTGGATGTTCGAACCACTGGAACGGTAGCCACATGTAGGAGCTAGCATGTAGACACTGAGTACTGAATCCAGGCCCCTGCTAGGGCAAGCAGGCATCATAAATGCTCTGGAGGTGATTTTGTAGAAAACAACTCTCCCTTTGGATGCCAGCACATCTCCATCATCTGATTTCTTCATTGCTGGTAGAAACGTTCTGCCACGCTTGTGGACATGGGCCTGTCACCGAGCTGCAACAGTGCTTGAAGCAGAAGCATGGGTTGTCTGTGAGGGGAGCTCAGATAGATCCTATCTCAAAAAACTGAAAGGGAATGAATAGAAAAGACAAGGAAAGGAAACGAAAGGAAAGCAAAGGAAATGTTTGGATCGTACCTCTCCAGGATTCACAAAGTCCTGGGTTTGATCCTGAGCACCCAAACACTTAAGAGAAACAGAAGGTTCTAACAGGGCCTGTGCATATGAGGCAGCAATTCTCATGCAGCGGGCACAACCAATGTGGAGCGTGAAGAACATTGTCCCAGGATTCGATTAAGAACTGCTGCGTGTCAGACATTTGCATTAAGATTCATACAAGTTGCTTCGCAAAACAAAAGTTGCTAATTAGCAACAGAAGAACTTCATTATCGGGGTCCCCACAACACGAGAAAGTGTATTCAAGTGTGGCGGTCTTAGGAAGGTTGAGAACCACTGTGTAGAAATAAGTCACACCTGAGTGAATCATGCTCCATAGCAGATCATGATCAGCCCTTAGTGATTGTGGAGACTTGCTATACTGGGGGTGCTGAATCAAATATTGTAGGGGCATTTCGGACATGTAAACAGCCACTTTGGTCATTTCTCTTTATGACCCCTTTTGCCATGAACAGGTGTCAATGTTCTTTCGAACCCAACGCTGATCCCCTCAGGATGTGGTGTTCATTTCTGAACTTTGTCCTGTAACTCGAGAAGCGCCATGCGTTGTTCCCACCATGGAATACACTATTTCGGGCAAACCGACTGTGTGTCCATGAGACACAATCATGTGAATGGCTTCAAAAACATCTCCAGTCCCCTGTGAAGCTAGGGTTCAGCCTCCAGACCAGCTTGAGACAGATGCAGTTACTATCAAGTGGGACACGTGCGCCACCGTGTGGCAGCAGACTGCCACTGCGGAGGCAGGCAGCTTCCAGGGAGTTGCCTTCATGGTTGCCCTCTGAACCCTTCTGCCCCAGCCATGAGCAGTAACTGCTCATGGCTGGGGCAGAAGGGTTCAGAGAATTCATTCAAGGACCCTTCCGGACACGTGGTGAGCCTCTTCTCGCCGCCATGAGAACCTCCCTTCTTCTGACTATGCTCAGGCGCACCCTCACCCGTGCGTCCTGATCCTCCTGCTGAGCCCCAGGGTCCTCTCTCTAAAATTCCAGGAACCCCTTCCGGTCCTTTCCCTGGTTCTTTCTGCTTACAAGATCTTGTGGCTGACTCTACTCTTTGCTTTTTTCCCCGGGGCAAGATCAAGGAGCCCTCCACCATTACGGGTCAATGTCAGCTTTTTAACTTACAGGAGCTGGTCTCTGCAGGGGTCACCAATGTGGATGTTGGAACTTCTGCAAAGGTAGCCACATAGAGCGGCTACCATCTAGATGCTGAGGACTGAATCCAGGCCCCTGCGAGGTCACTCAGACATCATAAACGCTTGCAGGTTTTCTTGGAGAAAAAAATTCTCATATATGATGCCTGCACATCTCCACCTTCTGATCCCATCATTGTTTGGAAGAAGGTCTGCAATGCTTGGGGACACAGCCTGTACCGAAACACAAGGGTGACTGAGTCGGAAGGATGGAATGTATGAGCAGAGAACCAGGAACGATCCTGACTCGGAAATTTAGAAACGAAACAATAGAAAAGAAAGAAGGAAAAGAAATGAAAAGGAAAAAAGGAAGAAAAGGTTCGGGTCGTACCTCTCAAGTATTCACAAAGTCCTGGGTTTGATTCTGAACACTCAACCACTTAAAGGAAACCAAAGGTTATAAAAGGGCCTGTGCATATAGGCCAGCAATTCTCATGCTGAGGGGCTCAAGCCAGTTGGGGCTTGAGCGACTGTGTCCCAGGTTTCGATTAAGAACTGCTGCATGTCAGACATTTGCAATACGTTTGATAGAAGTAGCTTTGCAAAACAACACTTACAAGTTAGCAACAGAATAATTTCATTGTTGGGGTTCTCACAACACGAGGAATTGTCTTCAAGTGTGGCAGTCGCAGGAAGTTTGACAACCACTGTGTAGAAACAAGTCACAGCTGACTGAATCATGCTCGACAGCAGATCGTGATCAGACCGTAGTGATTGTGGAGAGTCGGTATTTTGTGGGTCCTGAATCAAATATTGTAGGGTCACTTCGGACTTGTAAACAGCCGCTTTGGCCATTTTATTTTATGACCCCTTTTGCCAAGAACAGATGTCAATGATCTTTCCAAGCCCACGACGATCCCCTCAGGATGTGGTGTTCATTTCTGACTTTGTCCTGTAAATCGAGAAACGCCATGCACTGTTCCAATCACGGAATCCACTATTTCGGGCAAACCGACCGTGTTTCCCTGAGACACAGGCATGCAAATGCCTTCCAAAACATCTCCAGTCCCCTGTGACGCGAGGGTTAAGCTTCCAGACCGGCTTGAGACCAAGGCAGTAACTTTCAACTGGGGCTCAAGTGCCAACATTTGGCTCCTGGCTAACTCTGCGGAGGCAGGCAACTTCCACGGAGGCTCCTTCACGCCTGGACTCTGAACCCTTCTGCCCCAGCAATGAGCAAACAAGCTCATTGCTGGGGCAGAAGGGTTCAGAGAATCCATTCAGGGACCCTTCGGGACACATGGATAGCCTCTTCTCGCTGCCCTGAAAACCTCCCTTCTTCAGACCCTGCTCATTTGCACTCCCACCCGTGACTCCTGATCCTTCTGCTGAGCCACTGGGTCCCTGTTCTTAAATTCCACGAACCCCTTCCTGTTTTGTCCCGGGTTCTTTCTGCTCACAGGAACTTGTGGCTGATGCTCCCCTTTGCATCTTTGCAGTAGGCAAGATCAAGGAGCCCTCCTCCATTATGGGTCAATGTCAGCTTTTTCACTTACACCAGCTGCTTCTTTCAAGGGTCAGCAGACTGGATGTTCGAACCACTGGAACGGTAGCCACATGTAGGAGCTAGCATGTAGACACTGAGTACTGAATCCAGGCCCCTGCTAGGGCAAGCAGGCATCATAAATGCTCTGGAGGTGATTTTGTAGAAAACAACTCTCCCTTTGGATGCCAGCACATCTCCATCATCTGATTTCTTCATTGCTGGTAGAAACGTTCTGCCACGCTTGTGGACATGGGCCTGTCACCGAGCTGCAACAGTGCTTGAAGCAGAAGCATGGGTTGTCTGTGAGGGGAGCTCAGATAGATCCTATCTCAAAAAACTGAAAGGGAATGAATAGAAAAGACAAGGAAAGGAAACGAAAGGAAAGCAAAGGAAATGTTTGGATCGTACCTCTCCAGGATTCACAAAGTCCTGGGTTTGATCCTGAGCACCCAAACACTTAAGAGAAACAGAAGGTTCTAACAGGGCCTGTGCATATGAGGCAGCAATTCTCATGCAGCGGGCACAACCAATGTGGAGCGTGAAGAACATTGTCCCAGGATTCGATTAAGAACTGCTGCGTGTCAGACATTTGCATTAAGATTCATACAAGTTGCTTCGCAAAACAAAAGTTGCTAATTAGCAACAGAAGAACTTCATTATCGGGGTCCCCACAACACGAGAAAGTGTATTCAAGTGTGGCGGTCTTAGGAAGGTTGAGAACCACTGTGTAGAAATAAGTCACACCTGAGTGAATCATGCTCCATAGCAGATCATGATCAGCCCTTAGTGATTGTGGAGACTTGCTATACTGGGGGTGCTGAATCAAATATTGTAGGGGCATTTCGGACATGTAAACAGCCACTTTGGTCATTTCTCTTTATGACCCCTTTTGCCATGAACAGGTGTCAATGTTCTTTCGAACCCAACGCTGATCCCCTCAGGATGTGGTGTTCATTTCTGAACTTTGTCCTGTAACTCGAGAAGCGCCATGCGTTGTTCCCACCATGGAATACACTATTTCGGGCAAACCGACTGTGTGTCCATGAGACACAATCATGTGAATGGCTTCAAAAACATCTCCAGTCCCCTGTGAAGCTAGGGTTCAGCCTCCAGACCAGCTTGAGACAGATGCAGTTACTATCAAGTGGGACACGTGCGCCACCGTGTGGCAGCAGACTGCCACTGCGGAGGCAGGCAGCTTCCAGGGAGTTGCCTTCATGGTTGCCCTCTGAACCCTTCTGCCCCAGCCATGAGCAGTAACTGCTCATGGCTGGGGCAGAAGGGTTCAGAGAATTCATTCAAGGACCCTTCCGGACACGTGGTGAGCCTCTTCTCGCCGCCATGAGAACCTCCCTTCTTCTGACTATGCTCAGGCGCACCCTCACCCGTGCGTCCTGATCCTCCTGCTGAGCCCCAGGGTCCTCTCTCTAAAATTCCAGGAACCCCTTCCGGTCCTTTCCCTGGTTCTTTCTGCTTACAAGATCTTGTGGCTGACTCTACTCTTTGCTTTTTTCCCCGGGGCAAGATCAAGGAGCCCTCCACCATTACGGGTCAATGTCAGCTTTTTAACTTACAGGAGCTGGTCTCTGCAGGGGTCACCAATGTGGATGTTGGAACTTCTGCAAAGGTAGCCACATAGAGCGGCTACCATCTAGATGCTGAGGACTGAATCCAGGCCCCTGCGAGGTCACTCAGACATCATAAACGCTTGCAGGTTTTCTTGGAGAAAAAAATTCTCATATATGATGCCTGCACATCTCCACCTTCTGATCCCATCATTGTTTGGAAGAAGGTCTGCAATGCTTGGGGACACAGCCTGTACCGAAACACAAGGGTGACTGAGTCGGAAGGATGGAATGTATGAGCAGAGAACCAGGAACGATCCTGACTCGGAAATTTAGAAACGAAACAATAGAAAAGAAAGAAGGAAAAGAAATGAAAAGGAAAAAAGGAAGAAAAGGTTCGGGTCGTACCTCTCAAGTATTCACAAAGTCCTGGGTTTGATTCTGAACACTCAACCACTTAAAGGAAACCAAAGGTTATAAAAGGGCCTGTGCATATAGGCCAGCAATTCTCATGCTGAGGGGCTCAAGCCAGTTGGGGCTTGAGCGACTGTGTCCCAGGTTTCGATTAAGAACTGCTGCATGTCAGACATTTGCAATACGTTTGATAGAAGTAGCTTTGCAAAACAACACTTACAAGTTAGCAACAGAATAATTTCATTGTTGGGGTTCTCACAACACGAGGAATTGTCTTCAAGTGTGGCAGTCGCAGGAAGTTTGACAACCACTGTGTAGAAACAAGTCACAGCTGACTGAATCATGCTCGACAGCAGATCGTGATCAGACCGTAGTGATTGTGGAGAGTCGGTATTTTGTGGGTCCTGAATCAAATATTGTAGGGTCACTTCGGACTTGTAAACAGCCGCTTTGGCCATTTTATTTTATGACCCCTTTTGCCAAGAACAGATGTCAATGATCTTTCCAAGCCCACGACGATCCCCTCAGGATGTGGTGTTCATTTCTGACTTTGTCCTGTAAATCGAGAAACGCCATGCACTGTTCCAATCACGGAATCCACTATTTCGGGCAAACCGACCGTGTTTCCCTGAGACACAGGCATGCAAATGCCTTCCAAAACATCTCCAGTCCCCTGTGACGCGAGGGTTAAGCTTCCAGACCGGCTTGAGACCAAGGCAGTAACTTTCAACTGGGGCTCAAGTGCCAACATTTGGCTCCTGGCTAACTCTGCGGAGGCAGGCAACTTCCACGGAGGCTCCTTCACGCCTGGACTCTGAACCCTTCTGCCCCAGCAATGAGCAAACAAGCTCATTGCTGGGGCAGAAGGGTTCAGAGAATCCATTCAGGGACCCTTCGGGACACATGGATAGCCTCTTCTCGCTGCCCTGAAAACCTCCCTTCTTCAGACCCTGCTCATTTGCACTCCCACCCGTGACTCCTGATCCTTCTGCTGAGCCACTGGGTCCCTGTTCTTAAATTCCACGAACCCCTTCCTGTTTTGTCCCGGGTTCTTTCTGCTCACAGGAACTTGTGGCTGATGCTCCCCTTTGCATCTTTGCAGTAGGCAAGATCAAGGAGCCCTCCTCCATTATGGGTCAATGTCAGCTTTTTCACTTACACCAGCTGCTTCTTTCAAGGGTCAGCAGACTGGATGTTCGAACCACTGGAACGGTAGCCACATGTAGGAGCTAGCATGTAGACACTGAGTACTGAATCCAGGCCCCTGCTAGGGCAAGCAGGCATCATAAATGCTCTGGAGGTGATTTTGTAGAAAACAACTCTCCCTTTGGATGCCAGCACATCTCCATCATCTGATTTCTTCATTGCTGGTAGAAACGTTCTGCCACGCTTGTGGACATGGGCCTGTCACCGAGCTGCAACAGTGCTTGAAGCAGAAGCATGGGTTGTCTGTGAGGGGAGCTCAGATAGATCCTATCTCAAAAAACTGAAAGGGAATGAATAGAAAAGACAAGGAAAGGAAACGAAAGGAAAGCAAAGGAAATGTTTGGATCGTACCTCTCCAGGATTCACAAAGTCCTGGGTTTGATCCTGAGCACCCAAACACTTAAGAGAAACAGAAGGTTCTAACAGGGCCTGTGCATATGAGGCAGCAATTCTCATGCAGCGGGCACAACCAATGTGGAGCGTGAAGAACATTGTCCCAGGATTCGATTAAGAACTGCTGCGTGTCAGACATTTGCATTAAGATTCATACAAGTTGCTTCGCAAAACAAAAGTTGCTAATTAGCAACAGAAGAACTTCATTATCGGGGTCCCCACAACACGAGAAAGTGTATTCAAGTGTGGCGGTCTTAGGAAGGTTGAGAACCACTGTGTAGAAATAAGTCACACCTGAGTGAATCATGCTCCATAGCAGATCATGATCAGCCCTTAGTGATTGTGGAGACTTGCTATACTGGGGGTGCTGAATCAAATATTGTAGGGGCATTTCGGACATGTAAACAGCCACTTTGGTCATTTCTCTTTATGACCCCTTTTGCCATGAACAGGTGTCAATGTTCTTTCGAACCCAACGCTGATCCCCTCAGGATGTGGTGTTCATTTCTGAACTTTGTCCTGTAACTCGAGAAGCGCCATGCGTTGTTCCCACCATGGAATACACTATTTCGGGCAAACCGACTGTGTGTCCATGAGACACAATCATGTGAATGGCTTCAAAAACATCTCCAGTCCCCTGTGAAGCTAGGGTTCAGCCTCCAGACCAGCTTGAGACAGATGCAGTTACTATCAAGTGGGACACGTGCGCCACCGTGTGGCAGCAGACTGCCACTGCGGAGGCAGGCAGCTTCCAGGGAGTTGCCTTCATGGTTGCCCTCTGAACCCTTCTGCCCCAGCCATGAGCAGTAACTGCTCATGGCTGGGGCAGAAGGGTTCAGAGAATTCATTCAAGGACCCTTCCGGACACGTGGTGAGCCTCTTCTCGCCGCCATGAGAACCTCCCTTCTTCTGACTATGCTCAGGCGCACCCTCACCCGTGCGTCCTGATCCTCCTGCTGAGCCCCAGGGTCCTCTCTCTAAAATTCCAGGAACCCCTTCCGGTCCTTTCCCTGGTTCTTTCTGCTTACAAGATCTTGTGGCTGACTCTACTCTTTGCTTTTTTCCCCGGGGCAAGATCAAGGAGCCCTCCACCATTACGGGTCAATGTCAGCTTTTTAACTTACAGGAGCTGGTCTCTGCAGGGGTCACCAATGTGGATGTTGGAACTTCTGCAAAGGTAGCCACATAGAGCGGCTACCATCTAGATGCTGAGGACTGAATCCAGGCCCCTGCGAGGTCACTCAGACATCATAAACGCTTGCAGGTTTTCTTGGAGAAAAAAATTCTCATATATGATGCCTGCACATCTCCACCTTCTGATCCCATCATTGTTTGGAAGAAGGTCTGCAATGCTTGGGGACACAGCCTGTACCGAAACACAAGGGTGACTGAGTCGGAAGGATGGAATGTATGAGCAGAGAACCAGGAACGATCCTGACTCGGAAATTTAGAAACGAAACAATAGAAAAGAAAGAAGGAAAAGAAATGAAAAGGAAAAAAGGAAGAAAAGGTTCGGGTCGTACCTCTCAAGTATTCACAAAGTCCTGGGTTTGATTCTGAACACTCAACCACTTAAAGGAAACCAAAGGTTATAAAAGGGCCTGTGCATATAGGCCAGCAATTCTCATGCTGAGGGGCTCAAGCCAGTTGGGGCTTGAGCGACTGTGTCCCAGGTTTCGATTAAGAACTGCTGCATGTCAGACATTTGCAATACGTTTGATAGAAGTAGCTTTGCAAAACAACACTTACAAGTTAGCAACAGAATAATTTCATTGTTGGGGTTCTCACAACACGAGGAATTGTCTTCAAGTGTGGCAGTCGCAGGAAGTTTGACAACCACTGTGTAGAAACAAGTCACAGCTGACTGAATCATGCTCGACAGCAGATCGTGATCAGACCGTAGTGATTGTGGAGAGTCGGTATTTTGTGGGTCCTGAATCAAATATTGTAGGGTCACTTCGGACTTGTAAACAGCCGCTTTGGCCATTTTATTTTATGACCCCTTTTGCCAAGAACAGATGTCAATGATCTTTCCAAGCCCACGACGATCCCCTCAGGATGTGGTGTTCATTTCTGACTTTGTCCTGTAAATCGAGAAACGCCATGCACTGTTCCAATCACGGAATCCACTATTTCGGGCAAACCGACCGTGTTTCCCTGAGACACAGGCATGCAAATGCCTTCCAAAACATCTCCAGTCCCCTGTGACGCGAGGGTTAAGCTTCCAGACCGGCTTGAGACCAAGGCAGTAACTTTCAACTGGGGCTCAAGTGCCAACATTTGGCTCCTGGCTAACTCTGCGGAGGCAGGCAACTTCCACGGAGGCTCCTTCACGCCTGGACTCTGAACCCTTCTGCCCCAGCAATGAGCAAACAAGCTCATTGCTGGGGCAGAAGGGTTCAGAGAATCCATTCAGGGACCCTTCGGGACACATGGATAGCCTCTTCTCGCTGCCCTGAAAACCTCCCTTCTTCAGACCCTGCTCATTTGCACTCCCACCCGTGACTCCTGATCCTTCTGCTGAGCCACTGGGTCCCTGTTCTTAAATTCCACGAACCCCTTCCTGTTTTGTCCCGGGTTCTTTCTGCTCACAGGAACTTGTGGCTGATGCTCCCCTTTGCATCTTTGCAGTAGGCAAGATCAAGGAGCCCTCCTCCATTATGGGTCAATGTCAGCTTTTTCACTTACACCAGCTGCTTCTTTCAAGGGTCAGCAGACTGGATGTTCGAACCACTGGAACGGTAGCCACATGTAGGAGCTAGCATGTAGACACTGAGTACTGAATCCAGGCCCCTGCTAGGGCAAGCAGGCATCATAAATGCTCTGGAGGTGATTTTGTAGAAAACAACTCTCCCTTTGGATGCCAGCACATCTCCATCATCTGATTTCTTCATTGCTGGTAGAAACGTTCTGCCACGCTTGTGGACATGGGCCTGTCACCGAGCTGCAACAGTGCTTGAAGCAGAAGCATGGGTTGTCTGTGAGGGGAGCTCAGATAGATCCTATCTCAAAAAACTGAAAGGGAATGAATAGAAAAGACAAGGAAAGGAAACGAAAGGAAAGCAAAGGAAATGTTTGGATCGTACCTCTCCAGGATTCACAAAGTCCTGGGTTTGATCCTGAGCACCCAAACACTTAAGAGAAACAGAAGGTTCTAACAGGGCCTGTGCATATGAGGCAGCAATTCTCATGCAGCGGGCACAACCAATGTGGAGCGTGAAGAACATTGTCCCAGGATTCGATTAAGAACTGCTGCGTGTCAGACATTTGCATTAAGATTCATACAAGTTGCTTCGCAAAACAAAAGTTGCTAATTAGCAACAGAAGAACTTCATTATCGGGGTCCCCACAACACGAGAAAGTGTATTCAAGTGTGGCGGTCTTAGGAAGGTTGAGAACCACTGTGTAGAAATAAGTCACACCTGAGTGAATCATGCTCCATAGCAGATCATGATCAGCCCTTAGTGATTGTGGAGACTTGCTATACTGGGGGTGCTGAATCAAATATTGTAGGGGCATTTCGGACATGTAAACAGCCACTTTGGTCATTTCTCTTTATGACCCCTTTTGCCATGAACAGGTGTCAATGTTCTTTCGAACCCAACGCTGATCCCCTCAGGATGTGGTGTTCATTTCTGAACTTTGTCCTGTAACTCGAGAAGCGCCATGCGTTGTTCCCACCATGGAATACACTATTTCGGGCAAACCGACTGTGTGTCCATGAGACACAATCATGTGAATGGCTTCAAAAACATCTCCAGTCCCCTGTGAAGCTAGGGTTCAGCCTCCAGACCAGCTTGAGACAGATGCAGTTACTATCAAGTGGGACACGTGCGCCACCGTGTGGCAGCAGACTGCCACTGCGGAGGCAGGCAGCTTCCAGGGAGTTGCCTTCATGGTTGCCCTCTGAACCCTTCTGCCCCAGCCATGAGCAGTAACTGCTCATGGCTGGGGCAGAAGGGTTCAGAGAATTCATTCAAGGACCCTTCCGGACACGTGGTGAGCCTCTTCTCGCCGCCATGAGAACCTCCCTTCTTCTGACTATGCTCAGGCGCACCCTCACCCGTGCGTCCTGATCCTCCTGCTGAGCCCCAGGGTCCTCTCTCTAAAATTCCAGGAACCCCTTCCGGTCCTTTCCCTGGTTCTTTCTGCTTACAAGATCTTGTGGCTGACTCTACTCTTTGCTTTTTTCCCCGGGGCAAGATCAAGGAGCCCTCCACCATTACGGGTCAATGTCAGCTTTTTAACTTACAGGAGCTGGTCTCTGCAGGGGTCACCAATGTGGATGTTGGAACTTCTGCAAAGGTAGCCACATAGAGCGGCTACCATCTAGATGCTGAGGACTGAATCCAGGCCCCTGCGAGGTCACTCAGACATCATAAACGCTTGCAGGTTTTCTTGGAGAAAAAAATTCTCATATATGATGCCTGCACATCTCCACCTTCTGATCCCATCATTGTTTGGAAGAAGGTCTGCAATGCTTGGGGACACAGCCTGTACCGAAACACAAGGGTGACTGAGTCGGAAGGATGGAATGTATGAGCAGAGAACCAGGAACGATCCTGACTCGGAAATTTAGAAACGAAACAATAGAAAAGAAAGAAGGAAAAGAAATGAAAAGGAAAAAAGGAAGAAAAGGTTCGGGTCGTACCTCTCAAGTATTCACAAAGTCCTGGGTTTGATTCTGAACACTCAACCACTTAAAGGAAACCAAAGGTTATAAAAGGGCCTGTGCATATAGGCCAGCAATTCTCATGCTGAGGGGCTCAAGCCAGTTGGGGCTTGAGCGACTGTGTCCCAGGTTTCGATTAAGAACTGCTGCATGTCAGACATTTGCAATACGTTTGATAGAAGTAGCTTTGCAAAACAACACTTACAAGTTAGCAACAGAATAATTTCATTGTTGGGGTTCTCACAACACGAGGAATTGTCTTCAAGTGTGGCAGTCGCAGGAAGTTTGACAACCACTGTGTAGAAACAAGTCACAGCTGACTGAATCATGCTCGACAGCAGATCGTGATCAGACCGTAGTGATTGTGGAGAGTCGGTATTTTGTGGGTCCTGAATCAAATATTGTAGGGTCACTTCGGACTTGTAAACAGCCGCTTTGGCCATTTTATTTTATGACCCCTTTTGCCAAGAACAGATGTCAATGATCTTTCCAAGCCCACGACGATCCCCTCAGGATGTGGTGTTCATTTCTGACTTTGTCCTGTAAATCGAGAAACGCCATGCACTGTTCCAATCACGGAATCCACTATTTCGGGCAAACCGACCGTGTTTCCCTGAGACACAGGCATGCAAATGCCTTCCAAAACATCTCCAGTCCCCTGTGACGCGAGGGTTAAGCTTCCAGACCGGCTTGAGACCAAGGCAGTAACTTTCAACTGGGGCTCAAGTGCCAACATTTGGCTCCTGGCTAACTCTGCGGAGGCAGGCAACTTCCACGGAGGCTCCTTCACGCCTGGACTCTGAACCCTTCTGCCCCAGCAATGAGCAAACAAGCTCATTGCTGGGGCAGAAGGGTTCAGAGAATCCATTCAGGGACCCTTCGGGACACATGGATAGCCTCTTCTCGCTGCCCTGAAAACCTCCCTTCTTCAGACCCTGCTCATTTGCACTCCCACCCGTGACTCCTGATCCTTCTGCTGAGCCACTGGGTCCCTGTTCTTAAATTCCACGAACCCCTTCCTGTTTTGTCCCGGGTTCTTTCTGCTCACAGGAACTTGTGGCTGATGCTCCCCTTTGCATCTTTGCAGTAGGCAAGATCAAGGAGCCCTCCTCCATTATGGGTCAATGTCAGCTTTTTCACTTACACCAGCTGCTTCTTTCAAGGGTCAGCAGACTGGATGTTCGAACCACTGGAACGGTAGCCACATGTAGGAGCTAGCATGTAGACACTGAGTACTGAATCCAGGCCCCTGCTAGGGCAAGCAGGCATCATAAATGCTCTGGAGGTGATTTTGTAGAAAACAACTCTCCCTTTGGATGCCAGCACATCTCCATCATCTGATTTCTTCATTGCTGGTAGAAACGTTCTGCCACGCTTGTGGACATGGGCCTGTCACCGAGCTGCAACAGTGCTTGAAGCAGAAGCATGGGTTGTCTGTGAGGGGAGCTCAGATAGATCCTATCTCAAAAAACTGAAAGGGAATGAATAGAAAAGACAAGGAAAGGAAACGAAAGGAAAGCAAAGGAAATGTTTGGATCGTACCTCTCCAGGATTCACAAAGTCCTGGGTTTGATCCTGAGCACCCAAACACTTAAGAGAAACAGAAGGTTCTAACAGGGCCTGTGCATATGAGGCAGCAATTCTCATGCAGCGGGCACAACCAATGTGGAGCGTGAAGAACATTGTCCCAGGATTCGATTAAGAACTGCTGCGTGTCAGACATTTGCATTAAGATTCATACAAGTTGCTTCGCAAAACAAAAGTTGCTAATTAGCAACAGAAGAACTTCATTATCGGGGTCCCCACAACACGAGAAAGTGTATTCAAGTGTGGCGGTCTTAGGAAGGTTGAGAACCACTGTGTAGAAATAAGTCACACCTGAGTGAATCATGCTCCATAGCAGATCATGATCAGCCCTTAGTGATTGTGGAGACTTGCTATACTGGGGGTGCTGAATCAAATATTGTAGGGGCATTTCGGACATGTAAACAGCCACTTTGGTCATTTCTCTTTATGACCCCTTTTGCCATGAACAGGTGTCAATGTTCTTTCGAACCCAACGCTGATCCCCTCAGGATGTGGTGTTCATTTCTGAACTTTGTCCTGTAACTCGAGAAGCGCCATGCGTTGTTCCCACCATGGAATACACTATTTCGGGCAAACCGACTGTGTGTCCATGAGACACAATCATGTGAATGGCTTCAAAAACATCTCCAGTCCCCTGTGAAGCTAGGGTTCAGCCTCCAGACCAGCTTGAGACAGATGCAGTTACTATCAAGTGGGACACGTGCGCCACCGTGTGGCAGCAGACTGCCACTGCGGAGGCAGGCAGCTTCCAGGGAGTTGCCTTCATGGTTGCCCTCTGAACCCTTCTGCCCCAGCCATGAGCAGTAACTGCTCATGGCTGGGGCAGAAGGGTTCAGAGAATTCATTCAAGGACCCTTCCGGACACGTGGTGAGCCTCTTCTCGCCGCCATGAGAACCTCCCTTCTTCTGACTATGCTCAGGCGCACCCTCACCCGTGCGTCCTGATCCTCCTGCTGAGCCCCAGGGTCCTCTCTCTAAAATTCCAGGAACCCCTTCCGGTCCTTTCCCTGGTTCTTTCTGCTTACAAGATCTTGTGGCTGACTCTACTCTTTGCTTTTTTCCCCGGGGCAAGATCAAGGAGCCCTCCACCATTACGGGTCAATGTCAGCTTTTTAACTTACAGGAGCTGGTCTCTGCAGGGGTCACCAATGTGGATGTTGGAACTTCTGCAAAGGTAGCCACATAGAGCGGCTACCATCTAGATGCTGAGGACTGAATCCAGGCCCCTGCGAGGTCACTCAGACATCATAAACGCTTGCAGGTTTTCTTGGAGAAAAAAATTCTCATATATGATGCCTGCACATCTCCACCTTCTGATCCCATCATTGTTTGGAAGAAGGTCTGCAATGCTTGGGGACACAGCCTGTACCGAAACACAAGGGTGACTGAGTCGGAAGGATGGAATGTATGAGCAGAGAACCAGGAACGATCCTGACTCGGAAATTTAGAAACGAAACAATAGAAAAGAAAGAAGGAAAAGAAATGAAAAGGAAAAAAGGAAGAAAAGGTTCGGGTCGTACCTCTCAAGTATTCACAAAGTCCTGGGTTTGATTCTGAACACTCAACCACTTAAAGGAAACCAAAGGTTATAAAAGGGCCTGTGCATATAGGCCAGCAATTCTCATGCTGAGGGGCTCAAGCCAGTTGGGGCTTGAGCGACTGTGTCCCAGGTTTCGATTAAGAACTGCTGCATGTCAGACATTTGCAATACGTTTGATAGAAGTAGCTTTGCAAAACAACACTTACAAGTTAGCAACAGAATAATTTCATTGTTGGGGTTCTCACAACACGAGGAATTGTCTTCAAGTGTGGCAGTCGCAGGAAGTTTGACAACCACTGTGTAGAAACAAGTCACAGCTGACTGAATCATGCTCGACAGCAGATCGTGATCAGACCGTAGTGATTGTGGAGAGTCGGTATTTTGTGGGTCCTGAATCAAATATTGTAGGGTCACTTCGGACTTGTAAACAGCCGCTTTGGCCATTTTATTTTATGACCCCTTTTGCCAAGAACAGATGTCAATGATCTTTCCAAGCCCACGACGATCCCCTCAGGATGTGGTGTTCATTTCTGACTTTGTCCTGTAAATCGAGAAACGCCATGCACTGTTCCAATCACGGAATCCACTATTTCGGGCAAACCGACCGTGTTTCCCTGAGACACAGGCATGCAAATGCCTTCCAAAACATCTCCAGTCCCCTGTGACGCGAGGGTTAAGCTTCCAGACCGGCTTGAGACCAAGGCAGTAACTTTCAACTGGGGCTCAAGTGCCAACATTTGGCTCCTGGCTAACTCTGCGGAGGCAGGCAACTTCCACGGAGGCTCCTTCACGCCTGGACTCTGAACCCTTCTGCCCCAGCAATGAGCAAACAAGCTCATTGCTGGGGCAGAAGGGTTCAGAGAATCCATTCAGGGACCCTTCGGGACACATGGATAGCCTCTTCTCGCTGCCCTGAAAACCTCCCTTCTTCAGACCCTGCTCATTTGCACTCCCACCCGTGACTCCTGATCCTTCTGCTGAGCCACTGGGTCCCTGTTCTTAAATTCCACGAACCCCTTCCTGTTTTGTCCCGGGTTCTTTCTGCTCACAGGAACTTGTGGCTGATGCTCCCCTTTGCATCTTTGCAGTAGGCAAGATCAAGGAGCCCTCCTCCATTATGGGTCAATGTCAGCTTTTTCACTTACACCAGCTGCTTCTTTCAAGGGTCAGCAGACTGGATGTTCGAACCACTGGAACGGTAGCCACATGTAGGAGCTAGCATGTAGACACTGAGTACTGAATCCAGGCCCCTGCTAGGGCAAGCAGGCATCATAAATGCTCTGGAGGTGATTTTGTAGAAAACAACTCTCCCTTTGGATGCCAGCACATCTCCATCATCTGATTTCTTCATTGCTGGTAGAAACGTTCTGCCACGCTTGTGGACATGGGCCTGTCACCGAGCTGCAACAGTGCTTGAAGCAGAAGCATGGGTTGTCTGTGAGGGGAGCTCAGATAGATCCTATCTCAAAAAACTGAAAGGGAATGAATAGAAAAGACAAGGAAAGGAAACGAAAGGAAAGCAAAGGAAATGTTTGGATCGTACCTCTCCAGGATTCACAAAGTCCTGGGTTTGATCCTGAGCACCCAAACACTTAAGAGAAACAGAAGGTTCTAACAGGGCCTGTGCATATGAGGCAGCAATTCTCATGCAGCGGGCACAACCAATGTGGAGCGTGAAGAACATTGTCCCAGGATTCGATTAAGAACTGCTGCGTGTCAGACATTTGCATTAAGATTCATACAAGTTGCTTCGCAAAACAAAAGTTGCTAATTAGCAACAGAAGAACTTCATTATCGGGGTCCCCACAACACGAGAAAGTGTATTCAAGTGTGGCGGTCTTAGGAAGGTTGAGAACCACTGTGTAGAAATAAGTCACACCTGAGTGAATCATGCTCCATAGCAGATCATGATCAGCCCTTAGTGATTGTGGAGACTTGCTATACTGGGGGTGCTGAATCAAATATTGTAGGGGCATTTCGGACATGTAAACAGCCACTTTGGTCATTTCTCTTTATGACCCCTTTTGCCATGAACAGGTGTCAATGTTCTTTCGAACCCAACGCTGATCCCCTCAGGATGTGGTGTTCATTTCTGAACTTTGTCCTGTAACTCGAGAAGCGCCATGCGTTGTTCCCACCATGGAATACACTATTTCGGGCAAACCGACTGTGTGTCCATGAGACACAATCATGTGAATGGCTTCAAAAACATCTCCAGTCCCCTGTGAAGCTAGGGTTCAGCCTCCAGACCAGCTTGAGACAGATGCAGTTACTATCAAGTGGGACACGTGCGCCACCGTGTGGCAGCAGACTGCCACTGCGGAGGCAGGCAGCTTCCAGGGAGTTGCCTTCATGGTTGCCCTCTGAACCCTTCTGCCCCAGCCATGAGCAGTAACTGCTCATGGCTGGGGCAGAAGGGTTCAGAGAATTCATTCAAGGACCCTTCCGGACACGTGGTGAGCCTCTTCTCGCCGCCATGAGAACCTCCCTTCTTCTGACTATGCTCAGGCGCACCCTCACCCGTGCGTCCTGATCCTCCTGCTGAGCCCCAGGGTCCTCTCTCTAAAATTCCAGGAACCCCTTCCGGTCCTTTCCCTGGTTCTTTCTGCTTACAAGATCTTGTGGCTGACTCTACTCTTTGCTTTTTTCCCCGGGGCAAGATCAAGGAGCCCTCCACCATTACGGGTCAATGTCAGCTTTTTAACTTACAGGAGCTGGTCTCTGCAGGGGTCACCAATGTGGATGTTGGAACTTCTGCAAAGGTAGCCACATAGAGCGGCTACCATCTAGATGCTGAGGACTGAATCCAGGCCCCTGCGAGGTCACTCAGACATCATAAACGCTTGCAGGTTTTCTTGGAGAAAAAAATTCTCATATATGATGCCTGCACATCTCCACCTTCTGATCCCATCATTGTTTGGAAGAAGGTCTGCAATGCTTGGGGACACAGCCTGTACCGAAACACAAGGGTGACTGAGTCGGAAGGATGGAATGTATGAGCAGAGAACCAGGAACGATCCTGACTCGGAAATTTAGAAACGAAACAATAGAAAAGAAAGAAGGAAAAGAAATGAAAAGGAAAAAAGGAAGAAAAGGTTCGGGTCGTACCTCTCAAGTATTCACAAAGTCCTGGGTTTGATTCTGAACACTCAACCACTTAAAGGAAACCAAAGGTTATAAAAGGGCCTGTGCATATAGGCCAGCAATTCTCATGCTGAGGGGCTCAAGCCAGTTGGGGCTTGAGCGACTGTGTCCCAGGTTTCGATTAAGAACTGCTGCATGTCAGACATTTGCAATACGTTTGATAGAAGTAGCTTTGCAAAACAACACTTACAAGTTAGCAACAGAATAATTTCATTGTTGGGGTTCTCACAACACGAGGAATTGTCTTCAAGTGTGGCAGTCGCAGGAAGTTTGACAACCACTGTGTAGAAACAAGTCACAGCTGACTGAATCATGCTCGACAGCAGATCGTGATCAGACCGTAGTGATTGTGGAGAGTCGGTATTTTGTGGGTCCTGAATCAAATATTGTAGGGTCACTTCGGACTTGTAAACAGCCGCTTTGGCCATTTTATTTTATGACCCCTTTTGCCAAGAACAGATGTCAATGATCTTTCCAAGCCCACGACGATCCCCTCAGGATGTGGTGTTCATTTCTGACTTTGTCCTGTAAATCGAGAAACGCCATGCACTGTTCCAATCACGGAATCCACTATTTCGGGCAACCGACCGTGTTTCCCTGAGACACAGGCATGCAAATGCCTTCCAAAACATCTCCAGTCCCCTGTGACGCGAGGGTTAAGCTTCCAGACCGGCTTGAGACCAAGGCAGTAACTTTCAACTGGGGCTCAAGTGCCAACATTTGGCTCCTGGCTAACTCTGCGGAGGCAGGCAACTTCCACGGAGGCTCCTTCACGCCTGGACTCTGAACCCTTCTGCCCCAGCAATGAGCAAACAAGCTCATTGCTGGGGCAGAAGGGTTCAGAGAATCCATTCAGGGACCCTTCGGGACACATGGATAGCCTCTTCTCGCTGCCCTGAAAACCTCCCTTCTTCAGACCCTGCTCATTTGCACTCCCACCCGTGACTCCTGATCCTTCTGCTGAGCCACTGGGTCCCTGTTCTTAAATTCCACGAACCCCTTCCTGTTTTGTCCCGGGTTCTTTCTGCTCACAGGAACTTGTGGCTGATGCTCCCCTTTGCATCTTTGCAGTAGGCAAGATCAAGGAGCCCTCCTCCATTATGGGTCAATGTCAGCTTTTTCACTTACACCAGCTGCTTCTTTCAAGGGTCAGCAGACTGGATGTTCGAACCACTGGAACGGTAGCCACATGTAGGAGCTAGCATGTAGACACTGAGTACTGAATCCAGGCCCCTGCTAGGGCAAGCAGGCATCATAAATGCTCTGGAGGTGATTTTGTAGAAAACAACTCTCCCTTTGGATGCCAGCACATCTCCATCATCTGATTTCTTCATTGCTGGTAGAAACGTTCTGCCACGCTTGTGGACATGGGCCTGTCACCGAGCTGCAACAGTGCTTGAAGCAGAAGCATGGGTTGTCTGTGAGGGGAGCTCAGATAGATCCTATCTCAAAAAACTGAAAGGGAATGAATAGAAAAGACAAGGAAAGGAAACGAAAGGAAAGCAAAGGAAATGTTTGGATCGTACCTCTCCAGGATTCACAAAGTCCTGGGTTTGATCCTGAGCACCCAAACACTTAAGAGAAACAGAAGGTTCTAACAGGGCCTGTGCATATGAGGCAGCAATTCTCATGCAGCGGGCACAACCAATGTGGAGCGTGAAGAACATTGTCCCAGGATTCGATTAAGAACTGCTGCGTGTCAGACATTTGCATTAAGATTCATACAAGTTGCTTCGCAAAACAAAAGTTGCTAATTAGCAACAGAAGAACTTCATTATCGGGGTCCCCACAACACGAGAAAGTGTATTCAAGTGTGGCGGTCTTAGGAAGGTTGAGAACCACTGTGTAGAAATAAGTCACACCTGAGTGAATCATGCTCCATAGCAGATCATGATCAGCCCTTAGTGATTGTGGAGACTTGCTATACTGGGGGTGCTGAATCAAATATTGTAGGGGCATTTCGGACATGTAAACAGCCACTTTGGTCATTTCTCTTTATGACCCCTTTTGCCATGAACAGGTGTCAATGTTCTTTCGAACCCAACGCTGATCCCCTCAGGATGTGGTGTTCATTTCTGAACTTTGTCCTGTAACTCGAGAAGCGCCATGCGTTGTTCCCACCATGGAATACACTATTTCGGGCAAACCGACTGTGTGTCCATGAGACACAATCATGTGAATGGCTTCAAAAACATCTCCAGTCCCCTGTGAAGCTAGGGTTCAGCCTCCAGACCAGCTTGAGACAGATGCAGTTACTATCAAGTGGGACACGTGCGCCACCGTGTGGCAGCAGACTGCCACTGCGGAGGCAGGCAGCTTCCAGGGAGTTGCCTTCATGGTTGCCCTCTGAACCCTTCTGCCCCAGCCATGAGCAGTAACTGCTCATGGCTGGGGCAGAAGGGTTCAGAGAATTCATTCAAGGACCCTTCCGGACACGTGGTGAGCCTCTTCTCGCCGCCATGAGAACCTCCCTTCTTCTGACTATGCTCAGGCGCACCCTCACCCGTGCGTCCTGATCCTCCTGCTGAGCCCCAGGGTCCTCTCTCTAAAATTCCAGGAACCCCTTCCGGTCCTTTCCCTGGTTCTTTCTGCTTACAAGATCTTGTGGCTGACTCTACTCTTTGCTTTTTTCCCCGGGGCAAGATCAAGGAGCCCTCCACCATTACGGGTCAATGTCAGCTTTTTAACTTACAGGAGCTGGTCTCTGCAGGGGTCACCAATGTGGATGTTGGAACTTCTGCAAAGGTAGCCACATAGAGCGGCTACCATCTAGATGCTGAGGACTGAATCCAGGCCCCTGCGAGGTCACTCAGACATCATAAACGCTTGCAGGTTTTCTTGGAGAAAAAAATTCTCATATATGATGCCTGCACATCTCCACCTTCTGATCCCATCATTGTTTGGAAGAAGGTCTGCAATGCTTGGGGACACAGCCTGTACCGAAACACAAGGGTGACTGAGTCGGAAGGATGGAATGTATGAGCAGAGAACCAGGAACGATCCTGACTCGGAAATTTAGAAACGAAACAATAGAAAAGAAAGAAGGAAAAGAAATGAAAAGGAAAAAAGGAAGAAAAGGTTCGGGTCGTACCTCTCAAGTATTCACAAAGTCCTGGGTTTGATTCTGAACACTCAACCACTTAAAGGAAACCAAAGGTTATAAAAGGGCCTGTGCATATAGGCCAGCAATTCTCATGCTGAGGGGCTCAAGCCAGTTGGGGCTTGAGCGACTGTGTCCCAGGTTTCGATTAAGAACTGCTGCATGTCAGACATTTGCAATACGTTTGATAGAAGTAGCTTTGCAAAACAACACTTACAAGTTAGCAACAGAATAATTTCATTGTTGGGGTTCTCACAACACGAGGAATTGTCTTCAAGTGTGGCAGTCGCAGGAAGTTTGACAACCACTGTGTAGAAACAAGTCACAGCTGACTGAATCATGCTCGACAGCAGATCGTGATCAGACCGTAGTGATTGTGGAGAGTCGGTATTTTGTGGGTCCTGAATCAAATATTGTAGGGTCACTTCGGACTTGTAAACAGCCGCTTTGGCCATTTTATTTTATGACCCCTTTTGCCAAGAACAGATGTCAATGATCTTTCCAAGCCCACGACGATCCCCTCAGGATGTGGTGTTCATTTCTGACTTTGTCCTGTAAATCGAGAAACGCCATGCACTGTTCCAATCACGGAATCCACTATTTCGGGCAAACCGACCGTGTTTCCCTGAGACACAGGCATGCAAATGCCTTCCAAAACATCTCCAGTCCCCTGTGACGCGAGGGTTAAGCTTCCAGACCGGCTTGAGACCAAGGCAGTAACTTTCAACTGGGGCTCAAGTGCCAACATTTGGCTCCTGGCTAACTCTGCGGAGGCAGGCAACTTCCACGGAGGCTCCTTCACGCCTGGACTCTGAACCCTTCTGCCCCAGCAATGAGCAAACAAGCTCATTGCTGGGGCAGAAGGGTTCAGAGAATCCATTCAGGGACCCTTCGGGACACATGGATAGCCTCTTCTCGCTGCCCTGAAAACCTCCCTTCTTCAGACCCTGCTCATTTGCACTCCCACCCGTGACTCCTGATCCTTCTGCTGAGCCACTGGGTCCCTGTTCTTAAATTCCACGAACCCCTTCCTGTTTTGTCCCGGGTTCTTTCTGCTCACAGGAACTTGTGGCTGATGCTCCCCTTTGCATCTTTGCAGTAGGCAAGATCAAGGAGCCCTCCTCCATTATGGGTCAATGTCAGCTTTTTCACTTACACCAGCTGCTTCTTTCAAGGGTCAGCAGACTGGATGTTCGAACCACTGGAACGGTAGCCACATGTAGGAGCTAGCATGTAGACACTGAGTACTGAATCCAGGCCCCTGCTAGGGCAAGCAGGCATCATAAATGCTCTGGAGGTGATTTTGTAGAAAACAACTCTCCCTTTGGATGCCAGCACATCTCCATCATCTGATTTCTTCATTGCTGGTAGAAACGTTCTGCCACGCTTGTGGACATGGGCCTGTCACCGAGCTGCAACAGTGCTTGAAGCAGAAGCATGGGTTGTCTGTGAGGGGAGCTCAGATAGATCCTATCTCAAAAAACTGAAAGGGAATGAATAGAAAAGACAAGGAAAGGAAACGAAAGGAAAGCAAAGGAAATGTTTGGATCGTACCTCTCCAGGATTCACAAAGTCCTGGGTTTGATCCTGAGCACCCAAACACTTAAGAGAAACAGAAGGTTCTAACAGGGCCTGTGCATATGAGGCAGCAATTCTCATGCAGCGGGCACAACCAATGTGGAGCGTGAAGAACATTGTCCCAGGATTCGATTAAGAACTGCTGCGTGTCAGACATTTGCATTAAGATTCATACAAGTTGCTTCGCAAAACAAAAGTTGCTAATTAGCAACAGAAGAACTTCATTATCGGGGTCCCCACAACACGAGAAAGTGTATTCAAGTGTGGCGGTCTTAGGAAGGTTGAGAACCACTGTGTAGAAATAAGTCACACCTGAGTGAATCATGCTCCATAGCAGATCATGATCAGCCCTTAGTGATTGTGGAGACTTGCTATACTGGGGGTGCTGAATCAAATATTGTAGGGGCATTTCGGACATGTAAACAGCCACTTTGGTCATTTCTCTTTATGACCCCTTTTGCCATGAACAGGTGTCAATGTTCTTTCGAACCCAACGCTGATCCCCTCAGGATGTGGTGTTCATTTCTGAACTTTGTCCTGTAACTCGAGAAGCGCCATGCGTTGTTCCCACCATGGAATACACTATTTCGGGCAAACCGACTGTGTGTCCATGAGACACAATCATGTGAATGGCTTCAAAAACATCTCCAGTCCCCTGTGAAGCTAGGGTTCAGCCTCCAGACCAGCTTGAGACAGATGCAGTTACTATCAAGTGGGACACGTGCGCCACCGTGTGGCAGCAGACTGCCACTGCGGAGGCAGGCAGCTTCCAGGGAGTTGCCTTCATGGTTGCCCTCTGAACCCTTCTGCCCCAGCCATGAGCAGTAACTGCTCATGGCTGGGGCAGAAGGGTTCAGAGAATTCATTCAAGGACCCTTCCGGACACGTGGTGAGCCTCTTCTCGCCGCCATGAGAACCTCCCTTCTTCTGACTATGCTCAGGCGCACCCTCACCCGTGCGTCCTGATCCTCCTGCTGAGCCCCAGGGTCCTCTCTCTAAAATTCCAGGAACCCCTTCCGGTCCTTTCCCTGGTTCTTTCTGCTTACAAGATCTTGTGGCTGACTCTACTCTTTGCTTTTTTCCCCGGGGCAAGATCAAGGAGCCCTCCACCATTACGGGTCAATGTCAGCTTTTTAACTTACAGGAGCTGGTCTCTGCAGGGGTCACCAATGTGGATGTTGGAACTTCTGCAAAGGTAGCCACATAGAGCGGCTACCATCTAGATGCTGAGGACTGAATCCAGGCCCCTGCGAGGTCACTCAGACATCATAAACGCTTGCAGGTTTTCTTGGAGAAAAAAATTCTCATATATGATGCCTGCACATCTCCACCTTCTGATCCCATCATTGTTTGGAAGAAGGTCTGCAATGCTTGGGGACACAGCCTGTACCGAAACACAAGGGTGACTGAGTCGGAAGGATGGAATGTATGAGCAGAGAACCAGGAACGATCCTGACTCGGAAATTTAGAAACGAAACAATAGAAAAGAAAGAAGGAAAAGAAATGAAAAGGAAAAAAGGAAGAAAAGGTTCGGGTCGTACCTCTCAAGTATTCACAAAGTCCTGGGTTTGATTCTGAACACTCAACCACTTAAAGGAAACCAAAGGTTATAAAAGGGCCTGTGCATATAGGCCAGCAATTCTCATGCTGAGGGGCTCAAGCCAGTTGGGGCTTGAGCGACTGTGTCCCAGGTTTCGATTAAGAACTGCTGCATGTCAGACATTTGCAATACGTTTGATAGAAGTAGCTTTGCAAAACAACACTTACAAGTTAGCAACAGAATAATTTCATTGTTGGGGTTCTCACAACACGAGGAATTGTCTTCAAGTGTGGCAGTCGCAGGAAGTTTGACAACCACTGTGTAGAAACAAGTCACAGCTGACTGAATCATGCTCGACAGCAGATCGTGATCAGACCGTAGTGATTGTGGAGAGTCGGTATTTTGTGGGTCCTGAATCAAATATTGTAGGGTCACTTCGGACTTGTAAACAGCCGCTTTGGCCATTTTATTTTATGACCCCTTTTGCCAAGAACAGATGTCAATGATCTTTCCAAGCCCACGACGATCCCCTCAGGATGTGGTGTTCATTTCTGACTTTGTCCTGTAAATCGAGAAACGCCATGCACTGTTCCAATCACGGAATCCACTATTTCGGGCAAACCGACCGTGTTTCCCTGAGACACAGGCATGCAAATGCCTTCCAAAACATCTCCAGTCCCCTGTGACGCGAGGGTTAAGCTTCCAGACCGGCTTGAGACCAAGGCAGTAACTTTCAACTGGGGCTCAAGTGCCAACATTTGGCTCCTGGCTAACTCTGCGGAGGCAGGCAACTTCCACGGAGGCTCCTTCACGCCTGGACTCTGAACCCTTCTGCCCCAGCAATGAGCAAACAAGCTCATTGCTGGGGCAGAAGGGTTCAGAGAATCCATTCAGGGACCCTTCGGGACACATGGATAGCCTCTTCTCGCTGCCCTGAAAACCTCCCTTCTTCAGACCCTGCTCATTTGCACTCCCACCCGTGACTCCTGATCCTTCTGCTGAGCCACTGGGTCCCTGTTCTTAAATTCCACGAACCCCTTCCTGTTTTGTCCCGGGTTCTTTCTGCTCACAGGAACTTGTGGCTGATGCTCCCCTTTGCATCTTTGCAGTAGGCAAGATCAAGGAGCCCTCCTCCATTATGGGTCAATGTCAGCTTTTTCACTTACACCAGCTGCTTCTTTCAAGGGTCAGCAGACTGGATGTTCGAACCACTGGAACGGTAGCCACATGTAGGAGCTAGCATGTAGACACTGAGTACTGAATCCAGGCCCCTGCTAGGGCAAGCAGGCATCATAAATGCTCTGGAGGTGATTTTGTAGAAAACAACTCTCCCTTTGGATGCCAGCACATCTCCATCATCTGATTTCTTCATTGCTGGTAGAAACGTTCTGCCACGCTTGTGGACATGGGCCTGTCACCGAGCTGCAACAGTGCTTGAAGCAGAAGCATGGGTTGTCTGTGAGGGGAGCTCAGATAGATCCTATCTCAAAAAACTGAAAGGGAATGAATAGAAAAGACAAGGAAAGGAAACGAAAGGAAAGCAAAGGAAATGTTTGGATCGTACCTCTCCAGGATTCACAAAGTCCTGGGTTTGATCCTGAGCACCCAAACACTTAAGAGAAACAGAAGGTTCTAACAGGGCCTGTGCATATGAGGCAGCAATTCTCATGCAGCGGGCACAACCAATGTGGAGCGTGAAGAACATTGTCCCAGGATTCGATTAAGAACTGCTGCGTGTCAGACATTTGCATTAAGATTCATACAAGTTGCTTCGCAAAACAAAAGTTGCTAATTAGCAACAGAAGAACTTCATTATCGGGGTCCCCACAACACGAGAAAGTGTATTCAAGTGTGGCGGTCTTAGGAAGGTTGAGAACCACTGTGTAGAAATAAGTCACACCTGAGTGAATCATGCTCCATAGCAGATCATGATCAGCCCTTAGTGATTGTGGAGACTTGCTATACTGGGGGTGCTGAATCAAATATTGTAGGGGCATTTCGGACATGTAAACAGCCACTTTGGTCATTTCTCTTTATGACCCCTTTTGCCATGAACAGGTGTCAATGTTCTTTCGAACCCAACGCTGATCCCCTCAGGATGTGGTGTTCATTTCTGAACTTTGTCCTGTAACTCGAGAAGCGCCATGCGTTGTTCCCACCACGGAATACACTATTTCGGGCAAACCGACTGTGTGTCCATGAGACACAATCATGTGAATGGCTTCAAAAACATCTCCAGTCCCCTGTGAAGCTAGGGTTCAGCCTCCAGACCAGCTTGAGACAGATGCAGTTACTATCAAGTGGGACACGTGCGCCACCGTGTGGCAGCAGACTGCCACTGCGGAGGCAGGCAGCTTCCAGGGAGTTGCCTTCATGGTTGCCCTCTGAACCCTTCTGCCCCAGCCATGAGCAGTAACTGCTCATGGCTGGGGCAGAAGGGTTCAGAGAATTCATTCAAGGACCCTTCCGGACACGTGGTGAGCCTCTTCTCGCCGCCATGAGAACCTCCCTTCTTCTGACTATGCTCAGGCGCACCCTCACCCGTGCGTCCTGATCCTCCTGCTGAGCCCCAGGGTCCTCTCTCTAAAATTCCAGGAACCCCTTCCGGTCCTTTCCCTGGTTCTTTCTGCTTACAAGATCTTGTGGCTGACTCTACTCTTTGCTTTTTTCCCCGGGGCAAGATCAAGGAGCCCTCCACCATTACGGGTCAATGTCAGCTTTTTAACTTACAGGAGCTGGTCTCTGCAGGGGTCACCAATGTGGATGTTGGAACTTCTGCAAAGGTAGCCACATAGAGCGGCTACCATCTAGATGCTGAGGACTGAATCCAGGCCCCTGCGAGGTCACTCAGACATCATAAACGCTTGCAGGTTTTCTTGGAGAAAAAAATTCTCATATATGATGCCTGCACATCTCCACCTTCTGATCCCATCATTGTTTGGAAGAAGGTCTGCAATGCTTGGGGACACAGCCTGTACCGAAACACAAGGGTGACTGAGTCGGAAGGATGGAATGTATGAGCAGAGAACCAGGAACGATCCTGACTCGGAAATTTAGAAACGAAACAATAGAAAAGAAAGAAGGAAAAGAAATGAAAAGGAAAAAAGGAAGAAAAGGTTCGGGTCGTACCTCTCAAGTATTCACAAAGTCCTGGGTTTGATTCTGAACACTCAACCACTTAAAGGAAACCAAAGGTTATAAAAGGGCCTGTGCATATAGGCCAGCAATTCTCATGCTGAGGGGCTCAAGCCAGTTGGGGCTTGAGCGACTGTGTCCCAGGTTTCGATTAAGAACTGCTGCATGTCAGACATTTGCAATACGTTTGATAGAAGTAGCTTTGCAAAACAACACTTACAAGTTAGCAACAGAATAATTTCATTGTTGGGGTTCTCACAACACGAGGAATTGTCTTAAGTGTGGCAGTCGCAGGAAGTTTGACAACCACTGTGTAGAAACAAGTCACAGCTGACTGAATCATGCTCGACAGCAGATCGTGATCAGACCGTAGTGATTGTGGAGAGTCGGTATTTTGTGGGTCCTGAATCAAATATTGTAGGGTCACTTCGGACTTGTAAACAGCCGCTTTGGCCATTTTATTTTATGACCCCTTTTGCCAAGAACAGATGTCAATGATCTTTCCAAGCCCACGACGATCCCCTCAGGATGTGGTGTTCATTTCTGACTTTGTCCTGTAAATCGAGAAACGCCATGCACTGTTCCAATCACGGAATCCACTATTTCGGGCAAACCGACCGTGTTTCCCTGAGACACAGGCATGCAAATGCCTTCCAAAACATCTCCAGTCCCCTGTGACGCGAGGGTTAAGCTTCCAGACCGGCTTGAGACCAAGGCAGTAACTTTCAACTGGGGCTCAAGTGCCAACATTTGGCTCCTGGCTAACTCTGCGGAGGCAGGCAACTTCCACGGAGGCTCCTTCACGCCTGGACTCTGAACCCTTCTGCCCCAGCAATGAGCAAACAAGCTCATTGCTGGGGCAGAAGGGTTCAGAGAATCCATTCAGGGACCCTTCGGGACACATGGATAGCCTCTTCTCGCTGCCCTGAAAACCTCCCTTCTTCAGACCCTGCTCATTTGCACTCCCACCCGTGACTCCTGATCCTTCTGCTGAGCCACTGGGTCCCTGTTCTTAAATTCCACGAACCCCTTCCTGTTTTGTCCCGGGTTCTTTCTGCTCACAGGAACTTGTGGCTGATGCTCCCCTTTGCATCTTTGCAGTAGGCAAGATCAAGGAGCCCTCCTCCATTATGGGTCAATGTCAGCTTTTTCACTTACACCAGCTGCTTCTTTCAAGGGTCAGCAGACTGGATGTTCGAACCACTGGAACGGTAGCCACATGTAGGAGCTAGCATGTAGACACTGAGTACTGAATCCAGGCCCCTGCTAGGGCAAGCAGGCATCATAAATGCTCTGGAGGTGATTTTGTAGAAAACAACTCTCCCTTTGGATGCCAGCACATCTCCATCATCTGATTTCTTCATTGCTGGTAGAAACGTTCTGCCACGCTTGTGGACATGGGCCTGTCACCGAGCTGCAACAGTGCTTGAAGCAGAAGCATGGGTTGTCTGTGAGGGGAGCTCAGATAGATCCTATCTCAAAAAACTGAAAGGGAATGAATAGAAAAGACAAGGAAAGGAAACGAAAGGAAAGCAAAGGAAATGTTTGGATCGTACCTCTCCAGGATTCACAAAGTCCTGGGTTTGATCCTGAGCACCCAAACACTTAAGAGAAACAGAAGGTTCTAACAGGGCCTGTGCATATGAGGCAGCAATTCTCATGCAGCGGGCACAACCAATGTGGAGCGTGAAGAACATTGTCCCAGGATTCGATTAAGAACTGCTGCGTGTCAGACATTTGCATTAAGATTCATACAAGTTGCTTCGCAAAACAAAAGTTGCTAATTAGCAACAGAAGAACTTCATTATCGGGGTCCCCACAACACGAGAAAGTGTATTCAAGTGTGGCGGTCTTAGGAAGGTTGAGAACCACTGTGTAGAAATAAGTCACACCTGAGTGAATCATGCTCCATAGCAGATCATGATCAGCCCTTAGTGATTGTGGAGACTTGCTATACTGGGGGTGCTGAATCAAATATTGTAGGGGCATTTCGGACATGTAAACAGCCACTTTGGTCATTTCTCTTTATGACCCCTTTTGCCATGAACAGGTGTCAATGTTCTTTCGAACCCAACGCTGATCCCCTCAGGATGTGGTGTTCATTTCTGAACTTTGTCCTGTAACTCGAGAAGCGCCATGCGTTGTTCCCACCACGGAATACACTATTTCGGGCAAACCGACTGTGTGTCCATGAGACACAATCATGTGAATGGCTTCAAAAACATCTCCAGTCCCCTGTGAAGCTAGGGTTCAGCCTCCAGACCAGCTTGAGACAGATGCAGTTACTATCAAGTGGGACACGTGCGCCACCGTGTGGCAGCAGACTGCCACTGCGGAGGCAGGCAGCTTCCAGGGAGTTGCCTTCATGGTTGCCCTCTGAACCCTTCTGCCCCAGCCATGAGCAGTAACTGCTCATGGCTGGGGCAGAAGGGTTCAGAGAATTCATTCAAGGACCCTTCCGGACACGTGGTGAGCCTCTTCTCGCCGCCATGAGAACCTCCCTTCTTCTGACTATGCTCAGGCGCACCCTCACCCGTGCGTCACAGAGTGGAAAGTTTTTAAAGAAGACCTATGCTAGATAGCAAAGGAGGAAGTATAATTTAAAACGTGGTTTTTGTATGAAAAGTTAAAGGTGGGGCTGGAGAGATGTCTTCTTTTCCGGAAGATCTTGGTTCAATTCTAAGCAGGCTAATTCCTGTTTGTAATTTCAATTCTAAAGGACTAGACACCCTCCATAGGCACTGCATGAACATATATGGTGCACAGCATAGACGTCACATTAAATAAATAAAATCTTTTTTTAAAAAAAACTGGGTGTGGTGGTGCTTGTTTTTAATCCCAGAACTCTGGAGGCTGAGATGTATGCAGATCTTTGAGTTCAAGACCAGCCTGGTCTACGTAGCAAGCTTCTACAGGCCAGCCAAGGCTACATAGTGAAACACTGTCTCGAAGCAAACAAACAAACAAACAAACCCTGAAGGTATAATTTACAGACAACTCTTCTAAACTCTGTTATGATTGAGCGGACATAGCTAAGGGCAATAGTGAATGAACAGATATAGCAGTATTAAGAAAAGTTTCAAACACTAGACACTGAATTTTATATAACACTCACATATTGATATAGAGGAGAGGAGAAATAGGGGCATTTTCAAATCTTATAAAGTCACATTTATACTCCATATCATAGAAAGGAATCTGCACGTACATATTGTAAATAGCTAGCTCGGCATGGCTAATGGTTTGTTTGTTTTGTGTTAAACCTTAGCCCAGGTGATCCTAGGGATGAATACAAAGCATTGTGACCCTGGGAATATGCTGCACAGGGATACAATAATGAGGGAGCTACAAGAGACATATAGAGAGACCTCTAATACCCTGACTCTCAGAGACAAGGCTGACCACCCAATCAGAGCTGGAAACTAAACTTTGAAATGATTGACAGTGTCTGTTTCCATTCTATTAAAGCCAACTGGCTGGAGATCAGAAGGCAAATAAATAGGTCATTAATCAGTTGTCTCCTTAGACCTTTATTTAGGGTTCTTAAGTAAAGTTCAGTTTAATGATTCAATTCCTGTCTTCTAATCATTGGTATTTGTTGTGGTGGGTTCCAGGAACTCTGTATTTCGGAGTCAGTATTAGAACATTTATTTTCACCTTTTAGTAACCAAGCTGCAGCATGGACTGCAAAGCTGAAATATTTATTCTGTGGTTCTTTACAAGAAAAGTTTGTAGATTTGTCATAGATGAAAATAGATAAGAGCTGGAAGATGGGCCAGTGGTTAAGGACACTTGCTGCGCATCCAGAGAATGTTTCCAGTACCCATGTCAGGGGGCCTATACTCCTCTGTAGCTCCAGCTCCTAGGGATCAGATACAGCTCTTCTGGCTTCTGAGGGCACCCAAACACATGTGGCACAAGGTCATGAGAGTTAAACTCCCACTATGGCATTAGTCGCTTTACATTTATTTATTTATTTATTATTTATTTATTTATTGTGCATGTGTATATGTCTGAGGATAATTTTCCTTCCTTCCCCTCCCTCCCTCCCTCCCTCCCTCCCTCCCTCCCTCCCTTCCTTCCTTCCTTCCTTCCTTCCTTCCTTCCTTCCTTCCTTCCTTCCCACAACAGGGTTTCTCTATTGTAACTGGCTGTCCTGGAACACACTCTATAGACCAGGCTGGCCTTGATCTCACATAAATCCACCTGCCTCTGCCTCTCCAGTGCTGGGGTTAAAGGCGAGCACCACCACCTCCTGGCTAGAGGATAATTTTCACAAGTAGGTTCTTCCTTCCACTTTGTTGAGCCAGGGTCTCTCGTTTGTGGACAGGTTACTACATGCTAGCTGGCCCTCCTCCACCTCCCATCTCAGGAGGTTAGGCTTGTAGAGCAAGCCATCTCCTTCAGTTTCCTTTCCTCTCTTATCTCATGTCTCATGTGGCACAAGTTGGACCCAGATTTGCCATTTACCTAAAGCCGGCTTTGAACTCCTATCTCTCTGCCTCCATCTCCTAAGTGCTGGGATCACAGACCTGTTCCTTCACGGCTGGCTTTGATCATTTCAGAATCTGAGTGATTCGGTATAGAAGTTCATTTCACTAGTTTACTTTGTGTGTGCTTGCTAGGAATCAGACACAGGGCATCTCGGATGCTAAGCTGAGCTCTAACACTGAGTTTTGCATATGCTTGAAAAATTTCACAAGTTTCTTAAATGTTTAGCTTTAACAGATAGTCTTATGCTTTCCTTCTCCATTAAAAGAAAAAAAAGAAACTTATGAAAGTTGTGTGCAGCTAATAAAACGCAGCCTTGCCTTTTGTTTCTTTTTATGAAAGAGGGAACTCATTCTAAGATCTTGATAGAGCAATCTCTTTGGAATAGACACAGAATGGCGGTGACAGTACAAAGCACCAACACAACTATACGAAAATATTTTTTCCTTGGAGGTGTGTCCCAGGACCAATCCCATTTCTACGAACAAATCAAATGAAACCCTCCTTAGAGGTCACCATAGGGTACCCCGCCCTCAGCTGATTCGCAGAGGCGACACTAGCCGATGAAAATTACGTCCGCCCCACCTAACAGGGGCGGGGCGTGACGTCAGCACGTCGGCCCGCAAGTCCAGCGGGGCGAATACTGACCCGGGTGCTTAGGCCGGCGCCGGCCAAGAGCCCAGGAGCAGAGCGCACTGCGGCTGCGCAGGCACGCCGGGGGCGGGGCTTCGGGGCTGAGCGGCCCTTCCGGAGCGGCTGCCCGAGGGCCGGGTAAATCCCGAGAGGCCGGAATGATTAGCCGAGGGGTGGCTCCGCCCCTGGCTCCTCCCTCCTCGCGTCGTCGCTGCCCCGCCTCCGTCTCCCGCCCGCTCGGCTTCGGGGTGACACGGGGCTTCGCCGCGGGCAGGGCGGAGGGCAGCAAGTTAGCCCGCGGCTGGGTGGTGGCAGCGGCGGGCCCGTGAGCGCGGTGAGGGGGCGCGGAGGTCGGGCGGAGGCCGCCGCGGGGAACCGGGCGGGAGGCTCCGGGTTGCAGCCTGAGGGGCGGCGGCGGGCGAGGGGGCGCGGCCGGCCCGGGCGGGTCCGGCTGCGACCGGTTGGCGTGGGTCCCCGGTCGGGGTCCCAGAGCGCACGGGGCCGCGCTTCTGAAGTTGATTGGCACGCCTGACGTTTGTCTCGCTGTTCTTTACGGGGACGCGCGGAGGAAATGGAAGGGTCCCCGGAGCGCTGGGGGGCTCCCCTGGCGGCGGGTGGTCCTTGCGGCGGAGTGCGAGCTCCTCTCTTGGGTGGAGAGGTAGCGGCCAGGTAGGCAGGGTGACTTTCACTGTGTGGCTGGTTAAAGCAAACAAACCGGGAATTCCTCGCGCCCTCCCCCACGCCCTGCCCTGCAACGCAGCAAACATTCCCAGCAACTTTTAAGTAGCAGGCCAGAGATCTCTGAGATTTGATGTGTTTGATCTATGTCCCTGGTGTTTTAAGGTTAAGGGAAAACGTGTGAGTGGAGAGTCTTGTCCCCTTCCACCTATCGCTGTTTTGGTTGTGAGCCTGCCTGGAAGATTTTAGTAACTTTATGATGATGTTAGTCGCGGTGCGCGGAACAGGAGTTTCTGTGAGATCTAATCAGATTAAAAAAATTTATCCCTTTGATTGGAGTAGGCAAAGCAGATAATCTGAATTTTAAAAAACAAAATTATGGCTTTAAAAAAACTGAATATTTTTGTATTTCGCAGACCTATATACGAGCCCAGTTACCACTGATGAAGATGTGTTGGAGTAGCTGCTGAAATTGACCTTTATTGGCCTGACAGTCTATTTGTTCCACTTATTTTTTTTGTTTATCCACTGCGTTGAGCTTTACTGTAACGGCTGAGAAACTTGGAAAATAAAATAACATGCTGTGGTCTTGAATCTTCTTTTTGAGGAAATATTAAAGTGCCATAGTGAAAAGCCAGAATGGCAGCCAGAGAAAGGCTCTTTGAACTTTGGATGCTTTATTGTACCAAGGTAATTGCTTTCCTTTTTATTTCTGTACTCAAAAAATACTTGATTACAAAATTTTGTATCCGGCATTATGATCTTAGTGGATGGTGTATTCGTCATATTAAAATCCTGGATTGGCAGGTGTGGCACATGCCTTCAGTCCAGGCACTTGGGAGGCAGAGGCAGGTGGATTCCTGTGGTTTGATTCCATCCTGGTAGACATAGAGTGTTCCAGGACAGCCAGGGCTGCACAGGAAGACACTGTCTCAAAATAAAACCTTAAGTAACTCCACCCAAATCCTGGATTTAAAAAAAACGTGTAAGAGATCTTATATTTCCCTTATTTGTTCAGATTTGAGTATATTGACAGTATTGGCTTACTATTAAAAATTTCAAGATGTGATTTTTGATACTATCTTCAGTGACCTCAAAATTATTTAGGTAAGATTGTGCCTATTAAAAAAAAAAAAAAAAAGGTAAAACTCTTAACTGTGTGTAGGATGTGTGGGGCATGTGAATCCCATGGTACTTTTATAGAGGTCGGAGGACAACTTTCTGAATTTGATTCTCCCTCTCCACCTTTCCATAGGTTCCTAGGATTGAATTTAGGTCTGCAGGATTGTGTGGCAAGTGCTTTACCCATAGAGCCATCTTACCCACCCCAAATATTTTATTTTTATGTTTATTTCTTCCTTCCTCAATTGGGGGTAAAGACACTTTTGTGAGGACATTAGACATTTTTCATCAATCTTTTAAATTATGAAAGTAATTGAGGTGGTTATTATGTAATTATCATTATGTTAGTACATACTAGCATTATTTCATTTGATAATAACTAGAATCTGGTGAGATGAGGGATTGTGATTATCCTTTTTACTGATGAGAGAAAACTGGTGTAGGTATGAATTTGGAACTTAGAAGTACCTGATTCAGGTCCCCACGCTTTTAACCATTTTGACCTTTTAAGGTTTTTGCCCTTCAGAAATACTTTTCTTTTACTTCCTTCATGTGGATTTTGCATAGTAAGTGTAATTTTAGGTTATTGAGAAGGGAGTTACTTAAGCGGTGTTTTTCAAGTGAGGATCTATGTTACTACTTTGAAGATACTGCAGTGGTCAGAGAACCATCCTCAGTCTACTATTTAAGTTAACTTAAGTCTGTGTGGTTACATTCTCAAGTCACAGCCTGTGTTTTTGCATTATATATTCAGAGTCTTTTTTAAAAATATAATTTCAGCTATTTAAGGAGCAAATTATTCCTAAAAAGCTATCATTTTCACTGGGATTTTCCTTAACCTCCTGGTTTGATAATTATAATTATCAAAGTACATATCTGTACATATATATTTATACAAACATGCACACACATACCTTGAAATGTTAATATGAAATTTTAAAATAGCTTTTAGGCTTATGTAATTGACAGAAATATCTTTTTTAAAATAGACCGCCTTCCAATAAAAAAGGATCCATTTTTTCCAGACACTTTTGAAAATAATCACTAATATTAATAGCCAAAAGTTAAAATGAAATTTTAGTATGAATGTTCAATTATTTGGAAACGACTTGTTAAAATATATTAAACTTACTAATTTTTACCATTTTTAGAATGAGAAAATAGATAAGAATCAGTAAACTCTTATTTGTCACTCATTTCAACAATGATTAGTTTTTCTGTGGTTCTTCTGTAATCTTCCATGTTTCCTACCTCTACTGAATTATTTTAAACCAACTTCCACACAATTTAGCATGTTACCTATAGATATTTAAAAGTATATAATGTAAGTCTTAAAAACTATCCCAATGCAGTAATTCTTTAAGTTATAAAAGACACCTTTATGTCCAGACTTTTCTGCTGATCTCACAAGACTCTTCTCAGTGCGTAATTCAGTATTTAAACAAAGTACATGCACTGTATTTTATTGAAAGAATGTGTGAAACCTTATAGGTCCCTTTAGCACACTTTTCTTTGCTATTTATTTGTGATATATTAGCTGTTTTTGACCTGAAGAGTTTTTTACAATCTGGATTTTAGTAATGGATCTCCATGTGTGTTTTTTAGTTTTTTCCTTGAGACAGGGTTTCTCTGTTGTAATTGGTTGTCCTGGAACTCACTTTGTAGATCAGGCCTCAAACTCACAGAGATCTGTCTGTTTCTGCCTTCCAGTGCTGGGATTAAAAGCATGTACTATCACTGCTCAGCTCTCCATGTGTTTTTAAAAATTGTTTTTGTTTGGGTTTGGGTGCCTGTAAACTGGTAAGTATAGAACTGTGATTCAGGTTCTAGTTCAGGTATGGAAAGCTATAATAATTCATAGATGTAGCCTTCACCAGTGATTTTACTTATTTTATGAGGATTTTGAATGACTAATGTTCTAGCACTTTTTCGTGCTAGAGAAATGTCCTTTCATCATTTATTGATGACAGTTTCTTAAAGTCATGCTGCATAAATGTTTGATTCTCTGTCAATTTTCAGAACAATGATTTGATTAACAAAATGACCAGTTTTTCTGGAGTACCAAGTTGATTTTTAATGATTAAAACTTAAACAATGTTTACCTATTTGCTATCCTACTTGATTTTTTTGAGCACTCAAAACATTGTATACATATCTAGTTAAAAAAGAAATCTTTGAAGATCATGAATGTGTATTTCAGGGCAGTGAAGTTAGATAGCTTTCATATTTGCCACAGTGCTAAACTGACTTTGGCACATGTATTCCAGGGTGTCAGTAGTATGTCACTCTTGTAATGTTTTGGACCTTGCTGCGGATTAGTGTGATAGTTTAGTAGATGTACCTTTGGTTTATATTCTTTGTAGAAGGAATGTTACGGACTAATTTCTTCTTACTCATCTGAGTTCAGTTGCGAGACTAAATACTAAAGATTAGAGTCTTCTAAGTATAAGCTTCTATTTTAGCAAGCAGATCCTCACTCTTCAACTGAACATTTGGTAAAACACTTAGTAATTTTTTTCTTTTTAATATGATTTTTCTTAAATTAGGTATTTATGGGGTATGCTCTAATATTTTAATATATGTGCACATGGAGTAATCATGTACTGATTAACGTATATATTCTCACATAATTACTTTGTGATATGCAGTTTGTTTTGTTACCAAGTGTTTCAGGCCTAATTTTACTTAATATTGTCTTTCTAGGAATAGGGTTTTATTGCATTGTTAGAAATATAACTATCCGTAACAGATTATTTGTTAACTTTATATAGTAGTTATTACGTAAGAAGGATGATAAGAAGGAACAATATTCCTGTTCTCTGAAGATTGTTACAGTAGTGATAGGACCACTAATTCAAGTTATATGTAGTCTGAACTTCCTTGCTTTCAAACAATCATCCCACCCAGGGTAAAAGATTTGATTGACAGTACATTTCATATAGCTCTTATAAGTTAAACATTAAATTTGAACAGCTCTAGTCTAGTATCTGATTATAGTTCATCAGTTAGCAATTACTTCCCTAGATATATTTAAGAGTAGACAGTCAAACAACACTGTTTAGTGCTTCTGACATCATTTATTTGCTTAATCTTCAGACAGAAACAAAAAATAGAGCCAAGTTTTATATAACTGTATATCAACTTGTATACTTATTGAGCACCTTTTGGGAACTCATACATTTGTGCATACATACACATGCATACGCAACATACTCATGCATATACTTTATTTCAACTGCTGCCCAGAAAAGAATATATTTATTTATTCACTTTTTTAGGGCTGCTGGTTGAACCTAGGGCTTTACAGATAGTAGGCACTGCTGAACTGTATCCTCAGCCCTCTTACTTTTAAAATATTTTCTGAGGTAGTGTATCTTACCAAGTTGCTTAGAGTGGTCTTGAACTCACTCTGTAGCCCAGGCAGGCTTTGAATTCAACCTCTTCCTGCCTGAAGCTCCTAAGTAGCTGGGGTTACAGACATGCACCATCAGGCTTGACTACAATGTATTTCTAGCAAACATTTATGCACACAACAGCTAGTCACTAGGCTACATAGAGGAGAAATTGAGCATCTCAAATTCCTCAGTAGAATTTAAGCTTATTTTGGGGCAGGAGAAATAGCTCAGTTGTTAAGAGTGGCTGATCTTCAGGAGATCCAGGTTAGATTCCCAGTATCACATGACAGCTCACAACTGTTAGCTCCAGTCCCAGAGTATTCAGTGACCTGGCCTTCCTGGGCATCAGGCATACATGTGGTACATAGACATACACAGAGGCAAAACTCTCATATATAGAATAAATAAATGTTTAAGTGCATTTTTGTTATTGCTGGTATAAAGTATCACACAGTGATAGAAAGGTAACATTTTGAAATGTGCAGTATAAGGTTGAAAGTCAGGGTTCATGAGTTATTTTGTATTTTAGACAGGGTTTCATTTTTCCCAGGTTGGCCTAGGACTTTTTTTTTTTTTTTTAAACTAGATTTATGTGTGAATGTTTTGGCTACGTGTATGTATGTGTACCATGTGTATGTTTGTTGCCATGGAGGTCAGAAGAGGGCACTGGATTCCCTGGAAGTGGAGTTATGGGTAATTGTGACCCATCATTTGGGTTCTTAGAATTAAGCCCTGGTTTTCTACAATAGCAACAAATACTCCAGCCCAGCTAGAACTCTGGATACTCCTTCCTTATCCTCCTGAGTGCTGACTCTATAGGGATGTTTGATCTTTTTCTGTTATTGTTGAGATTCAGATGACATTGAAAGATTAAGTGGAGCTAGTAGAAATGGATCCAAAATTTAGTTCTAATTCTGCTTTTCATCTTAAGGACCTCAAATCCTGTCATCTAGTTTCTTTATATTTCTATTTGCTAATCTGTCAAATGGGAAAAATAAAGTAACTTTTATTTATCCCACAAAGTTGTTGAAGAAAATATGAATTTGTTTTATTTACATGGATATTAAAAGTAAGAAAAATGTAGTTACTAATATTTTGTATCATAATTTTCATTGGCCTATATATTTACAATCAAGGGCAGTTTTTCTCTCTTTTTGGTGACAATGAGGTTGAGCTAATAAAATATCTTGATTTTTAATCTTAATTTTCAGATTGGCATTCAAGCATAGTGCTTAGTTATCTTGAATAATGGTGTGAGTTTTTATTTTTCCCAGCTCTAAACCAAGTTTGTTTTGGACCTTGGTGATGCTCCATTTCCTGCTATTGCCCTTTGTCCTTCTAAATCTGGATTATGACTGAAATAGATAGTTTTGCAGTGAGCTCAGAGTAAAGTTTCTTTTCAGAATAAAAGTTTTGCTTTATAGTGAAAGTATGATTTAATGATGTTTTCTGTAGATAAAAAGGCATGCACGTCTTTTTATACAGATTTTGAAAAATTGTACTGGTGGCTCCTAATTACGTCTGTTTAGGATGTAAGATGTGAAAATAAGAAATTAATATTTTATAGCAGTATCCTTGAAGGTTGTCTTTAGGAAATGAGTATTACCTCTGTGATTTGGTTTGTGCTTATGCCCTATTCTTAAAAAAAAGTTACGATGGTATGAAAATGTTTTATTGTTGGACTGGACATGGTGGTGCACACCTTTAATCTGGGCATTCAGGGTGCAGAAACAGGTGGACCACTTGGGTTCAGGGCCAGCCTGATCTTCATAGAGAGTTTAAGGCTATCTTGGCTGTATAGTGTGACCCTGTCTCAAAAACACATTTAAAAAATTCTTTTGATTATCTAAATTTCTCTGGTAGTTGGTAGCATAGGTAGCAGTTAATATATGTAGCATTATGTGTAATTACAGAAGAGACTGAATAGTCCCCAAGTTTTGGAAATGGATACTTTGGCAAACCATTCACAAAGTTAGCTAGTGCTAGTACAAGATCACTAGGTTTTCAGGTAAGCATTCTGAGTTTTCAGTCCTTGAGGGACACTCAAATACATCATATGTCTATATGGAGTTCAAAAGGGAGGTCTGTGCTAGAAATAAATATTTGAGAGTTATATTGTCAATTATAGCTACATAAGGAGAAGAGGGTAAAAGTCAGACATCCTAGTCTTAAAGGACTTTTATTTAGCAAGAGAAAGAAGTCTGATATTTCCATGCCTTATATGTATAATAATGTATGTTAAGGAATTTGAATGGGAGAACTAGGAGTATTGGTTCCTCAGAAAGTAAAACAGTGTTATGAAGAAGGGAGTAGTCCAGAAGAATGCAACATCGCACTCAAGAAAAGCATTTGGAAGGCTGGGTGTGGTGGTGCACATATGTAATCCTAGGACTTAGAAGGCTGAGACAGAATTCGGAGTTCCAGAACAAAATGAAAACCCAGGGCTGAGGAGATCGCTCAGTGGCTAAAGTGCTTGTTTCATAAGAGCTAGAGTTCTGATCTAATCAGATACCAGATGAATAGTATAAGTCTGTAATCCTAGTTAGCCTACAGTGAGATAGGAGTTGGAGACAGGAGCATCTCTGGAAGCTCATGGACCAGCTAGCCTGGGTGTGCTCAGAGGTGAACAAGACTCTGCCTCAAATGAGGTGGGAGGTAAGGATCAACATCCAAAGTTATCCTCTGACCTTCATATGGATGCTTGTACCTGCACACACGTGTGCACATGAGTGCCCGCCTTCAAACACACACACATACACACACACCCTCTCTCACATTAAAAAAATACTCCCCCAAACATTGTAGAGTGTATATTAGATTCGCTTTTTAGAAGTTATTGGTAGCTTCAGTAAAAGCAGTTTAAAAAGAGAGATCATGAAAGATAATAAAATTATCTACCTACCTACCCATTCACCCATCCATCCACCTGTCCGTCTGGCCATCTATCCATCTGTATTAGGAACTGAATCCAGGCCCTCATGCATGCTAAACAGGTGGAGTGCTATTGAGCTACAAACCCCTGTCCTCCCCATTTTTTTTTTTATTATCAAATTAAGATTTAAATTTGGGGCTGGAGAAATAGCTCAGTGATTAAGAGCACTGACTACTCTTCCAGAGGACCCATATTCATTTTCCAGCACCCACATGACAGCTCACAACTCTGTGACTCCAGTCCCAGGGGATCTGACACCCTCCACACTAATGCACATTTAAAAAAAAACAAATTTGTTACCCATGTTGCTTTTATCATTTAAAAACGTTTCACCTTGATTTATTATTATTATTGTTAATTATTGTTTTTGGTATCAAACTGGTCAAAAATATTGGCCTGTGGATCACACTTTGGCATCTAGGACATCGGAACAGTCCCAAATTTCCAAAAATCCATCTGCAATTCTAGAGATGTATGATATAAGAAACTTAACCACTCCATGAATTGAATGGTTGTAAACATTCCCATAACATTTGCATAACAATACTGTTTACAAGACTGACACCCCTAATATGATTAAAGTAGCTTAAAAGTTAATATGAATAGCACAAACTTTAAAGATGTAAAGTGAGACATGTAAATGAGACATCCCAGAAACCAATTTCTGACAGCTCCTTGAAACTGCAGTTTTAGATTTGATTAGTTACTATATCTGATATGTTGATTTGCCTTTGGTACAACTTCCTTTTCTTTACTGCAGAATTATTGCAGTTAAGGGAGTTGGGAGTGGAGGCACATACTTGTCATCCAAGCTCTGGGGAGGCAGAGGCAGGTAGATCTCTGAGTTCAAGCTAGCCTGGTCTACATAGTTACAGATCAGCCAGAGCTACATAATGAGACCCCTTTAAAAAAAAAGCCAACCCCCCCTTCCAAAAAAAAGACACCCCCCCCCAAAAAAACCCCAAAACTACAACAAAAAGTTTTTCTTATAAAGTAATGAAGAATTGGGACCAAGAATCTAGTCTGCTTTCTTGATCACAATTATTCATACCCCTCCTATATGTAGCATATACTTTGTATTTGTCTCAATAACTTAAAAACTTAGCTTAAAAACCTTTACATATATACTGGACCAAGATCTTGTGACATACATTAAGTACAATTGTAACTTCTTAATACTGAAGACTGAACTCAGAAGTCACCCATCAATATAAGTTGCTCACAAAGCTGACAGTGTGAAAACCAAAATGGGAGTACCATAATAAAGATTTCAGGAAAAGAACATAAGCTTCATGGCAATTCTGAAAGCTAAATAGTCCCTGCCACTTCCACCTCCAGAGAATTAAATTGTTGTGCTTTTATTCCCCCTCCCTCCAGGCCACTCCTCTGTTTCTTCTAGCTCTGTGCTCTTGGAAATTCTTATTTTTGTTTCTTCTCCTTCTCCTCCTCTTCCTCCCTCTCTCCTCTTCCCCCCTCCTCCCTTCTCCCTCCTTATTCCTCCTTCTCCCTCCTCCCTCCTCCTTTATCTTTCTTCTTCTCTTAAGAGGGTATAAGAGTCTGTGTTCTTTATTGTCACAGGGCAACTTGTTCAGCTTTCTAGATTTGAAAGTCACTCAAGAAGATGGATACCCTGCTAATTCTGTTCCTTGCTCTCATCTAGTTGTATTGTCTAGTAATTCCAATGTGTACTCTGTATTGGAATTAAGGTAACTACTTGCTCCTTGTTTTAGCAATAAAGACTAGATTTTTTTCCCCACTGCTTTAGATTTTGGAGTTTAGACATGAATGTATGCTTTTTACATATGACTACTTTGCTTGTAGGTCAGTATAATTTATAAAGATAGTTTTTTTTTCTCTAGATCTCCTGGTGCTGTTTGCAATATTGCATGTTTATCACTATTAGAATATATTATGTGATTACTGAGAGTAATTGCCATATGAGTACATTGAGATTCAGATATTAGGCTATTGAATTTCAGAAAAATGATAATCAGGTCATAAATCTTACTTGTTTATTGTTGGTATTCAGTAGTTGCCATCTTTTTATTTACTAGTATGTTAAATTTTTAATTAGTCTTTTTTGAGACAGGTATTCACTTTGTAGCACTGGCTTGCCAGGAACTCAGTATTAGACCAAGCTAGCCTCAAACTTAACAGTCCTCTAGCTTTGCCTCCTGAATGTTGTTGGGATTTAAGTCTGGGTAACATTGAATTGGCCATAGCACTCTTGGAATACTCACGACATTTGTGTTGCGACCATGCTGTGGTGTTTTTGTACACTGAACTTAATCAATCACGAGAGTGATTAAGAGACAATCCTCTGCTCTGTTAGAAAGTCTGGTAAGGAGAACGCCTGGTAATTGTATTTTTATCATTCCATACTGAGGAGAAATGATGTATTTACTACTGTTTCTGATGATCTTGCTTTTTATGGCATTTGATAGTAAAGTAGAGTTCATTTACGTGTTCTTCCAGACTGACTTGAGATATGATTTGTGTGTGTGTGTGCTAACTTTTTATAGCCTGATGGGTCCTGACTGAACCCATCCTTTCCTTTTTATAACCTACTAAACCTTCACCCCTGCCCCGTGCATAGTTCACAGGCAGTATGGTGTAGTACAATGAGCACCTGTTGGATTCATGGATCCTTGCAGCACTGTTTCTAGCTTATGACTTTGGGCAAGTTATATATCCTTTTGTAATCTGTAAAATTAGGAAAATTGAACTCTTCTGGATAGTTGTAAGATATAAATAATAGGTTAAAATGCCTGCTGTTTCAGTTAAATAGCAGATACTTTAAAATTTATGCTTTATTTCTTAGTAATGAAGTAAATGAAACAGTACCTTTCCTTCTTTGTAATTGTTCACTTTCCTAGGAGAATTCTGTGCTTGCCAAACACTTGGTAGTCCTAATCTTTAGAGTCTGAAAGGGCTTAGAATGTAGATCAGTACTAGAGTGGTGTATTTGATGTGTATTTGGTGTAATTTGAAACAGATACTAGAGGGTTGCTAAATAAAATATGAAGAGAAATGCATTAATTTTTTATAGTGTTGTGTGACTATTTTGTGTCTAACTTTTACCAAACAGTAACCCTAACCCTTTGCTTTTTATAAAGAAATAATAAGGGGAATCCTAGGTACTTGTATTTTTGGAGTTCTGTCCCTAATGGAAAATGAATGACATTCTAATTTGAAACATAAAAAGCAAGTCATAAGTCTTAGAAAATTTCTCATAGATACTAATCTTTGTCTAAAATATTTCTGTCTTCTGATTTCTCTTATAAAGTTGTAGATAGTAGTAATTTACAAGCTGATTTTGAAACAGTATAGTAATAGAAAAACATCTCTAAAGGTCAACAATTGTCATGTTTCTGGGAACATTGAGATTCTGGATTATAGTGTAATGCTTTTATTTTTAGGAAACAACTTGTCCATGGTCCCTTTGTCTTAGGTCAGTGCTTAAGCCATGACGTTTAATGATTAAGTATTCCTAAACTTCTAAATTACAGTTGAAATTTGACTGCCATAAAGTGTTGAGACTACAGGGGAAAAAGTGCTGAGATTACAGATAGGATCCTCTGAACAGCTATTGTTATCACTTTAGGTAGTTACTTAGGTGTGAAAGCATGCTTTTCTGACAGATAAACTTAATATTATGATGATCTTCTCATTTCAGAAAGATCCAGATTACCTGAGACTGTGGTTGGACAATTTTGTTTTAAGTTATGAACAATTTTTAGATGTTGACTTTGAAAAGCTACCTACCAGGTATGTACAAACACTCATTTATCACCACTGGGTGAGACTGTTCATCTTTGGCAGAAAGATTTTACTGATATGTTACAAGAACAGCAACTATGCTGACAGTCTTGATACTCCTGCATGACCACGTTCTCCTGCATGGCAAATATTGCTCAATGATCATAGCAATCTTACTGGACAATATTATACCTGGCTCTTAGAAACCTCTCCTTTGCTCTGGTGAGCTACTGACCTCAGCTTAGCACCAGATCATACAAGTAGAAGATAAGAGTCCTCTATAGGACTACTTTTACTTCGAACATAAGTTGTGAGTCTTGACGATCATTCACACTTAAAATTTTATATTGCCTTTTTTTTTTTTTTTAACGTGAGCAGGTGTGGCCATTTTGCTGCCCTTGGTTTTCTGTCTTAAGTTTCAACACTTCTTATTTCCTTGCCCATATCTTACAGGGTAGATGATGTGCCTCCAGGAATATCTCTGCTTCCTGATAATATTCTACAGGTCCTGAGGATCCAGCTGCTTCATTGTGTTCAGAAAACAGCAGATGGGTTAGAGGAACAACAACAAGCATTATCAATTTTGCTTGTCAAATTCTTCATTATTCTTTGCAGGTATCTCATATAAAAAGTAAAAAAATTTAGCATAATTATTACCAAAATAATAATAGTCAGTGATATTTGTTTGTATGAATCTTTAAAGAATGTGTACCTTTTGTAGTATGGTTTGTTAGTACACTGAAAAGCCTTTTCTTTTTCTTTTTTTTTTTTTTTTGGTAGACTTAAAGGTATTTATTAAGTAGTAGACAAGACATGAAATAATCATTTGGATTAGTTGCTTTTTGAATTTTGCTTTCAAACAATTTTCAGTGAGTATACTTCCCATCCCACTCCCCGTTCTATGTTTTAGCAGAAACCAGAATAAATAGTATTGTTTCTAGACATTGTTTTGAAGAGAATTTCGTCTATTTGAAATTTTGGTCATTTATTACAGTCTAAAAAAAAAATTGAGAATCAGAAGTAGAAAAATAAATAGTAGCTCTGTACTCTGATTTTTTTGGAATCCGTTTTCTTCAACTTTTCTGTTTAATCTCTTAATGACAAATTTAATCTGTGGTCATTGCTTCATGTATATAATCTGTATATATAAATTTTTTTACCAGTCCCCCTTTACAGGAACTATATAATTTTGTTCATAGATACATGGTTTCTCTTCCATAGCTTTACAATTGCCCAGTCACTTTAGGTTACTTTTTTGCATTTATGTTCTTTGGGGGAGAAACAGTTTTTATTTCTAAGAGAATTCAAAGGATAGTGGTAGAAAAATGACAAATGAAACACACAAATAAAGCTTAGAATGAACATTTGGAGTTTAAAATGGATTACCTTTCTTTTGTAATTTTTTATTTGTTCATACTAATAGAAAAATGGGTTTCATTATGACATTTTCATACAAATATGAATCTTATACCATATCTACCCTGTAATTATTGGTATTTTAAAATAAATTTGAAAGTATCATGGTCTAGCCTGATCCATTTGAACCTTTGCTTTTGATGTTTGATGTGGTTGCCAATTGGTTAATGGTTATGATAACCTTTGCTTCTCTAAGGTTCAAATTTTGGAAAGCTTCTTAATTGCTATACCTAATTATAGAGACACGCAGCCAAGAATTCCAAACATGTGCTGACAAGATGGCTCAGTGGGTAAAGTCACCTGCTGCCAAGATTGATGGCCTGAGTTCAGTCTTCCAGACCCACATGGTGGAAGAAGAGAATGGACTCTACAATTTTTTCCTCTGACCTTGACACCCATATCATGGCACCCAAGGGCCAATGCAATGTACATGCATACTCAAAAATAAATTTTGAGACATGTGATCAAATCATTGTTTTAAAGAAGAATAAATTTAAGCTTAACTTTAAAGAGAGTGACAGTTTTTATTTTAGCAAGATAAGATTATGCTAATATTTTCTGCATGGTTCTCATCTGTAAATGTACACAAGCCTATATATGTGTACTAGACATCAACCTCATGTCTTCCTTACTAGCCTTCCACCTTTTTTTTTATTTTTTAAGATAGAGTCTCACTATGTAGCCTGCCTGGCCTGGAGTTTACTGGGGAGACTAAGCTAGCCTTGAACTTAACAGAAATCTGTTTGCCTCTGCCTGAAGTGTGCTGGGATTAAAGGGAATGGTGGTGGTGGGGAGACACCACTTCCCCTCATTTCCACCTTATAATTTTGAGAGTTTCATAGTGGCCTTGATGGTGGCTGGCACATGTGAAAGCATGGGTGTGATCTTCTCAGTGAAGAGTTGCAGAATTGAGGCATACCTAAGTGTCTTTTTATTACTGGATAATATTTCATACTAGTTCCTACAGTTTGTTTGCTCCTTTACCATATTGAAGGGCATCTTATTTGCTTCTAGTTTGGGGCTGTTATTTATAAAACTGCTATAAATATTCATATCCAGGTTTTATATAGATATTTTTCAACCCATGTAGACAAATATCTAAGAACAGTAATGCTATATCACATGGTAATTTTATGCCTTACCATGGTCACATAAGTGGTTGTAACATTTCCACAATCAGTGAATGAGGATTTCTGTTGTTCCCCATTTTCCCAGTATTTGATAATGACATTTTAGATTTTTGCTATTGCAGTAGGTAGTATTTCAGTGCTGTTCCTTATCAATATAAAATATTTAACATCTTTTTGAGATTGTCATTCCTAATGTTTTTGGTGAAGTCATAAATCTTGTCCAATTTTAAAATTTGATTGTGTTCTTTTGATATATAGTTGTTTTCTATCTACAAAGTTGTCATTCAACCTAAGAGCTCTTAGATTTTTCGTTTGTGTTCTCCAGTGGTATTGCCATATTTCGGGGCTGGAGAGATGGTTCAGTCTAGAGGACCCAGGTTAGATTTCCAGCACCCACATTGTAGCTCACAACCATCTGTTACGTCAGTTGCAGGAGTTTTGACACCCTTCTCTGGTCTCTGAGAGCACTGGACATGCAGTTGGTACCCAGATATACATGCAGACAAAACACCCATACACATAAAAGAAAAACAAAACAAAACAAAACAAAAAAAACCCAAAACACAGTAGTGCTGTAATTCATTTCACGTATCTCTAAGCTATAACTACTCAATGTATGTTTGGCATTATAGTGAATAAACTATTATGTTAGATCTGTTAAGAATAAAAACAAAAGATTTAATTTTGCCTGTAATTATTTCCTTTTAAATTCTCTTTCTGTGGTCTCCACTTAAGAATTTTCGGGAGTTCATTCAGCTTTTTTCTAATTGTGACCATGAAAGTTATGACTTTCAAACTTTCAATGTTGGATCAGAAATTGAAAGTCTTCCTTTATTTAAATCAAACTTTAATGTTTTTTTTTTCTTTTTCTTTTCCATTTGGGGGAGTGAGAGGCAGAGTGGAGGGAAAAAAATGAATGAAAAGAGAGTAGTAATGAGAATGATAGGAATGCATGAAGATGAGACTTGGCAGAAGCAGAGGTGGAGCTGGAACCATATTCCCCAACTGGTAGTTTTCATATTTGGTGTTTTATCAATTGATTCATTACGCTTTATTAATATATTGGTGTTTTGAAGTTTTAGCATAAGCTGTCCTCTATTCCTTTTTGCCTCAGAGGCATAGTTTTCAAGGCTCCTGGAGTTAGAGATGGGATATCCCTACTATTTGTAGGACTGTAATGAGGTCAAATAACAGCTCAAATAAAATTTTAGCTATAGGTCCTTTTCTGTTGTATCTATTTCTTTTTCTAATACTAATTCAGATATAACTTTTAAAGGTAATTTTAAAATATTGTAATTTGTAAATATTTAAAATATTTGTAATAATTAAAATTTAAAATATTTGTAATTTTAAATATTTTTAATATTTTAAAACTGAAGATTTTAATGTCTTCTGAGAGATAATTCACATATCATGTAACACTTAATATGTTACTCATTATTTAAAATAAAATTGTTCTTTTGTTACAGTCAATTCTAGATCTTGTTCACCAGTTCATATGGATGTTCAATTTTGTCTTGATCAACACAGTATGTTTGTTGTATATGTGTGTGTATGTGTGTATTTAGTCTGGAGGACAATTTCTAGTTGGTTGTCTCCAGGGTCCCAGGCATTTAATTCAGGTTGTCAGGCTTGGTGCAGAAGTGAGCCGTTTTGCCAGCCCCAGGGATGTTGAGTTTTTAATCTCTTAAGAAACTGCCAGAGTGTTTTCCAGAGAAGCTATTATAATTTAAATTCCCACCTGAGTGAAGCTTTCAGTGTTTGCACATCCTTGCTAACACGTACTCTATTTTCTACTTTTTCTTACTAGCAAACATGACAGTAGTTTTCATGGCTGATGATGAAAAACATTTTTAATGTGCTCATTACTTATAATTAGTATATTGTGAGCTACACACAGACTTTAGAATATAAAAAATTTATTTTTAATTATGCTTATGTGTGTATATACATGTGGCAGGTACTTCCAGAGGCCAGATGAGGATGTCAGATTCCCTGGAGCTGGAGTTATAGATGGTTGTGAACCAGTTGATGTGGGTGCTAGGAACTAAACTCAGATTCTCTGAGAGAGCAGTATGTGTTCATAACCACTGAGCCATCTCTCTAGTCCCTATACAGAGAATTTTAAATGTTCTTATATTAGAGAAAGGGATAAGCAGTTAAGATGTCATGCTAGTTTAATTTTTTAAGTTGTGAAGTCTGTTAATTTTTTTGTTCTGTGAGCATCTACTGAATTTTAAGATGTAAAGTATTTTATAGGTCATAGTGTCTCTGAACAGAAAACTGATAAGCTTAACTTGTAACAGTAATGCCAAGAGATACTTAGGTTTTGTAAATCAGCATAGTATGTGTCACAACTCAAATACTTATGGACTCTCTACTTTATACAGGGTGTAATGTTGTGTCCTCTTAGAATATGCAAAGATGACAATGCCCTTGTTTCATGGACTGATATAGTTTACAAAATATGACAAAAGTCAAAAGGGGAACTAAAATTCAGAAAGCAGAGTGAAAACAATAATGATACATATCTGTATGATGGCAATATCCTATGCATCATTTTCTGTTTTAATATCATTCAATTTCATTTGCTAGCATCTGTTCTCAAAATCCACGCTGAGTATAGTAGCAATATGTTGCTCATATGTAATAAGTGTTATTCTTTTTATCTCCTAGGAATTTATCAAATGTAGAAGAAATTGGGACTTGCTCTTACATTAATCATGTCATTACCATGACAACACTGTATATTCAGCAAGTAGGTGTGAATGCATTTTTTCTTGTTGCTTTATTGAGACTAGCTAGGTTTTACTGGTTTTTTTTTTAGCTTTTTAAATATTGTAATTAACCTTGCTATATGTTTTCAAAGAAGGTAGTAATTGATAAGACAGTTATAATTAGTAATGGGTAATAGGTCATTTTATAAATCCTATATTTTCTAAAAGTAGACAAGTAGCTAATAATGTTATTTTAATTTTAAATTTTTTTTAAAAGTCATGATGTTTTATTCTATATATGAATTTATCATATATCTTACTGGAAAACATGACTTCCAGAGCTGTTTGACTATTTTAAACTTATTCTAGGAAGACTTTAACATCTGTGAATATATATGCAGTCTATATGATTAAATGACTCTTAAGGACTCAAAGGAGAAGTTAGGCTTATGTAAATAAAAATGACTTATTATGAGCTGATAAATGAAATGTCTCTTTAATTTTATGTTTAATTTTATTATCAGTTAAAAAGTAAAACAAAGGAGAAGGAAATGGCTGATCAGACATCTATTGAAGAATTTGTGATCCATGCATTGGCATTCTGTGAAAGTTTGTATGATCCATATAGAAATTGGAGGCATAGAATTTCAGGGTATGTCTTAAAAATGATAATGTTGAGATTGAGATTGGGTATTACTGTGTAGCCTTTGGCTGGCTTGGAACTTGACATATAGACCAGGCTGGAGAGATCCACCTGCCTCTGGAGTGCTGAGATAAAAGGCTGGTACCACCTGTCTGGCTGTAATGTTAAAACCTGAGTGTTGACCTGAGGAGATGGTTCAGTGAGCTTAGTGAGTAAAAGCCTTGCCACATATGCATGAGGACCTGTGTTGAGATCCCTGTAACGCAAGTAAAAGCTGGATGCGAGAACATACATGTTTGTAGTTCTTATGTTCATAGTGTTCTTATGCAGAAATGAGAAGTGGAGGCAGGAGAAACCCTGGAGGTTCTCAGGCAAGCTAACTTGGCTCATGTAGTAGAAAACCAACAGAGAAACATTGTCTCAAACAAAATGGAAACAGTCAAGTTTGATTCCCGGGGTTGTCCTTTGAACTTCATGTTCCCGGTGTGTGCCTCCATTCACACATGCTTGCACATATACATTGTACACCCATGACAAATTAACAGAATAAAACCTTGGACGCCATAAATTTGTGGGTCTTTAGAGAGTGTCTTCTGTATGTGAATCTTTTATCGTCTGTATAAAAGCAATATGAAAAGATGCATAGAAAAGCCACATATGGAAGGTTGGGAAGATGTCTCAGTTAGGAAAATCCTCGTTATGTGAGCTTAAGAACTTTAGATTGGGCTCCAGCATCAGGGTATGCTTATAAATCCAGGGCTTGGGAGGTGGAGTCAGGCTAATCCCTGGAGTAAGTGTAGCTTATACAGTGTCCTTCTCAATTGCTCTCCACTCTGTTTTTATTTTTTTATTTTTTATTTTTTTAAGGCAAAGTCTCACTTTCTATCCTTGGCTGGATTGGTGCTGCTTTGTAGACATTGAACTCACAGGGATCTGCCTATCTCTGTCAGCAGGCCTGCACCATCTTACTTTTTGATACAGGTTCTTACTATCTGATTAGCAAGCTCCAGAGATCTTCATGTGTCCTCCCTCCAGTGTTGGGGTTACAAGCACAGTATGGCATTTCATTTTTGTGTATGAGTCTGGGTACACGTGTTGAGGTCATAAGACAGCTTGTTACTTATCTCCACCATGTAGGTTCTGGGGTTTGAACTTCAGTCTACAAAATCAGAATGTTAAATTGTTTTATAATTATTTTAAAAATTGTATCAACTCTACTTGCTCAAAATTTGTTATTGGCCTCTTTTTTAATGATAGACGAATCCTTAGTTCTGTGGAAAAGAGCAGACAGAAATACAAACCAGCTTCTCTTACAGTGGAATTTGTTCCTTTCTTTTATCGTAAGTAACATTGTAATTCACTGTACTTTGATTTCGTCTGATTACTGTCTTTTTTTCTTATTTGATTCTGACCTTAATTTAGTTTGTGAGTTTATAAGATAAAGATGCTAAAGAACAACATCACTGGATTAGTTAATTTGTGTTTGGTTGTGATTATGGTTCTTGGTTTCATTAATTTTCTTCATGTTTTTTTTAAGAAATGCTGATCATAATTTTTAATAGAAGCAGAAAACTTGGTGAAAAATATCCAAAGAACATGTTTAGCATGCATAAAACCTTCCATTTGATTCTTAGAACCAGAAAACACACCAGTTTGCATCAAAACCATTAAGAGACTTGACTATATATATATATATATATATATATATATATATATACACACACACACACACACACACACACACACACATATACACACACATATATGTATATATATGTATATACACATACATACATATATACACACGTATACTATGTGTGTGTGTATATATACATATGTATATATATACACACACACATACACATATATGTGTGTGTGTGTGTGTGTGTGTGTGTGTATATATATATATATATATATATATATATATATATTCATTCATGGCTATATATATGTTCTGGTTTTCTCCCTCACTTTGATTTTTATACTGAGGTAGGGTTTAGCATTTCCTAGCCTGACCTAAAATTTGTTATGTAGCTGAGGATGGCCTGAACTTCTGGTCCTCTGATTTCATCCTGAATGCTGGCATTACAGGCTCATGCTGCCACACCTGGCTAGTTTTCACTGTTTAAAAAATGACTGTGCTGGGGGCTGGAGAGATGGCTCGATAGTTAAAAACACTTGCTGGTTTTGTTGATGACCATGGTTGGTTCCCAACACCCATATAGTACTCATAACTTCCTGTTACTCCAGTTCAGAGGATCTGACACCCCTTTCTGGCCTCCCTGGGCTCTGCATACACTTGGTACACATACATTCATGTAGGTAAACACTTATACACATAAAATAAATATAAATAAATCTGAAAAAAATTGTGCTGGGGCTAGGAATGTAGTTCAGTTAGTAGAATGTTTGCCTATCATGCACTAGGTTCAATTCCCATAACTGCATTAATGGTGCATGGTGGCACATACCTGTAATGTAAGCACTTAAGTAGAGGCAGGAGAATCAGGTCATTCTTGGTTACATAGCAAGTTTGAGGCCAGCTTGGAATACATAGGACCTTGTCTTAAAAAAGAAAACTTAAGCCATCTATCAATGATATAGAAAAAAATGTAAAATATTAAAGGAGCACTTTGCTTCTTGAGTACATTGCTTATTGGAACATATAAAGTATTAACATTTGCCAATTTTGCCAGATTTCTATCCCCAGAGCAATAAAGTAAGACAGAAATAGCCTTGTTTGCTCAGTGAAAACAGCTATATCTGTATGCACTGTATCACTACCAGTCAATCACTATTGACTTTACCCTAGATAATCAAATGCACATATTCATAATAAGCTATGCTTGAAACTGCCCTCACTTTAAAGATACAGGAGAGGAAACCCAACACACCAGTACAACAGTATAGTGTTTGTGTTCAGCTGAAGTCTTTGCTGCTATCTAAGGGCTGTTCTTTAGTGTTTCATATAAAATTATGAGACTAAAACAGAATGAGGTCCACCCAGTTTTAGAAGTACAGTGTCCTGTAGAAGTCTTAGATCTTTGTTGTATAAATTGTGCGCGTATTTTGTTAATTTATTTCAAACCACTTTGTTTCTTTCTTTGTAAATGATTTGTGGTTATATTGTCTGTCGTTACTAGTATTAGAAACAGTTTCCTTATGTTGATCTTTTTTTCCATGATCTTGCTAAGTAAATTCACATCTAAGTTGTAGTAACCCTTATACTGTTTCTTAGGGTTTTATATATATATACTGCTATGTCTACAAAATGCACATCCTGCTTTTCTTTTCCAAATGTGCCTTATTATACTGTTAGTAGAAGTATAAGAGAAGATATTCATACCTTGTCCTAAATTCTCAAGGAAAAATTGAGTCTCTCACCATTAAGTATGATGGTAGCTATAGTCTTTTTTTAAAAAATTATATGTATTTTTTTGGGGGTGTACACTCACAACACGTGTAGAGTTCATAGGACAATTTATCAGGTCTCTCCTTCCATGTAGATTCTGGGGACCAAACTCAGGTCATCAGGTTTTGGAGCAAATAAATGCTTTTGCCTGCTGGCCCTATAGGTTTGTTTGTTTTATTTACTTACTTAATTAGTATTCTTTTAAGTAGAGGAAATTTATTATAAATGGATAATTTTCTTTTTTTAACATTTTTACTGTGTATATATTCAAATCTATATTTTAATTTTTTTTAACTTTCAGTGTATTGGTTGAGAAGTACACAGATTGATGTCCAAATGCTAATTAAACCTAGCTTTGCATTTCAGGACATACTCATATTTTTTCATGATTATATGATTATTCTTTTTCTGAAATGCTGCATTTAATTTGCTAACATTTTATTAAGAATTTTTTTAATCTTATGGCCAATTCATTATGAATCTGTAGAATTCTTATTACATCTTCTGTAGTATTTGTGTGTGTGCATACACATGCATTCATGCCATTGTGTCTGTGTGGAGATCATAGAACAATTTGAAGGTGTTGGTTCTTTCTGTCTACCATATAGAGATTGAACTCAGACTGACAGGTTAGGCAGCAAATGCTTTTGTAGACTGAGCCATCTTGCCAGCTTCTTTGTATAGTTTTGAATCAGGGTAATTGTTCTAGTATGCTTTGGCTGCTATAACAGAATACGTGAGACTGTGACTAAAACACAAAAGTTTATTTTCTCATAGTTTTAGAGGCCTGACATTGTAAGATGAAAGTCCTAACAGGGTTTGGTTTTTGATGAGGTCTCTTTATGGCCTGCTGGTGATCTCCTCCTTGCTGTATTCTCAGATGTTAGAGAGATTGCTACTTCTGTCAAGAGCATCAGTTTTGTTCTATCAGGCATTCACCTTTCTGATCTTACCTAACCTTAATCCCCTCTTCACAACCCTTGTCTCCAGTATTCGTTCTCAATAGGTGAGTGAAATAAGGCCACTCTACATTTTAGGAAGACTGTATACTGTTTTCTAAGTTCTAAAACAAGTAGATTTTCCTGAGGGCTTTCAAGAGGTTGATAGAGATTGTTTCTTCTAGGAGGCAGCCATAGAAGCCATGGCCTTATTCTTTATCAGAGTGCCTCCTCCTACATTAACATCTTTAAAAGTTCAGAGCTTTTGGAGCCAGTTTTAGTCTCTATTAATGTACTTCTAGGCGTCTCAGGATGTCTAGGGCCAGAGGTAAGAATCAGATCTCATTCTTCATACCAGTAGTTAAAGTCTTGCTGGTTTTTTTATTGTTTTTTTTTTTTAAATTTTATAGGGTTCTAACCTCAGTGTACTCTGAAGTCTGCTGATATCTAATTAGCTATCTAACACACACACACACACCAAGAATTGAGGCCCTCAAATCATTTAGGAGAGTAACACTGAGCCAAATTTGTCTGCTTTTGACTAAAACGGGTTGTAGAAGTGTTAAGATCTCTCATCTTAGTGACTTTCAGGCCTCAGATGACAAGCAAGGGGATTCAGAAAGAAATTAGACTGTTGTGGGATTATTTGAAGGTAGATTGAGTGTAAATAAGAGGAGAAAAAAATTAAGACAACAGTTAAACACACAAGTTTCAAAGACTTAAATTACTGTTAAGATTATAGTATGTATGACTCATTTTCTCCTTGAAAAATGTAGAGATCTACTTTCAAAGGTATTTACCACAAAAGGTGGCTATGGCCAGCGTAGCTTGAGCCTGTGGTTTGTTTTTTTACTAAAAAAAGATAGGAAACTTTATTTACTTACTTATTATTTTATTTTTTTATTTATGTATTTTATGTATATGAGTGTTCTATCTGCATATACATGTCAGAAGAGGGCATAGGATCCCATTATAGATGGTTGTGAGCCACCATGTGGTTGCTGGGAACTGAACTCCAGGCCTCTGGAAGAGCAGCCAGTGCTCTTAACCACTGAGCCATTTCTCCAGTCCCCTAAGAATGACTTTTTAAAAAAAAATATTTTTATTAATAATTTGAGTTTCATACAGTGTTTCTCGATAACATCCTCTTCCCATTCCTCCCTGTTTCACCCTCCCACCACTGTGCCCTCAAGAGGGGGGAGGGGACAGAGCAAATAAAAGACAATTAAGTTGAGCTTGTGTGTAGGAGCTTAGATCATAGACATCACCATGGTCTTTGGAGGCAGCAGGCTGCTTTGGTCATGGACATTCACCTGGTCCAAACAAGCCTGAGACCAAGCATGACAAAGTTCAACCTGAATTTGAGCCTTACTTCCCAAATCTACAGGCACTCAGGCATCCAGCAGGCACCCTGACATGGCTCAGGTATCTGGACACCGAGCAGGCACTCCGATATTCTGCTAGCACCAGGTCATCCCACACTACCCCCAACATCCTGCAGGCTCCAAGATTGTCACACAGGGACTAGGGCCTCCTGCAGGCTCCAGGACTCTTAAAAGGATTTTTAAAAAATCATTAATTTATTTGTCTGTGTTTATGTATGCATGAGTGTGCCCACAGTTTACATTTGTGGAGGTCAGAAGACTGTAGGAGTTGGTTCTCTCCTTCTAATGCAGGTCCTGGAGATCAAGGTCAGATTGTTTGTCTTTTTAGTAAACATCTTTTTACCTATTGATTCATCTCTCTGGACCTTGAACTTGATTTTGTATGTTGTATGGATGAGATAATGCCAGAAATATACATGAAATACTCAACTTTAGTAAAAACACAAGTGCCTCCTGACAAGTGTTGAAGGTATTTAAAGCAGTGCTTTTGTACAATTATTTTTAAAAATTTATTTATACTTCAGAATTCAGAGAAATTCCAAGATTTTTAATTTCCTAAATATATGTAATAATTTTAATATGCCAAATTCCAAAATGACATTCTCTATATCAGTAGATGGAGTAAAAGCTGTTTTAAGTTATAAAAAATTCTTTTAAGATTCACTAGAGAGATGCACTGAATCAGATTTCAGGGAAACATCATTTAGTGATGCTGGATGCTCTGTACTTGCAGCTAGGGAAACTAGAGTAGGAGTACCAACAAAAACCCAGAGAACAGAGGAAAATATTTACATTTATATGTTTAGGTGGGAGAGGGTCTTTGTGTTTGGCAGTTTAGTGAAGATACTAGATAGAGTATCAGGCAACTCATGGTGCCTTGGGCCTGAGTCATACTAAGCTAATCCTATTGTCCTGCCCTACCTGGGACTTCCACAAGCCAGCAGTTTAGCAAAGGTACTAGATAGGATGTAAGTTGTGACTGATCTATATGGTCACACCTATGAAAACTTAGGTTTCAGCCATATTACAGCACAGGTAAACTAACAGAATAATTAGAATTTTTACTTTTTGACCTATGTTCTGAAATCCTAGACTACACCTGTCAGTTCATCCTAAGAGCAACCAGGACCAAAGGATAGCGCCTCAGAGCCATGAAGTGCCATTAGGAGCTGACCAGTGTATTCTCAGCTTCATGACCACTCAATAACAAACCATTCTGATGGATCAAAGGCAATAATATTTTGACATTAACTGAGAGATCGTTCCTAGATGAATAACATTACTGGGATACATGAACAAGTATGGATTTGTTGTTCCTAGTATTAAATGGCTTTCTGACTTAAACAACTTTTGTTAATCATCCATATATCTTTATCTCAGATTTGAAAATAGTGGTAGGAGTTAAGAAGGACCTGAACGGTTTTGATAGGATTAGACGTCCTGAGTCCAGTGATTCCTAGATATGATACTTTGTAGGATAATAATGTGGCCTTAGGCTTAGAGATTTCATATATTTTGTGATTGGAAATTGAAAGGTTGTTGTGTTAGATGACTTGGGGACCTCAAATGATTACAAGCTAGTAGAACATAGTAGGCCCTTTCCTTTCCACCAGGCCAATCAAGGTGTTAAGTTGTCTGTTTCCATGTCATTTGTTGGTTTTGAAACCTGTTTAGTCTTATGCTGGTTGATGTGAATTTCAAATGGAGCAGATTGTTACTTTTTAAAAAATGTTTGACTTAGTCAGAGGATATTGGTGGGGGTATAGTGATCATGCTTATCTCTTTTAACCATCTCTGAAGATACTGGGGTTGAATTGGATGTGTGCTTTGGATAATCACAGCAGGTAACTTGTGGACTTGTGTGTGCACCTTCCAGCATCACCTTCCTCTCTGCTTTGACTCTGGCTTAGCATGGGATAGGTTTTTCTTTCTTTCTTTTTGTTTGTTTGATTTTATTTTGGTACAGTCTTCATGAAAAGGGTCTTCAAGTAACTTTATTTTGCTTTGTTAGAAAACATGACCCATTTTTTGGTAACAAAGAGTTCCTCCCTACCTGCAGTAATGTTTGATGTATGCTTTGCTAGATATTAATACAACTACCCTAGCAAGCTTTTGAAATAATCAAAAAGAATTGTCTGGGTTTGTGTGTTGTGCATGCCCACATGAATGTGGAGGTCAGAGAAGGTAGTGGCTCTATATGCGAATCTTGGGGGTTGAATTTAAATCATTAACCTTGACAACAATTCACTTTACCCATCTCACTGCCTAGCAAGATTTTGATTAGAGCATGGTACGTATTTTTTATATCCTTATGCTATTTATTTTCTTGAGTTTCCTTGTGGCTGAATGAAGCACTCATCTTACATCTTAGTGTAAGATTATAAAGTCAGTCTGCTTACCCCATCTTTGTAGTTTTTGCCTTCTTACAGAATTACTTTATCTTGTGAGAATTGTTACTCAAACACAAAGCAAGCGATATATGTGTTTTTGGAGTACCTTGTATAACTTTCTTCATTCCAGTATTCAATACGTTTTGCAAATCCCAGTGGCCTTGGACTCTCCTGACATTGATTTCTGGCCCCTGAACTCAGTAAATAACTGTGGTCTTTTAGGGTCCTCCCATTCTGTGCAGTAATTCTGACAGTATCTCTAAAAAGAAATTTGAAGTGATCCTTGATTTCCGAGGATCTCTATATGCGTTCTCCTATATATAACAGTTCTCTGACCCAGTTTCTGGGACCTATTTTATCTGTTTTTACACTGTTTAAAACAGGAAAGCATGTGTATACCAGTTATTTCAACACAGCTGTAATGGCTTAGTTTCTTAAATTACATTTTCTGTTAGTATATTTTATAGCTATTTTTGGTAGTGTTATATGTAAAGTTGGGTATCATATTATTGTGTAAGTATGTAATAAAGGCAAAGCAGTATTTATTATAGAATTACAAAAAGAAAGGACAAGCAAGGCCTGGGCAGACAGCTCAGTCAGTGAAGTACTTGGTGTGCACATGAGGACCCATGCAGTAGCACTTGTCTGTAAATCCAGTGTTTGGGAAGCAGAGTCAAGAAGAATCACATATATGCACACAAACATAACACCCCTCCCCAAATCAGTGAGGAAACAACAATTTGTCAGAGAATTGGATAAAAAAAGAAAAAAAGAAAAAACTAGGGAGGTAGATTAAGGAAGAACTGGTTAAAGAAATGTTCATCATGATATTGTGGGGTTTTTTTTTGTAAGATAGATGAATGAAGTAGACTATCTGTTAAATTATAGTAAAATCCATAATGTATTAAATTTTAAAAAAGTATATTCAGTGCAGTCAGCTTTCCATATCCATGACTTGAAAACATACTGTGGGAAAGAAGTTGCGTTTGTACATGTGCAAAGTTTTTCTTGTTTTCATCTCCTAGACAGTGCAGTGTTAGTTACGTAGGTACTGTTTACATCATTTAGCTAGGCTAAGTAATCTAGAGGCGATTTAACATATATTGGAGGGTTGGCATAAGTTCCATGCAAATTCTGCATCATTTTACTCAGGGACTTGAGCATCCATGGCTTTTTGTTTTCTGAGGTAAGGGTCTTAGAATCCTTTCTCTGAATACCTGAGAAAGACTGTATATTATACAGCTCTTTTTTCTTAAAAAAAAAAAAAAAATTAAGATAGAGGTATATTGGTAGATTGAGGAAAGGGGCAGAGGAAACTTTTTCTAATTTTTTGTTTTGTTTTTCTGCCTTTTTTGACATGCACATTTATAGCATTTGAAAGTAGCAAAATATTTTATTATGATAAAAGATATAAAGGTGCTAGAATTTTGGGATATTGATCCTTGGAGTAGATTTTGGAATTTTTTTTTTATTTAACTCTTTTATTTTGTAATTCACTAAAATAAGGGTCAGTTGTTAAGCAAACAGAGGTGATTTTAAGTTAAGACTGGGTTAAGTTCTAGATCTTCAGATGAGATGCTAACTTATGTTACAGTAGCTTATTTATAATGTGACTGTGTTCTTATACAGAGTACTTTGGGAATTAAAGGAGATGCGATAAATGTTTGTCAGCCTTGCCTTTTGACAGACTTTAGCCTTTTCACATAAAATCTTCATGTGTCAATTTCAAGCGTTCCATAGACATGAATTGTGTCATCTGAAATAGAAATCTTATTTATTTGTTTATTTGTGTATTATATTCACAGAATGTTTTCAGGAAAGTGAACATCTCAAGGAAAGTCTTAAGTGTTGCTTATTGCATCTCTTTGGAGCCATTGTAGCCGGTGGGCAGGTGAGGACAGTGTTGAAAGTTAATTTATAAGTAGTAGTTAACAGCACAAAAATCTCTCCATGAATTACTTAATGCATTCTGTGTCTTTTTATAACTTGATGCTTCAAGATAATTTTTAAATTTATCTTATTTAAAACTAAACTTCTTAAAAATCTTCCATAAAAACCTAAGTGACATTAACACTGACAATTAATATTATTGGATGAATAGATTGGACGAGTTTTGGTATTATATGTTTTTATTTCTTTTGGCATTAAGTTACTAGTTACTATTTTAAAGTATAGAGGAAATCAGCCTTATTATAGTGTGAATAAATAAAATTCTAGCCAATTTGATTTCCCAAGTCATAAATTTAGTTGCTCGGCTGTCTACTTGTAATTACTAAATATATTTAGTATTTATTTAGTATATATTTACAACTATTTATGTATGTTCCAACAAACCCAACTAATTTCATTATTTATAAAATTGCATTTCTAATTATTCTGTGTTTGGCGTCTTAAAAATTATGTCTCTGGCAAACTTTTACTAGTTGCCAACAGGCTGATAATTCAGAGAGAATGTTCTAAATGTTTTCTTAAACCATGCAATTTTTAAATGAGAAGTTCTTTATCCTTTTTGTACATTTTGTGTTGTATACCCCCTTTGGAGTTTGGTAAGGTCCCTTATCAGAATTTTTTAAATGTCTAAAATAAAGAATATATCATAAAAGAGAAACTACTTTGAAATTCAGTTACTGAAATGGTAATGAAACAAATTTGTGACAGTAATATATGCTTTTGTGTGTGTGTGTTTATGTGGTCCTCAGATTGCATTTATGGTCCCATGCATGATACAGGCAAACACTCATGCCATTGAGCTGTATTCCAGCCTCACTCTGCCTCTTGATAAGGCACAAAACAAGAGGAAATAGCAGTGAGTCAGGCATGGTGCTACAAAGCTTTAATCGAAGCTGTGCAGGAGGTTGAGGCAGGAGAATTCCTTTAGCCTAGGAATTTGAAAGGACAGCATATATAGGAAGATCCTACATCTGATGGACTCTACAGGATCTTGCTATGTCATAATAGCAGAAATATATTAAACTACATGTAATTTTTACTGGTGGTAAAACCACAAGTATTACTTACATTGCTGTTTTGTTGCTTACATTTAAATTTGAATTAAATACTAAATTTCAGATAGAGACTATTGGAAATAAAGACATTTTTTATTCAAGTTTGTAGATTCTTTGAGATCTCTTTCTCTCCCCTGCCTTTCTTTAGACCAGGCTGGCCTCAAACTCACAGAGATCCACTGGCCTCTGCCTCTAGAGTGCTGGGATTAAAGACATGCACCACCACCATCCAATTTCCCCTTCCTTCCTATCTCTGAGGTTGAAATTCCTTTCTTACCTTCCTCTTTTGAAATTGTAGTCTTTTATTTTACATGGAATATTCTTTTATATATTATAGCAAATTACATGTTTAAATTATTTTATTTAAAAACTTAGACGCCTATATTTTTGAAAAGCTTTAATTGCATTTAAATTTGAAATTTTATTGATAATATTCTGCATATTACCTTATCACTTTGGTCCTTTAGAAGTAATCTGGTCTATGTTCAGTAAGACATCCTCGAGTCAATATTTAGATATTTCTGCATTCGAGAACTCACAAAGGCTCTTTTTTTTTCTTTTTTTTTTTTTTTTTGCCAGTAAGAATTTCATAGCAACTAGAAGTTGTGCTTTATTTGATAATCTTCCTTCCTTCCTTCCTTCCTTCCTTCCTTCCTTCCTTCCTTCCTTCCTTCCTTCTTTTTTATTAAAGATTTTTATTTATGTATGTATAAGTGATCTGTTTGCATGTACGCCTGCATGCCAGAAAGGGCATCAGACCCCAATTATAGATGGTTGTGAGTCACCATGTGGTTGCTGGGAATTGAACTCAGGACCTCTAGAAGAGCAGTTAGTGCTCTTAACCACTGAGCCATCTCTCCAGCTCCTCCTGATAATTTATCTTTCATCTTAAGAAGATTATTATCATCCAGCAGATGATGAGAAGTCCTCATCAGGAAGCCCAAGTAGGGACACTGGATACTGGGTTACAGTTTACTTTTTTGTTTGGAGACTTGAGAGGTTATTATTTTATTCTCAAGTAAATGCATAAGCAGATTATCTGATATAGTTATGTGTAATCCCCTCTTTTTCCCCATCAGACAGGATTTTTGAAATAGGACCTAACTATACAACCCATGCTTGCCTTGAACTTAAGATCCTCCTGCTTCTCCTGACTGTTGAAATTATAGCATGTTCTTCTATACCCAGTGTAACTGATCCCTTCTTAATTAATGTGCCCAATTTAGATATATTCAACTGTGATTTTTGGTATATAAATCTATCTTGAGATTGATTATAATGTGTCTAGTTTATGTATATTCAGTTGTGTTTTCTAGTATGTAAATCCATCCTGAGATTGGGTTTCCTGCTGCTGAAAATCTTTCCTCATCTTTTCTGTTTTTGTTTCTATCTATGTTATCATAGTGATAACAGTGAATATTCACACCTGTTGTTTTTAGATTACTGCTAAAATTTCTTTCTCTGGTTTATTTATCTGATCCCCTTCTTAGTGTCTGTCTCTACTCAGGCTTCCTGGTGGGTTTTATGGACTTCTCTTGATCCTGATGAAGGATAGCAGTACCAAGATAAAAGGAACCGTGGTCTAGGTCTTTAAATTTGCTTTAAATTTGCCTCGTCACTTTGCTGTACTAGCTGATTTTATTCCTTTGGATCATTATCTCACAATTTCCATTATTTTTTTTTTTTACTATTGTGAATAGGAGTTGACAGATATGCTTGAAAAAAAAGATAGGAGTTGTGTTGTCATTTACTGATGGAGAACCTACCTGGATCTCATTCATATTTGAACATCTAGAGACATATTCTTTTTAGTACTCATGGGTTATGAAGCTCAAAGTCAATTCTGAAATAAACAGTTACCATGAAAAATAAAATAGACACCAAAGGCTCAAATTATTGTTTTATGTACTAAAACCGCTCAGAATCTTTGTGATCAGGGCATAGCAGTTATACTTACCAAAGCCAGGAGACTGCTTATTGGGTGTTGGGACAGGATAAGGGAATTTAGTGGGGTTGAATATTTGATAAGAATCTTACCATAAGGAAAAAAAAAAAATTTAATGACAGGTCTTTCCCAAAGCACTGTACTTGAATTTTCCATTGACATATTTGTCTTTTACATATGAATACATGTAAGAGAACCTGTTGTGTTTTGTTAACACCAAGGGCAGTGGGATTGACCTAGGTTTAAATCCTGGTCCATTTTAACAAAAGCTGAGCTCAGATAAATGATTTGTCTTTTGATTTACCTATTTATAATATGGAGACAATGACATTTACAGCATAATTAATAAGGTCTAAAGGACACATAATCAAGGTAAAACCATGAACAAAGAGGTATATACTTGTAAAAGTGGAGGAAGTTAGAATTGTATCCGGTTTATGATTTGCTGTATAATAATGAAATTATCCAAACTTAAATTTAGTTTACGTTTGTCTCTGAATAAAAAAATGAAGTTGTAGAGTTAGAAGTGCAGCTTAGTGATATAGTGCACACTTAGCATGGGGTGGCCCTAGCACTTGGGGGGAAAAGAATATAAAAGGCAGCAAACAGTTTAGTGTTAACGTGGTGGATCTAGGCTCTTCAGGGACTCTTCATTCCTTCTGAATGTAGATTTGTTAGTAACTGCTAAATTTTGGCCATATTGTCATCATTTAGAGCACAAAAATGGGGCCGTGAAGGAGATAAACTGTCTTTTAAGGAGATACTGAGAAACTGGCAACCACTACCCCCATCCCCTTCCCAGACAGGTCTCACTATAGCCTTGGCTGGCCTGGAACTCACTTTGTAGATCATTCTAGCATAGAATTCATGGAGATCTGCGTGTCTTTGCCTCTCAAGTGCTGAGACTAAAGATGTGTGCCATTGTATCTGGCTCACCGTCTTTCTGTACCCATTTACCAAACTCAAGTCATTGTGACTGTTAAAGGGACGAACATGTCCAAATGATAAAATTCACTTCCTGGGCCTTCTTACCAGCAGGGGAAGTAGGCAATATGATCTTTATTTTTAGTAGCCATGGAAAACAAGGAAAATATCAAGGGTTCTAATAGTAAAGATTTTAGGAGAGATTGAATACTGGGTATGTCACCAGTACTTTCTTCCATAATATTATTTATTGAAATATTATTGGTAATAGCAAGACTGAGTGACCTAAGGAGTATGGCACAGTTGTGCTTACTACGTTTTGTTTTCCTTCTGCATTACTGGACAGTGACTCTAATGCTTCACATATGCTAGACATTGCTCTAGCACTGAACTCTGTGCACCCATTCCCATCCTTTGAGGGTCCTGTTTTGCTCTTTGTATACTGCCTACAATTTAATTCTTGAGTTTTATCTTTTCTTACTTAAAGGTGGCTCCAAGCATTGTGTCTACTTTCCAGGCTATTTAAAAAAGAAAGAGAAAGATAGAAAGAAAGAAAAAGAACCCTTTTTATTTGTAAAGCAATAGCCTTTTCATAGTCTTTGTCCTCTGTTTTTTGGGCAGAACTATCATGTATGGTTACTCTTAGCTGCAAAGAATGGAAAGTGAGTTTCAGAATAGTGTAAAGAAAACAAGGCTTAGATATAGGTAACACTCTGCAATGTCTATCGAGAATATCTTAATAACTTTTAAGTTAATTTATTTAAAAGAAAAAATTACCCATAGGGTTACTAATCCTGTTATTACAAATGTATAAAACTTAGATTTCATTTTATCTTTTATTGTTTTTAATGTTTCAGAGGAATGCTTTGCAAGCAATTTCTCCAGCCACCATGGAAGTTCTTATGCGAGTTTTGTCTGATTGTGATTCATGGGAGGAAGGAGATGCTGACGACGTGGGTAGGAAGAGAGAATTAACTCTGAAATGCCTTACACAAGTGGTACATATCCTTCTTACTAGCAGCTCTGACCAGCGTCAGGTGGAAACCAGTACTATACTGGAGAACTATTTTAAATTGCTCAATTCAGATCACTCAGCTTTACCTAATCAGAGGAGATCCAAGCAATGGGAAAGGCGGTTTATATCTTTGCAGATTAAGATGCTCAGTAAGTATTCAGTAACGAAAGTTCTCCCTCAATTTATTTTTGCTTTCTTATTCTCAGTTTCTTTTGAAATACAGGTCTATTGTATTTAAAATGTTGACTGTTTAGTTCAGGTAAGGAGTATTTAGATTTTGACTTCCAAATAATTAGTGTGGAATTGATTTGTTTACATTTTTACTTTATCAAGGAAAAACTGTATTCTTTTTTGAAAGTCTAATCCACTAAAGTGTCTATGCTAAAAAACAAGTCAGATAAAACTAAATTTGTCAGGAAGAATAAGTTTTCAGAAGGTACCATTTGTAGTTTTTTACTTATGATAAAAATTAATTAGGTAAATGCCTCTCTAATATTTCTGTTCTTTAGAACAGAACATCTAGTTGTCCTAGATGACCCTTGTGTCTTTGTTTCTTCTCCTTCTCTTTGTGTTGGCTGTTGTGTGTTTCTGTGCATGTATATCTGATCTCTATATTTTACAAACTCCCCAGCCAGTTTTTTTTTTTTCTTTAAAATGACTAATCCATTTTTATTTTGGGTATAGTGTATTAGTGTAGTATATTCTTCCATCATTTATTTTAATCCTAAACAGTAGGTGACTCACACTCATTGTTCCTTTCTAAAGGATGAGTGTATGGGGAGTTAGATACTTAATAATTTCCCCAAAGTCTCTCAGCTCCTGTTGAGCAGAACTGGCATGGAAAAGCAAGATTGAAACTACAGGCTCATCCTCTGTGAATCACCAATTTTGTGATCCTGAAGAAAGAGAATAATGCATGCTAAAACAGTGATATTGCAAGTGCATTCCATACTCTAGAATCCAGATTAAACATATCAATTGGTCATTGCTTATTTTTTATTGTTCATCTAAATACCTTTCTTAGTTTTATGTGTAGGCATGAGTATTTAGAAATGACATTAACTTTCATTAATATATACAACCTAATACAAAAAGAAATGATGTTTTCCTTTATCTTAGTAATTTATGTTGTGTGAAATAGAAGTGAAACAGGTAAGATGCAGAACCACAGCATACCATTTCCCATCAGATTTCTCAAGTGTCTCATGAATATCTTGTATACTGGATTTTAAAGTTTCATTGGTGGAGCCCATGATGACAGTTCAGTATGTTGCAAATTGTGATCAATACATTATATGATTCTTATTGTATTCTCTGTGTTAGATTGTTAAAAGAACTGTACTCATTATAGAGATATATATTGTCATTATAGCTAATCTAGGAAACTCAGTAAGAAAAAAGAAAGTAAAAGTTTTTTATCTCGCCAACCAGATAAAAGAAATGTAATGATTTGGTGTATAAATTCATATTTATGTGTATTAATTTTAAAATATTGTGCATAAAAGTCTTGTTGAAAATACTGTATTACAATATTTATTTATATAGAAAAACAAGAATCATTTTGTATAGTCTTTAGTTCATATGCTATAATGTCATTTTCTATAGTTACAAATTTTAAGTTTAAAAATAAGTTTGATTCTCTATAGAAGAATAGAGAATCTTTTTGGGGGGTAGCGGACTATGATATTTGCCATGCCAGATGTCCTTTGATTTCATTATTGGATTATCTATGTAGTAGGAAATAGGAGTTAAAGATTACCATTGCTTTTATGGACCACATATTCATTTCATAGTGTTTACACTTGACTACTATGTGTCATATACAGATACTGATTATTAATAGCAAATTAGACCTAAGACATGAGCCTTATGATAGAATAACTAAGCAAATTGCCGAAGCATATTTACCAGTCATATTTAAAATGTAAACTAGTTTGAATTGTAAAATATGAAAGTGTTTACTTTTCTGAATTACAGCTTTTGTTTTCTGTTCCTAATCTATATTCTTTCCCAGTTAATTTGCCTCTGCTCTGCCAACTGAAAAGCTTAACTTTAAAATAATGACAGTAGATGTTTGATCTCACAATAATACTTTTACATGAGTGATGTTGTTTTTATTTTTATAGATACTATCACAGCCATGTTAGACTGCACAGATAGGCCTGTTCTTCAGGCCATTTTTCTCAACAGTAATTGCTTTGAACATCTCATACGACTTCTACAGAACTGCAAGGTACTTTATTACTGTGGTTTTTGTTTATGAACATTTGTTTGTTGTGTGTGGGGATGTGTGCACAGCACGAATGTGGATGTCAGAGGACAACCTGTGGGAGTTGCTTCTGTTTGTCTAGCATGTGGGGCTTAGGGAGTAATCTTGGTTGTCAGCCTTGGCCACAAGTTCCTTATCCTCCTGAGCTATCTTGCTGGCATTGTTTTTGACTTTTTAAAATGTTATTTTTTTAGTCGGGCATAGTGACACATGCCTCTGATCCCAGCACTTGGGAGGCAGAGACAGGTAGATCTCCATGAGTTCAAGGCCAGCCTGATCTACATAGTGGGTTCTGGGACAGCCAGAGCTACACAGGCAGTTTATTTTGATTCAGATTTGAGCATGTCAATACCAAGATTTTTATTGTCAGTTTCTGTTTACATTTCGTTATATAATCAAGTTTTATCTTTTTTTAACAGATAAACTCATTTAATTATCATAAAACTAGAACATGTTAGTATATATGTAGCATACTCACCCCATCTTACAGATGAGTAAAGTGAGGCACAGAAGTTTATACCTTGTCCGGGATCACAGAGCCAATGAGAGAAGCAGGACTCCATCCAAGACTGTCCTTTCTCAGGGATTACAGTTATCTTTGGGTACTCTGCCTCTCATATTCTCATTTAGCTCAACTCAGGCTAGGCAGGGAGCAGCAACCAGTAGTCGTACATCCCGGTCTAGGATGTAGGCAAATAGGTAAATCCTCCAGTCTCAGAAGAACCTGCTAAAGAAAGTGCTATTCACTGTCTACACAGGAACAGGTTTTGTCTTGATTGAAACTAGAATTATATTATTTAAAATTGTCTGAAGGTAGTAAAACTCATGTGAATTTCTTTTTTGGTATGATGACATTTCAGTTTAGAAAAGAACTATTTTCCACTAGACACTGAAACACATACTCAAGTCCATTTAAGGTCATGAGTTGCTTCTGGCTTCTTGACTTGCTGTTTGTCTAGAGCATGCAAATACAGTCAAGGCCCTCATGCTGTGTGGGAAGCACTTTTATTCACTGGGTCATCTTCCCAGCCTAATTCTTTTTATATCAAATAAAACCACTTGTTGAGGTTTTATAAATGGGATTCTTGTAGAATTCCTAGTCATAGGGTATAGACTAGATTTGTAGGTTTTTAAAATTAGGAGACTTTGTATTAAACAAGTTACAACTAATTAGAAAATGTAGAAAAGTTGAAAAATACTAGGATCGCTGTTAAGGCTCACGGTACATACTGCCAGTTCGCTTTATCACTGTTGTTACAATTTATCAATTATACTTGTTACAGCAATGTGGGAGAGTAACACAACAGCTAATGTTTCTGTGCTTTATATCCTATTCCTGTGTTTTTAAGATGTTACCAAAAGTTTTTAGAGAGGTTGGAAATGGAACTACTCCGGAGATCCTTATCTTTCTATTAATTCTTGGACTTCCTTGTCGAAAACTACTTGTTTGATTCTGATATTATATCTCAGTAAGAATTCTTGTTTTTCTCAAGGTTAAAGGGCATATCTTTTAAAGTTTTTAATGTTACTTCATTGCTTACTTTATAGTATTATAGTTAAAGAGCAGAAAATACATTTGGTATATTGACAAAGTATGAAATGACAAGCATTTCAAAATTATCAAAACTCCTGAATTTTGGTTAGTCAGCATTACTCTTTTCCTGTCTTTTAAATATTATTTATGTGGAAAATAGACTAGAGAGATGAAAAAATGTTCAACAGAAATATTTAGAAAACATTTTGATTATTGTAGAACAGTGTCTTTATCACTTAAGAAGACAACTTCAGTAACAAAGATATCTCACGTGTATTAAAAGAATCTGGATTGCACGTATCAATAATCTTTAGGTCCTCCTAAAATTTGTCAAGATAGACCTTTCTTCAATATACAAATAGGTCTGATATGAATAGTGTCTTTTAAAAAATACAATTTTTTCTCATAGCTAACAGGGATATTGATCTAACAGTTGTCTTACAGAATGATACATTCTTAGAAATAATCTTTACAATGAACGTCACCAAGTGTGTTTACAACTCACCAAGTGATAGAATTTTGCAGGACTACTGTCAAATAGGGATTCTCATTTACCAACATGTCGGCACATAGCACATGCCTGTGGTTGTTTGTTCTACTATAACTAAGTTTCACAGTTACGGCTTTTGTGTTTATTTTTGAGGTGGGCTCTCATTCTATAGCCTGTGCTGGCCTCAAACTTACTGTGGGAGTAGGCTGCCCTTGAACTCAGACCAGTCCTCCTGTCCCAGATTCCCACATGCTAGCTTTAAAAAAAGTTAACTATTTGTGTTACTTACTACATTTTTCCTTGAAACTGAAATTACAAAAAAAGTACTTTCAGGAAGGAAAGCCAGGCCTTTGGGCCTATCCATTTGCTTTCAGTAGTTTCTCCATTTGAAGAATATTTTTTTGTCAGAATCATCACAGATTATTCAGTCATTCTCTTTCAGAAGTTATTAGCACATATTATTTATACAGATTAATGGGATTCATGTGGTATTTATATCCATACATGTTATGTTTTGATCACATTCATCTTTTCTTCTACTCTTGTCTCCGATACCTCACATCTTTCCTAATCTCTGGTAATCGCTCTTCTACTTGAATCAATTGTTTTTTGTTTCTTTCTTTTTTTTCCATATATGAGAGAACATTTGGCACCTGTCTATGTCAGTTGTATTTTATTTCATTCATTTTGCTTCAGGTGACATAATTTAATTTTTTTCATGGTTAACATTAAAACATGTTATGTAATGGGCCATATTTGGTTCGTCCATTCAGTGTTGACAGGCCCCTGGGCTGGTTCTCTGCCCTAGCTGTTGTACATAGCCCAACAGTAAAAACAGGCATGCAGGTATCTTTTGTTTACTGACCTTATTTCCTTTAGCTATATACAGAGGAGTGGGGGAACTGGATCATATTATAGTTCTATTCTTAGTTTTTTGAGATATGTCCATACTATTTCCGTTTTGGCTGTGCTAATTTGCATTTTCACCAGCAGCATATAAGGACTCCATTTCCACATCCTCTCCAGCATTCAGGTAGTAATTGTTTAAAACAGTAAGTCTTTAAAATAAAATTTCAAATGTACTCATTACACAAGTGAAGAAATAATTTCCTGGATGTTAAATTGCTAGCTCATGCTCAAACTAATAATTGTTGGAACTAGAATTTTTTTAACTTATGATTTCTGACCCTAAGATTATTATAATATATAAATACTGTAAATTTTTCTCATATTCAGGGTTACTGGTTAACTAGTGTAAAATATATCCTGTATATTAAGTATATGACAAAGTTTTTATTTATATATATGCCTCTCTCTATATATAGTGTTTTATGAACATAGTTATGATTTCTGCATATAAAAATTACTTGGAATATTGTGAAAATTTAGGTTTCCAAATGTATTTCATGATGTGCACATTGCTTTCTGCATAATTTTGTTCGGTTTTAATAAACAAGTCACTTAGTCTGTTTTATGCAATAATGCAGAATCAAGATGATTTTACTGTTTTTTACTAATTGGAAATATTCCAACAAAAGCTGTCAAGTAGCAAAAATAATTTATGAATCAGATGGAAAACTGTAAACTGACTTTTGGTAGTTTTTCTTTGAAAACTTATTGTCATTGTGTGTATGTGTGTGTGCATGCATGTGAATGTGCACTTTGTGTGTGTGTGTGTGTGTCTGCATGCTGTAAATGGTGTGCATATGCCAAAAGGTGCCTCTGAAGATTAGAAGACACCTAGGGATGGATCTGAGGGTGTGGGGCTTGCATAGCAAGTGCTTTTGTACCTGACCATCATATTGCCCTATACTGTTGGTAGCTTCTCTGGCATCTTTGTGTACGATATTCACCAATTTAAATATGTGTTTATTTCCCAAGAATTCGTGAAAGGCTTTTGGGCTTGGCAACTAAGTTTAATTGTATTACAAATTTCTTATATTTATATAAAACTATATTGCATGATACTACATATTAGACTTCTGTGATTAATCCTTTCAGTTTTGTACAATATATCTTGATTACCAATGACATTTTAATTATAAGAAAAAAACCAACACAACCTGTCATTAGCAATAACACAAAGGATTTAAAAACATTGTATTGTCTTTAAGAAGGCTGAAATCTTGTGTTTTCTGACTGTTTCTTAAATTTTTAGAATTACACTTTTCTATTTTAATAGCAAGAACTTAAAAAGTATTCTTTATGTAGACTGGTCTGTTAGCTTCTGTTTTGTGGTACTAGAGATTACACTTGGGGCATTGCCTGATAGGGATGTGCTTCATGAGTGAGTCATATCCACAGCCCTGGAGACTACTTAATTTTACTTTCATCTTCATCGGAGCATCCCCCTTTATTGGTAATAAAGAATATTAATATAATTTGTAATTTTTCCTTGTAATATTTATTTCAATTTTAAAATCCCTATTATGATCTAGACATCATGAAATCAGCTAGTATAGATTATCTATCCTTTAAACTGCACAACTATTTGATAAGATATTCTCAGTTTAGTTAAATAAGCTTGAAGAAGTAGCGAAGAACTGGGGATACAGTTCAGTGGTAGAGCACATTTAGGAAAAATGTGCATCTGGCCCTAATACCTCCAGCATCGCATACACACAGACTTAATAATATTAGGAATTATATAGAGCTTTTTGCCAGGTGAAATAGCACAATTTTAACCCAAACATTCAATAATTTAAGCAAAACCAAGATGCAAATTGAGGTCTCTGGTTCTAAAGGCTATTCTTGAATTAAGCTTTACATGTACTCTTGCATTCCATATTACAGTACATTGCTGCTCACTTTATTTTATATTGCATCATTTAAGCATGTAACTCAAACTTTTCCATTTCTGAAATAACAAGAGTTTTCTTATTAGGATACTTTTAGTTTCTTTATAAATCTTTCCATTTCACTTTGATTTGAAGTTTCTTTCTCTTCATTGAGTTGACAGAAGCCAAAACCTTTTGGATGCCGAGTTAATACACTAACACTAAAGTACTTAATGCCTTTATTTAATGTAAAAGAGAGTAATCCTGGGCCAGTGGTAGGGCTCATTGGATAGAGGCATTTGGCACTCAAGCCCATTGGCCAGAATTTGGTCTGTGAGACCCACTCCACAAAGTTGCCTTTCACTTCCACATGTGCACTGTGACATATGCCTCTTGCCCCCTTTATGCATATATACAAATGCATCCACAATAGTAAGTTTTTGAAAAACTTAAAAGATAATCCTGATGTGTGCCAGAGACTCCCCCCGTCCCATGTCCCTTTCCAGATTATAAAGTATATATGAGTTTGGTTCTGCTGAAGAATGTTTCTTAACAAGATGTATAAAAATATAAACTTGGGCAATGCTGCCCACTGATTTCCCTTGTCAAGCTACACATTAGTCTCTTCGAGACTCCGAGAAGTATTTCTGGAAAGAGCCTTTTTTAATGTTAGCTTAATAGGATTTTGCAAACTTACTCAGGTAAACACATTATTTACTATAGCATCTTTTATCTCAGTAGGAACTTTCTTTTCTGAGTGGTATTCTCTGCTATTCTTTAAGAGTTTGAGAACATTAATCAATTGTTAGTTATTGCTGTTTATTTTAATAAATTTTAAGTTCTAAAAGATAACTGTATGTACAATAATTACATAGTATGTCAATTGCTATTAAATTGTTATTCATTATCTGTTTCTGAACGTGATGTACTTCACATGTGTATTCTTGAATTAGTTTTCAAGGGACATGGAAATCCAGCTGGACCTCATTCTTTTAGGTAACAATTTAATGTTCTTTCTCCATTATTCTTGTCTCTGTTTTTAACAGCTATTTTTAAATGCTCACAGTAAGGTGGCAGACAAGAACGAGAAAGACCTTGCCAACAAATTACTGACAGAAATGAATGAGGACCAGGTATCTACAAAGCCTGCATCTTGTTTCAGCTGACGTCCAAAATCAGTCAATGGGGATACTATTCCTGTGCTTTTCTTCTTATTTCTTCAAAAACACAAACCTTTTAATTCTCATGCATTATTTACTATTGAGAATTATTTAAATTAAAATATAAATCATCTTTACAATTCTATCTGTGTTAATGTGTGCTTTTTTCAGTTTGAGAAGATAAAAAGTACAGGAATGGAACCCAGTATCAGTGTTGACCACCTGGTGATGACTTCATGTGTGAGGGGCTTCTTCTTCTAAGCACTGTGGTGTATTGGGACGTGAGGGCTTTGTTTGTAAATATGCATAGTCACTGTTAATACTGTGACTTTTTGCTCCTTATTGACACATTGATTATAATTCAATGGACAACCTGAATCTTGGAGGAAGGGAAGAAGATGATGAACCCTTTGCATGTTAATTTAGCAAACAATTTGATTTTTTTTTCCTGTTCTCAATATTCAACTCTGTATTGGAGTACCAAAGCAGATGTATCTGTTTTTTCTCAAAATATATCTGATAAATTAGTTTCAGAAAAAATAAAAACCTACCTGTAAAATTGCTCCCCCCAACATGCTTGTTGGAGAATTTACATATATTTTATTAAAATTATTTTAATGTTTAGGTTTATTGAAAAAGAGACTACTGTAATCTATTAATTTGTTTTTTCGTATAAAATAGAGATTTGCAGAGCTCTTTATTGCCTTAAATTTCTCCTATTTAGACTCTTAAGGGCTATTTATATATAATAATTTCTTACAGATTATGTAAATTTACAGGGTCTGTTAATGCAAAAAATAGCCATGATGAAGTATTCTTAGTTTATTCTTAAACAAGGTCCTGCACAGATCTTATTTGCATCAATTTATGTATGCAGAATTTTAATCTATACTGAAAATGTTTACTACATATGTTTTTCCAATATAATAATATTTGACAACACAGTTAAAGTCAGGACTCTAGATTAAGTAATATACCTAAAAGTGACAGACTTAGTAAACACAAAGATCTAAATAGTTTCTTCTGTGTGCAGATCAGTTCTTTTGGGAGTTAGAAAAGAAGATGCTACGTGTGGAGTGGCTAGCTTCAAGTTATAAAAATATTGTTCCCAGAGCAGATTTTCACTGCTGGTTTTACAGCTTTTTTATAAGTGTTTTTCTTGTTTTTAAATTTTATTCATTTTTAAGTATGTCCTTGTGTGTGTAAAAGTGTAATGCCCTCAGAGGCCAAGAGAGTCTATCAAACCCCTGGAGACTGGAGTTACAGCCAGTCGTGAGCCACCGTGTAGGTACTGGGAACTGAACCCAGGTCCTGTGCAAGAGCAGCCAGTGCTGTTAACTGTTGAACCATCTCTACAGCCCCAGCTTTGTAGTCTAAACTCAATGCTATGAAGGTTGGTTAAGTCTTATATAGCAGCCATATTAAGTTGTTTTTTTTTTTTTTTTTGCTTGTGTTTTCGTTTTGTTTTTTAATTGATGGTAGTTATTGGTTTATTCTCTAGGAAGAGTCTCCTAATACTTAGTGTATCTCATATCTATGGTTAAGCTTAAATAAAAGTCAGAATGAGTTTCTAATTCTTTTGTGAAAGTTTTGACATTAAGGATTGACTTCTCTAAGACGTGCCAGTGTTTATAGATAGGTATTTCATTTTCATTATTTGCCTTAAATTCTTTGTAGAAATAGATATGCTTTGTTTAAAAGAAAATATGTACACACCATTTCCATTCTAGTATAGAATTTGGAAACTAAGCAGACAAGGTTATTTAAACTATATATCATACATGCTAACAGTATTTAGGCCTAGTAAGTTCAAGTATATTTTTGAAGGGAAATTAAAGCATAATAGAATTTCAAGTTGTAGGCCTCCCTCTCCTCCTCTTGAGATTGTCCATTATTTTTTAAAAGCATGTATAAAGTTTTTTTTTTCCCCTCCCCTTCAGAACATTGAATATAACGAGTGAATGTTACTTCATTCTTCTTGACATGTGGCTTATCTTCGGTTATAGTACTTTTTCTTGCAGGTTATAATGTTTCAGTAATCCATCTGATAGGAGAGGAATGTGATGCATGTTATTATTTCTTCAGGTTTTCAGAACAAAGGTTTCCATGTGAACAAAATCCTGAGTACACATGTTAATTTCTTGCTATTTCCCTCCGTGGTAGGTATTTCAGGGACAGTTGGATTGTTTGGCTGTATCAACCATTCAGGCTTTGACAGCAGTGATGAAGAACTCTCCAGCTGCTAAGGTGAAAAATGGATCTTCAAATTTTAAATATGTTCATTTTATCATTTTGCTGTATAAATCCCAAAGTGATATATGAAAGTATATAAAACACATTACCACCTGTAATGAAATAGTTTACAAATGTAGCTTACCTTCTTAAAATGTGCTGATAATTTTATAAACAAGTTCCTAATAGATACTCCAGGATTTTAAAAGATAGTATATACCTTTAATCCCAGCACTCAGATGGCTTTCTGTGAGTTTGGGACCAGCCTGTTCTACATAGCTAGTTCTATGCTAACCAGGGCTATATAGTGAGACTGTCTCAAAAGAAAAGAAAAGAAAAAGAAAGAAATTGATGACTGAACTGCATACTTATAACTGTTTAAAGTTTTGGTCAAAAAAGGGTGATATTGCTAGAGTTAAGAGGGTCATATAAAAATAATAGTTTTTTATTAATAAAATAATCAGTTTTGTTATTTAGTCAGTTTATAACTATCCATAATATTAATATTTTTCACATGTGATCCCTGTCAGTATGGGACTTGTTTTCCCAATGTGTGTGGCTATAGTGTTCCGTTTCTTGTGGTTATTAACTCTGGCTTTTTGTTTTGTTTTGTTTTTTAGTTGTTGTTTTTTGGTTTTTCAAGACAGGGTTTCTCTCTTGTAACTCTGGTTGTCCTGGAACTCACTCTGTAGACCAGGCTGGCCTCGAACTCACAGAGATCTGCCCACCTCTGCCTCCCAAGTGCTGGGTTTAAAGGCGTGCACCACAACCACCTGGCTTTTATGTCAGTTCTTACCCACTGTCTCCAACTGTAATTTTTTATGATTATGCTTATATACTGATAAGTAGCTCATTGAGTAGTTGTGAGATATCTGTGTAAAGTGCTAGGCATGTGGTCAAGTACATGATACATGTTAGTTACATGATCACCACCCTAACTTCTGATTTTCACCTGTGAAGTACTACATGCTTCACTCTTCTGCTATCATGAATGTTCCTGTTGTAACCATGGTTAAGTTTATTTCAAACTTTATAGTGTGACTTCTGATCTTACTTGCTATTTAATAATAGTGTTTTCTTCATGTTGTTTGTAAGGGAAATCACTTTAAGCACTCAGAAAGTTACTTACTAGTATAACAGATTGTTAGTATCATTTCCGAAACCCAAACCTTCAAGAGTATTCAAGTCATTTTAAAGGTGATTTTTTTTTCTTTTTTTAATTATGATACCTTTTATGGTTTAAAATTTAAAAAGTTATGTAACAGGATGTGTTATAGCTCAGTGGTATTCATTTTTGCCTAACTGATTTTCTCCTTTCCATGTTTTTTGTAGTTTTTATATTTTCCTTTTTAGATTTGAGTTTTAAAATGTACATGATTTCATGCTTCCTAATGTGAACTTGATGCTCCAGATCATATAGACACAGGGAACAGAGAGAAAATTCTTTGTACTCTAATTCTGGCCACTTAGATTTAAGCATTATTATAGACTTAACTCAGTGCTTCCACTCTATATCTGAGTTACATCCCTAGTCCTCCTTGTTTAAACTGGGTCTCAATATGTAGCTCAGGGTGGCCTTGAACTATCAGTCCTTCTGTCTCTACCTTCCCAGTTCTGGGCCACATGCAAATCGGAAGTCCTCCTCCTCCTCCTCCTCCTCCTCCTCCTCCTCTTCCTCCTCTTCTTTCTCCTCCCTCTTCCTCCTCCTTTTCCTCTTCTTTTCTTCTCTTTTTTTTTTTCTCTCTTCAGACAGAGTTCTAGGCCAGGTAAAGCTACATAGTGAAACCATCTCAGGGAGTAGGGGGAACAGAGAGACAGACAGACAAAGTGAGGGTAAGCAAAGTATCATAACTTAATCTGCAGGAATAATTCTATAACAGAACTTTTTCTAATTTTGTTTATTTTGCATATTGCTGGACTTTTGTACTACTACTATTATTATTATTAAAAGAATTTAGAATCTGTTTTAAGATGAACACAGTTAGATTCAAGGACACGTGCCTGTAATCCCAGTTCCTGAGATAGGTGAGACAGATAGAAGGATCGCAATTTTAAGGCAGCTTAGACAACCTAGAAAGGCCCTGGAGAGAGGGGTGTTGGGTGCAGATGGATATAAATGGATGTAAATGGATATAAATTGGATGGATATAAGTAAATAAATATATATAATATAAATATTAAATAATAAATATATAAGATGGATATAAATAATGTAAGAGAACAAAACTGATTTCATAATCTTTTTATGTATTTTATATAACCAATTAATTTAAACAAGTATTCAGTATTTCATATTCCAACAAATTTAGTCACTGAAAATGTGCTTTGTTATATTGTTTTTCCTTCTAGGAAGTATTTAAAGAAAGAATTGGTTATATGCACATGTTTGAGGTATTAAAATCTTTGGGTCAGCCACCATTAGAACTACTTAAGGAACTTATGAATATGGTGAGTTTTTAACCTTTATGATGAGAAGTTCCATTATTTCCACTTCAAGTATAGTAACTAACCTTTTACTTTTGTGTTACTTTTCAGGCTGTCGAGGGTGATCATACTTCAGTTGGTATTTTGGGCATTAGTAATGTCTATCCTCTCTTGGTTCTTATCCAATGGCTTCCGGAGCTGGACTCCCATGACCTACAAATCTTCATCTCTGATTGGCTAAAAAAGATTTGTTGCATTAATAAACAGAGCCGAACTACTTGCGTGAATGCAAACATGGGAATAAGAATCATTGAAACTCTTGAATCCCATTCTTCCCTACATCGAATTTGTGCCGAGAACTTGATTGCAATCCATGGTTCCTTGGGGAGTCAGTCTGTGAGCTCAGAAGAAATCCGACGACTACTACGATTGCTGAGAGTAGATGAATCTGAGTTTATTCACCCGTATACCATTCCTGTGACTCGTGCAATCCTGACAATGGCTCGGAAACTCAGTCTTGAGAGTGCACTGCAATATTTTAATCTGTCACATAGTATGGCAGGAATTTCTGTGCCTGCCATTCAGAAATGGCCTGGGTCTGCATTTTCTTTCACTGCTTGGTTTTGCTTAGATCAGGATCAGTTAACCCTTGGCACTACTAACAAAGGAGGAAAAAGAAAACAATTATATAGGTAATGGTACAAATTGTGGAATGTAAATGAATATTGTCACATTGTATATGCTATGATTCTTAAATAGAAAAAAGTATCTCAACATCTAGTTTTCAAAATAATAGTTTATATGGAAATTTTTTTCATCTTGTGGCTGTATATAGTTTAGAAGTGTTCTATTGCTTTCAAAATAATTATTCTGTAGATGTTTTTCTGGCTAAATACTGAGGCTCTGTAGGAAATAATAGTATAAAAGTAGAGAAGAAAGTAATAATAAGCTCTGCTCCACTGAAGGAGCTATGTTCTTATGTAAAGCATTCAGGCCTCAGTAGCTAATAATTTTTAATATGTCTTATGATTTTTAAAACTTCCACGTATGCCTTTTGGATGGTTGGAAGAATTCTAAGATTTGAAAATATGTAGTTTTACTCTAGCTTGATAATGAAATCCCACTTAGAGTATTATCTTCTATAGTTGTTAACTTTTATGCCCAAAATGGATTTTAAAAATGACTGAAACCATGTTGGACTTCTGTATGGCAGTAGAATTAAAACTACAGAATGTTGATAAAGTTATCTGTGATGGCTTCATAGCTAATAGTGATGAACTTCAATGATGAAGAAACTGGTCAGCTTGATTCCAGAAGTTCTGATGACATATATTTTTGTTAGTTTTTTTACAGGAAGTGGAATGGGTTTTGAAGCTTTTATTACACACTCAGGTATGTTGGTTGTGGCAGTGTGCACAAAAAGAGAATATGCAACAGTTATGCTTCCTGACCACAGCTTTTGTGATTCTCTCTGGGTAAGACTTTATGGCGCCACATCAAACTCTTGGTTCTCTTTAACTCTCAAACTCCTTTAAGAAGTATAACAGTTTGATACATTTTTCATGAAGAATTTTTATCTGCTTTGCCAATTTTCATTTCCAAGTTCTGTTGTAGCAAATTTCTATCTCTAAAGATGTTAGTGTCATTAAAGAAGTAACAATTTTTCTGCTAAAAAATTATATTGTGGCTGGGCAGTGGTGGTGCATGCCTTTAATCCCAGCACTTAATCCACCTAGCAGAGGCAGGTGGATCTCTGTGAGCTCGAGGGTGAGTTCCAGGACAACCAGAGTTACAACAGAGAAACCCTGGTTCAAAAACCCAAAAACAAAATAAAATTGTGAGTCCTTGAAGATTTCCTAGATTCATTTTGAACTTCAGTTCAAAATGAAATTTGAGGTTGTTAAACCCAATGTATTTCTATTGCTTATCTAAAAAAATGTAAAATGTTTCTCATTGAAAAAAAAATAATTCTAACAGTACTTAGAGCATGAGAAAATACAGACTGCATTTACAATTTTTGTGAGCCTCCTGGTAAAGGAATTATTTTGTAGTACATAAAAAAATTGTTGCTTGTTTTGGGAACATGATTGAAAAAAGCATTTTAGTTGTCCTTACTATTTCATTCACACAAATTATGAAGTAGTACTCTGTAAGTATTTGTCATTACAAAGACATAATTTTAGCTATTTTAATGTATGCTTTACTTCACTTCATCAGCACAACATAACCATTGTTCACATGCCTGGAAAAAGGCCCTTTGGTCAGAGTCTTGTCTATATCTATGACAATGGACAACAGAAGGTTTCTGCTCCTCTCAGATTTCCTGCAATGAATGAAGTGAGTATATGTAACTTATTCTGTATAGGCCTAATTGATTACAAAACCCTGAAAATATTTAGGAAATATATTCTAAAATTTTTCCTAAAAATTCGGAACTGTATTCTATATGTTAAGATACAGAAAATTGGTATTCGTTTCGCTTAGTCTGCCATTAGATAATGTCAGACAATATGTGATAAAAACCAATTCAAGAAAGAAACAAATATAATAAAAGGCGTAGAAAAGTAGATTCAGCAAAGCCAAAGACATTAATAAACTAAACCATAGTTATTATTAAGAAAAACTCTCCAAGTATATTAAAATGCCTAAGAAAATAGTACAATAGACTTTCCTATCTCTGTTTAATTTGAACTAGTGATGAAGCAGCTTCAAGCTTTATTCCTCACACAGGTTAAGAAAGCTTTTTGAGACTGCCTGATTTTTTTCTGGGACTAACAGGATGAAGTAGAGTATTTGTCAATATGGTTTACCTGATACTTTCTTACTTCTCATCATGACTGTTGAAGATAGCCTTTAATTAGGGATATACTGTTACATAATACTCTTGATAAATCTTGTGGGAGAAAGTAATTATCTCTGTTTTAGATAACAGTAAAGTTCTTCTAAGTTTTTAAAAATAATATTCACTAAAAAATTACACTCATTAAAAAAATACATGTCAAACATAGGCTTATTGAGTCATAAAAATAATGTCTATAATCCTCTCAGCCAAATGTAACTTTCATAGTAATACCTTAGGTATATACTTGCCTATATATATCATGATCCAGTTAAAGAAATCAGCTTCCAGTATTATTTTCAATGCGTTTCTTTGCTTACTTTTACATATACTATTTCATCTTATTTTTACTTAATTTTAAAATTTATTTATTTATTTTTGCATTAGTGGATATTAAGCCCAAGCTTCAAATATGCTAGATAAGTATTTTACGATAGAGCTACCTGTCCAGGTCCATAGTATTTCATTTCATTGTTTTGTTTTGTGTGTTTTGAGATAGGGTTCCACTGTGCAGCTTTGCCTTGGCTCTCGCAAGTGCTGAGACTAAAATGTGTGCCGCCTTGCCCGCTTTACACTGTTTTTAACTTTAAATGTGAAGAGAAAGGTTTATTTAAAGTTGTCTGATTTTAAGTAATTTTTGTCATTTTTGTTTAATTTTTAGCCATTTACATCCTGTTGTATTGGTTCAGCTGGGCAAAGGACTACTACTCCTCCTCCATCTCAAATCCCAGATCCTCCATTTTCTTCACCCATTACTCCTCACCGGACATCATTTGGTGGAATATTGTCATCAGCCTCCTGGGGAGGAACAATTGAAAAATCAAAATCAGTTACCAAATTAATTTCAGCTGGGACCCAAGATAGTGAATGGGGTTGCCCCACGTCCCTGGAGGGCCAGCTAGGATCTGTTATTATATTCCATGAAGCACTTCAGCCTCCTCAGGTCAAGGCTTTATATTTAGCAGGTGAGCATGTACAGTCACAGTATTTAGCATTATCTTTTTCCCCCCTTTTGCCTGAATGTATCCTAAAGAGTATATTTGATTTGAAGAATCATTTCATTCATTCATTTGCATTTTTCCAGTGGGGGGATCGTGCACATACTGAGCAAGTGACCTAAGCACTGAACTCTGTTACCAGACCTGTGGTTGTTTTAATTGGAACTGAAAGGAAAAGCTTGTTTGTTGTGTACTATACTTTTTTTTGTATGGATAACTAAAACAGGGGTTTAGGAATTATTTATGTATGTATATGTATGTGTGCACCTTTGTGAGTTCATGTGCACCGTGTGTGTAGAGGGAGCTACTTGATATGGGTGCTGGGAACTGAACCCAGATCTTCTGCAAGAGCAATAAGCACCGTTAACCACTGAGCCATCTCTCCAGCCCCATTTTGGGTAATATTTAAATTTTTTAATTATCAAAACTACTTCCCATGTTAGTCCCCCAGGATTGTCATAATAAAGTACAACAGACTATGTGTCTTTAGTAACCAAAATTTATGTTCCCGCATTTCTGGAGGATAAAAGCCCAAGATTAAGATAATATGTTTTCTAGTGAGGCTTCTCTTTGTTTTAGATGAGCCCTTTCTTACTATAAGCTCAATGTGATTTTTTCTTGGTGTGCACATGGACAGAAAAAGACCAGTCACTAATGTCTCTACTTTTCTTTTGAGGGACCCTGTCAGATTAGGACCCCATTCTTACGACATCATTTAGTTTTAATTTCCTGTTTAAAGGCACTAATTACCGTGTAGTCACATTAGATATTATGTTTTTAGTGTGAATTTTAAGGTCATTCAGTTCTATCTGTAACATTACCAGTGCTTTTGACAGATGTTAATGAGTTGATGGAATAAAATATAAGCTTATGTACATAAGAAATTATATAAGTGATTCCAAATTCATGAGTTTTGTTCCAGAACTTGTCACTTTTATAGTTCATGTATTATATACTGAAGAATTTCTGAAGTTTGTACAGTTAGATATTCTTGGATAACATTTGTAAGTGTTCTTGTTTTGTTGTTTTCTATTGGCTATGATTTTAAATACATTAATTACTATTGAATCCTAACATTTCATATTTATAGCTGTATTCTATTAGAATATTCCGAATTTAAATCTTTAAGAGTCGAGGACATTAATTTTTCTGAGTCACTTGTTTTTCATCAAAATACCCTGTTCAGATTGCATAGGAGTTTTGAGATGAATAGAACTATCTGGGGTTTTTCAGAGTTTAAATTAGAAACTTGTTATTTCTTTGACACTCATTGAAGTATTTAAATGTGTAGTCTATAACCCAAATAAATTCAAGTTAGAAATAAGTCATTTAGAGCAGTGGTTGTGGATATATAGTATACAGTTAATTCTTATAGTCCTACTTATAATTTTTCTCTTGAATGACAATTGTATCATTATTATACATGATCTTTTTTTTTATTTCTGTGTGGTTTCTTGAATTCATGATATGAATTCTTTATAAGTTTTTATTATTTGTAAAAAGTTAAATTTTTCAGTATGATAAACTGTTAAGCTTAAGAGTTTTTCTTGTTTTAGTGGTTTTAATGATTAAATATTCAAAGTGCATGAATAAATGAATGGTTCTCAGTACATGTCACATAATCATTCCAAAAGAGAAAAACCAGTCACAGTGCCCACTGGTGACTCAGAAGTATAACAGTTTCAGCACAGCCTCAATAAGATAAGCATATCAAGATGTATTGTGAAGATGCTCAGTGAAAGCAGGAGAACCTTAGTTTGGATTCCCAATACTCATGGAAAAACTGGACAAGTTTCCTTCTTCCTGTAACCCCAGTGCTAATGTGTGGAGATAGGTGGATCCTAGGAGGTTGTTGGCCAGCCAGCCTAACTAAAATGATGAGCTTCAGAATGAATAAAAGATCTATCTAATAAAAATAAGGTGGAACCAGCTGTGGCACACATCTGAGATATGCTGAATAGACAGAGGCTAAGGAGTGGAAAGATACAGGAAGACACCCAGTATCTTCTTTTGACGTCTACATGTGCTTTTATGAGCACACGTATCTGTAAACATCCTACACACACACACACACACACACACACACACACACACACACACACACACACACACTTTTCTTTTACTGTATGTGAAATGAAACCTTGTTTGAGTTTACATTTCAGTTTTTAATGAAATTAATCACTGTTACCTACTTAATGTGCTATTATTCTATTTCTCTGCTGTCTGTTCACATTGAATTTTTTTTTTTTAAGATAGGATCTTACTATATAGCCCTTGCTAGCCTTGAAATTAGAGAGATCTGTTTGTTTCTGCCTTCTGAGTGTTAGGATTAAAGGCATGTACCACCATGACCAGTGTCACATTAATCTCAAGGTTTTTCTATTTCCTTATTCTTTGGAATTTTTTTTACATTAGATAAATCAATATAATTTTTTTGTGTATTATAATATTTATGTAATGCTACATATAATGTCCTTTTTGTAGCAAAGATTGATCATCTCCCAAATTTTCTAGGTTTTAGAAAAATTATAGGTGATTTGAAACTAAAAGTACATGTTACACAGTTTGTTTTAGCTATGTTATTTGGTTGGCTTGAAACGTCTTAGTTTTAAATTTTGTTTTGTTAGCACAGAACCAAGGAGACTATGTATATTCAGTGATGTATGTGTATGTAACTAATTTTCAGGTCCAAATTGCTTAAGCCCTTGGAAGTACCAAGACTGTGATGTGGCTGACCTGCCAAGTAATGTCCTCCTTCACTACACAGCAAAGGTCAGAGTAAATGCATGGATTGTCCATAGTTATAACTGCCATGAGCTCAAATTCATTGTTTCATTCTTTTGTCATTTCCAGTGGGTAGTTGAAGAGGGGCTTGAATCCCAATTTTTAAAAACTTGGGGATTTTTAAAGGCAATTGAGAAGCAACAAAAATTAAGGCATACCTCCTCAACTGGTGTCCAGATGCTATGTCAATTGGAGTAGTTTCTGGAATTTGCTCTGAGTTAATTTTAGTGAATGAAACCTTTTAAGCTTGTATTTCTCTAGTTATCTAAAGATATAGGTGAAACAGTTGTACTCAAACTTTGGTTTGCTTTTTAAACATGTGATGTTGAGGGGAGAGAAGATGACCTGCATGTCTTGTTCTTTTTCCTTCAAAGACTCATTTAGCAAAAGAAATTGGAACTAGCAAAGACTAAAGGGAAAAGTTCAAAGTATAGTATTGGGAAGAAAGAAGCAGAGAAATGTCAAAAACAGCATTATTGCCTTCAATATCTTTAATGTTATATTGACACAGAAAATACTTTTATTGTGTGAGATAATATAGAATATCGTTTTCTAGTTTAGCAAGCTGGTACATGATCATACTACTTATTTGTTACATCTGACCTAATAAAATAAACTTACTGGTTTTATGTTCTCCCAACTTTATGTTTTGGTAAGTTTCAAACTTTAGAGTGAAGTTTAAAAAAATAGTAGTGTAATAATCTTATTTATTTTTACCAAGATAACAGTTTGTTGTACTTGATGACTTTTTTTCTCAGATCATTTGTAACACAGATTGCTATAACTATACAACTTTATCCCTGAACGTTTCTACATAGTTACTCATGTAATTGGATATATCATCTATATTCAGTATTTTCCTTAAAATTCTTATTTAACAATAAATAGTTTTGATCCAGCCAAGATCCATCTATTTTACACAACAATATGTTTGTTTACCCAACCATAATAACCTTTCTTGGCAAGTACTAGTCTTTACTCTTTCTATTCAGTCTCCAGTATGTAGCACAGATGGCTAGGAAATCATTGGATCTAATCCTAGTAGTATACCAAGTGACACATTCTTGACATGGAATGGGCATCTGGTTTTTAATGTTATGGTTGTCACCTTTTACAAAGTAATTTTGAATTTGGTGATATTAAGATTTTTTTTGTGATGGAAATTTTAAAACTCTGTACTATTATTGTTTTCTTCCAAGAAATGTGATTAATATGTAGGTAAATCAGTTTATTGAAGGTATGTTTCTCCAAGTTGATGTATGTAATGATACATGTCTCTAAAGATGAGTGAGTTCATGGAGCTCTTGCATTCTTTATATCCTTCTTGGAAATTGACATTAAAAATCATGCTGTAAAAAAACAGATTCTGCTTGGTTTAATCTTGGTTTAAAACTGGTTTTTACCAGTTTTTAAAAACTCAAGCATTAACAAATGCTAACTTGTTAAATAGTACTTTGGAAGACTTTTCAGTAGTCAGCTGTTTTTCATTTTTGTCCTTATTTTAGCATCTATTTCTTTAAAATTCGGTGTTTTCTTTGTGCCAAGAACTGAATGTAGTGACTTGCTTTTGATAAGTGAGTGCTTTAGAATTTAATCCCTGATTTTTTTTTTTAAGAGATAGTAATAACTTGAGATAATGTATAAACATAAGATCTGAGCTTGGATGCACAAGCACCCGTATAAAAGCTGGGCATTATGATGTTTCCCTGTAATACTGAAGCTGGAGGGTTAGAAACAAGTGGAGAGACTACTTGTCAGTCAGTCTAGCTAATGGGTGAGTTCCAGGTTCAATGAGAACCTCTTTCTAAAAAGAAGGTAGAGACTGATTGAGGAAGGCATCCAAGACCTAATGTCTACTTCTGGCTTCCATAGGAATAGGCTGATTACATGCCCCACACAGATATAATACACATACATACACACACACATGCATGCACACACACGGTCAGTCAGAGGACAGTAAAAGGCAAATGGTAGGCATGTTATTATTGATTTTATTATGTACTTTTAAAATTATTGTGAGACATTCTATATATAATTGAAGTTATGTTTTGTTCTAATTACACTAAGATGTTTGTTGTATTTTTCTTTTGTTCTTAGGCTTGCAAAAATTCAATTTGCCTTGACTTGTCTGCTAATTATTTGCATGGAAGACTAACAGGAAACAAAGTAGTGAATTGGGACATTAAGGTGAATTAATAATATACAATGGGCAATGTATTATAATTAAATTTATTTTAAGTTTACTTAAGCAAAGTGCATAGCTAGGATCTTTCCCCTCCCCTCAATACTAGGAACTGGATCCAGGATATTCTGTATTCTGGGCAATTGCTTTATCACTGAGCCACATTCCTAACTCCAATATGATGAAGATAGGGAGGAGGTGTGTTTGTGTGTGTGTTTGTCTGCACAAGCGTGTGCGTGCTCACACTTTTAGAAATCTGTTGTTATTCACCTATTGCTTTACTTTGATTGAACTGAAAACTTGCCCTGTAGGCTAAGCTGGCTAGCCAGTGAGCTCTCAGGAGTCCCCTGTCCCTGTCTCTATTTTCTGGGTGCTGGAGTTTTGAGGTAGTCTTGTCCAGAGTTTTACATAGGTACTTAGGATTTGAAATCAGACTCTCAAGTTCTCATGCTTACAGAGCAAGAACTCATATTCACTGAACCATATCCCCTATCCAGATTTTATTTTTTAAGCATTACCAAATTGATCTTAATAATAGATCTCTGTTAAAATTTTATGCAGTACTGAACATGGTGGTGCTTGCCTTTAATCCCAGCACTCCAGAAGGCTGAGAGACAGATCTCTAAGTTTGTGTTTAGCTTGGTCTAGATTTGGTAGTTCCAGGTCAGCCAAGGCTATATAGTGAAACTCTCTTCAAGATTGGGGAAAAAAAAACCTCAAATAAATAAATAACGTAATAAAGTAATGTAAGTAAAATAAATAAATAAAATGTTATACAGATAAATAATATTCAGAAGGATGAGTAAGAACAATAGTTGAATGACTTTATGAAACTTAATTATCTTTGTGAACTATGCCATCACCCAAGCCAACTAAAAAAAAAAAAAAAAAAAAAACATGCTAATTGCATGTATTCATATTTAAGTTGCATAGTTTAACTTTTGCTTCCCTTTTAATATTGGCTTTACAAGACTAGTTCTGCATTTTATATATAGAAACTTCATTATCTCAAGTATGTTGTGCAGATCTGAAAATCAAAGTCTTCAGTACTTTGTATTGTAGCTAGGCAAACTAATCAAACATTTTGCCTAATGTGGGAAACAAAACAGGAACAGAATTATTAAGATATGTGTATATATGTATGCATATACATTCATACATATATAATATATATTATTTATATATTTTTTCTTCCCCCCTCCTCCCTGAAACAGAATTTCTCTGTTATAACCCTGGCTGTCCTGGAACTGACTCTGTAGACCAGGCTGGCCTCCAACTCACAGAGATCCGCCTGCCTCTGCCTCACTAGTGCTGGGATTAAAAGCATGCATCACCACCACCACCTGGCTGACATTTATATTTTTATACTTAAGTAAAAAAGCGAAGCCCTCCCTCCTCAGCTGCCCCCCCCCAAAAACAAAAGACTGAGAGGGAAAATGTTTGCTATCCAAAAATTTCAGTTACTACTACATAAAGAGCTCTTTAAAGTGAGTATGGTTTTCCCCCAACACACACTTTTTATCTTTTTATGTAATGGGTAAAATAAATTTTAGATCATTTAAAAATATACAAAACAAAGTGGTAGGTATGTAGTATGAATAGATCTTGAAATCTCAGATACAACATAAAGAATATTGTTTTGGGAGATTTTTCTAAATAAGTGTTTCATAGCTGCAGTTGTGACAGGTAAGTATCTGAGATGATAGATTTGTTAATCTCCTCTCCTCCTCCCTCTCCGTTTCTACTTCTATTCTCTCCCTTTTTCTCTTATTCTTTCCTAAGCTGGCCTTGAACTTGGAATGTTCCTGCCTCAGCCTTTCTTGTAATAGGATTACAGGGGTACAAAGACACATCAACATAGGTCTTCATGTTTTAATGATTAATAGAAAGAGTAACTATATATTAACAGCCACTACATGTTAGGCATTAAATACTTTTCATACTTTAGCTTACTTTACCCATTCCATCTTTTGTTAACTAAAGTTGGAGGAGTCACTTGTACATCTGGTTCCTCTTAATACATAATCATGTAATGACCGTTGTTCATTCTTGGCATTGTTAGAGTTACACTTTATGTTGCCTATGTTTGAACTTCCTAAGCTCTAGAAGACAAGCACAGGAAAATGGCCTGAAATGGTCTATTTTGAATGTAAGTTATTGTTATCTTTGAGACTCTCTGCTTAAGGATTTATTTAGCTTAGGCTATCCCATACATTACATAAGGTTTATTAACAAATTGTACCTCCATATATTACTGTAGATACTAAATTATACCATTGCTCTTGTTTTGTAAATATTAAACATTATAATATTGTTTTCAGGACATCATCAATTGCATAGGTGGATTAAATGTACTTTTTCCTTTACTGGAACAAATAAGCCACTTTAATGAAGGACAGACTTCTGAAGGAATGACTGAAAACACACTTCCTGAATTAATAACACCTATTGAACAAGAATGTATGGCATTGGCCTCTACAAAGGCATCAGGTAATAAAATTACATTCACCCAAATTTGTCATTTAGAAAGATGAGAATTAGTTGGAATATAAAATGCCATACCACTTAATTATTTATATCTGTTGTAACTGCCCTACTGAACTGACATAGTTCAGGAAGTTTATAATATGTTTGTCAAAACACTGAAGATAGTAATTTTACTTTAGACTGTTTCTTTCTTGTAATTCTGGCTGTCCTGGAACTCACTCTGTAGACCAGGCTGGCCTAGAACTCACAGTGATCTACCTCTGTCTCCTAAGTGCTGCGATGAAAGGCATGAACCACCACCACCACCACCAGGCACTTTTGACTGTCTTTAGAATATACTCTTATTGGAATATATACTAACCACCACATTGTTAAATCATGGTAAAGAAAGTATTTGCATATGAATACAATTATATAGTAAGTAGTTGCTGCTTTTTTTATTTCACTGTACAAACGAATCTTAGAAGCAAGCTACTGAATTGGATTACTTCTTTGTTACAATGTGCATTATGATATAAAATATGTGCTGTAAAAAGAGATGAGAGTGATTATGATAATGATGTTTTCCTGTTTTCATAGAGTCAAGACTAGAGAAAAATCTAGTTGCAACATTTATCTTGATTGTAAAACACTTTATTCAGAGACATCCTATCAACCAGGACAATCTTATTCAGTCCCATGGAGTTGCAACTCTTGGTGCCTTACTTCAGAAGGTAATCAAGTCTAATATAATGTTGATTTATTGAATATTAAAAAGAAAGACTTTGTAACATCAGGAAAATATTATCCAGTGTTAAATCAGAAAGATTAGTAATTTATTTATACTTTGTACCATTTCCTAATCTATATTTTATAGTCATTCTGAGTTATTTGAAATTATAATTTTATACTATTATTTAAACTGACCTTTATGAAACTCTTTTTCTGTTTAATGATAGGTGCCAGGTACCCTAATGGATGTTAATGTGTTGATGGCAATTCAATTACTAATTGAACAGATATCATTAGAAAAAAACACACTGTTGCTTCAACAAATGTATCAGTATTTACTCTTTGACTTCCACATTTGGAACCGTGGAGATTTTCCTTTTCGAATTGGTGAGGCCAAGCTATCAGAAAAGATACTATATAGTTGTTTTTGAAATATATGACCATCTGTGTGACTTTATCCCAGTTATGTTATTTATAAGTGAATATTTTATTTTAGGCCATATACAGTATCTTTCGACTATCATTAAAGACAGCAGGAGAGTTTTCCGGAAGAAGTATGGTGTGCAATTTCTCCTAGATACACTTAGGATTTATTATGGGTATGACATCTTTGTTCCTTCTCAGTTTAATTTGTTGTTTTCTATGTGTAGTTTGTTGCTTTGACCAGCAATTCTGATACTCTGAAACTTAGAAGCAGGGTAGTATAGGGGTTAATAAGATGAACGATAGATCTGTATTTATGAGGTCTATATGTTGTTTTGTTAATTGTGTACCATTATTCAAAACACTCAGACCATGTATTTAAACTTTTTCATCTGTACAAAAGCAGATTAAAACTGTAACTATGACCTGTAATGGTTTTAAAAATTGAATTAGTTAATATGTAAAGTACATACAACTTTGTCTGATTTTTAGCATTATAATTTTACAGTTGTATATTGAATAGTCTAATAATTCTATTTTTTGTCACTGAAACTCTTAAAATATCTCTTAACGTAAAAGAAACCAACTGGGCTACTCATTTGGTACTTTCATAATAATCATGATTCATAAATGCAGTGTGTTTCTGCATGCCTGTAATCGCAGCATTTGGGTGTTAGAGGCAATAGGATCAGAAGTTCAAGATCGTTCTTAGCTCCATAGTGAGTTAGTTCTAAAGAGGTGGAAGGGGGGAGGAAAAAGAAGGAAGTAAGGAAAAGCAAAAGCAAAGGAACCATGAATTGTGATAATTATATTAAAAGATTGTGTGTGTATGTTATGTGTATTGTATGTGTTCATGGGGTGATGGAAGTATATGTGCACATGCTGTGGGTGCCAGAGGTCAACTTTCGGTGTTGTTCCCCATCCTCTTTTTGATATTTTTGAGTCAAGAGTCCCTCTGTAGACCAGGCTGGTCTTAAACTCACTGAAATCCTCCTGGCTCTGCTGAGTGTTGGGATTAAAGGTGTGAGCACCACACCCGGCTTCCGATGTCCTTTTTCTTGGAGCTCAGGACCTTGTACTTGCCAGACAAATACTCTACCACTGAGCTAAATCCTTAACCTCTCTGGTATCCTTTTTAATTGCTCTCTATCTTGGTTTTTGAGACAGGGGCTCTTATTAAACCTGGAATTCATCTACTTGGCTAGAATGGATATCCTGCAAACCCTAAAAATCCTCTATCTTCCTGTCCTCAACACTGCTACCACACAGCTTTTACATGGGTTCTAGAGCCCGAGACTCAGAAAACTTAGGCTTGCACAGCAAGTACTTTATTGATGGAGTGAGTCAGCTTCCCAGGCTGTTTTTGGATATATTCTTCTGATGTGGGTGCTTGTACATATGTGTGTGGAGAAGCCAGAAGACAATCTTAGGTGTCATTTCCCCTCAAGGTGCCATCTACCTTGGTTTTTTCAGACTGGGACTCTTCCTGAACCATTTGGCTAGACTGGCTGGCAGCAACCCCCAGGAATCTGTTTTCTATCGTAGTTCTAGGATTGCAAGTGTGTGCTACCATATCTAGCTTTTTTAAAATTTTTTATTTATTTTATGTATAAGAGTGTTTTATCTGCATGTTAGAAGAGGGCATTGGATCCCATTACAGATGACTGTGAGCCACCATGTGGTTGCTGGGAATTGAAATCAGGACCTCTGGAAGAGCAGCCAGTACTCTTAACCACTGAGCCATCTCCAGTCCCATATCCAGCTTTTTTACTCGTGTTCTGGGGAATGAACTCAAGCCCTTATGCTACACAGCAAGTACTTTATAGACAATGGCAAGCTCCTAGAAAAGTTAAATTGTATTATTTCTCTGTGTGTGAGGGGTGCATATGCCACACACCTATGTGGAGTCAGGACAACTTGTGAGATTTGGTTATCTCCTTCCACCACGTACGTGGGCCCCAGGATCAGAATTAGATGGCCAGGTTTGGTAGCAAGTGCCTTTATCCATTTCTTACCAGCCTTAATTTTTAGCATTATGAATTTTTTTGTATAAAATTATTAAAATATTCAGATTAACATTTCAACTTTCACGCTTTTATTTTGTCTTTCAGGCATGGCTCTACATGTAATGAGCTCTCTCCAGATGATATTCGAACAATAAGGACTTCTTTGTATGGGCTAATTAAATATTTTCTTTGTAAAGGTGGAACTCATGAAGAAATACATAGTATTATAGGTTATATAGCTGCTACTAATGAAGAAGAACAGGTATTATGCCTGAGGTTAATTTTATTTTTAACTGTTAAATTCCTTTGTCATCTTATAAACTTACATACTTAATTGTCTAATGAATAAAATTTTATTGGATACTGTCAAAATATTACATAATTAAAGAAATACATTGTAGTTTTTATTTGGAAAGCAGTTGCTGTGACAAATACCAGAGCAGAACTGTTATAAAGAGGAAGGGTTTCCTTTGGCTTATGATTTGTTTTCCATCCTATTGCCATTTCCCCTCCTTGTTTCTGGAACCATGAGACAGAGTATTTGGTAGAGGAGCATAGCAGAGTAAATCTCCTTGTTTTGCAATCAAGAGGCAGAGGAGGCTGGATGGGAAAGGGACCCAGGAATAAGAGCTATCTTTCACAGGCACAATTCCATTTATTATTTCATCCAGTGATTCTCTTACCTTTCCATAGCCCATTATAGTCACCTCTTAACTCATCAGTCGTTAGTCCATTGATGAAGTTAGTGTCCATATGATCTGATCAACACAATAGTACCTCCCACTAGTGACCAAATGAGATTTCAACACATGAGCCTTTTAGAAAGATATTTCATATCCAAATCATTACACAGTTGTTGTATCTGACAGTTCTCAAGTTTTGTTTTCATAATTTTCTTGGTGTATATTATCTGTAGTCAACTTGAGAACTATATGCATACAGTATTAAGTAATGCAGCTAATATAATTATGAGAATTATTCTTTTAACCTAATGGAATCCACATAATTAAGAGAAGTTATCAGATAACTATGAAATAAGAGTTTGATTGCTTGTAAGAGAGACTTAAGACATGAGGCTTTATAGAAGGATTTTACACGTTGAGACTAGGTTAGACTTTTCTGTGAAAGAGATTTCTTTTTATATGGGCAAACAGGTTAAGAATGATTCCAGTGATAATATATATAATGAAATATATATATGCAAAAGAAAATGGAAGAAGTAAAAGACAGACTAGAGAGAAAAAGCAGGGTGTATCTGATTTAGTTAAATAACTTTTGAGATGTATGCCTTTTCCTATCTGTATACTGATTTTTTGTTTTGTGTTGTTTAACTTGAAAAGCTCTTTGGAATTTTGGATATTCTCTTCAGTCTTCTACGTACCAGCCCAACAAGAGGTCAGCTTTTCTTACTGATGTTTGAACCAGGAAATGCTGACATACTATATGCCTTGCTGTTAAATCAGAAGTACTCTGACAAACTAAGAGAAATCATTTTTAAGGTACAAATATTTTGTAAGCGTCTTTATATTGTGAGTATGTGAATTTGCTCTCAATGTATATATTCTATGACTAAATTATTTTTTCATACACCTTTAGTTTGTTACATATTTTTCATGTTGTTTGTGTAATTTAAAAACTATGCTACAGACTTGGATTATAGTTAAGTAGTAGAGTACTGGCTTAGCGTACCCTGGGTTTATGTTCCTCCCCCAAATCTGCCAGAACATCTTAAAAAGGGAGGAGGGGACCTAAATAATCAAAGCCATCAAAATAGCAAACAAAATTTTTATATAATCAGACACATCATCTCATTTGGTCATATTTTCCTTAATATACAACCTCTAAGCTCTTCCTTGACATATACTAAATCTGTGTGATATGTCAGAACATTTGAACAGTTAACAACAGCAGCTAGAGTTACATGGTGCCCACTGAATGTCAAGAATTAGGCACTCTTCAGGTGTTTCTTAGTCCTTATAGCAGTTTTACAAAATAGATGCTTTTATTGCTCCTCTATTACAGGTACTCAATTGCCTGGTGAGATTTGTTTTTACATTGATTTACAATTATGTTATTAAATATGCTCTTAAGAGTTTATGTTGGAATACCTGTGTTTGAAATCACTAAGCTTTAGAAGACAAACATGAAAAAACTCTAAAGTGGTTTACCAATGAGGCTGCTCTTGGAAGCACCTATCCTCGCTAAGGTTTATTCATGGAGAGGAAATATTGTTTCTTCTAAAAATACTTCTTAGGTATTATTTATGATATAATGACAAAATTACTCTTTTTGTAATTCATAAGAAAATAATCTCTTGAATAACATTACTTTTACTCCTGCAAATAATGGGGCTGATACGGATATTTGGGTTGCTTCAAAGTGTTTTCTATTCTTAAAACTTGGTTATTGTTATGTAAATGAGTTAAGGATGTCTTAGTGGCACACAACTTTAATCCCAGCACTGGGAGACAGGCCAGCCTGGTCTCTACATAGTGAATTTACAAGTCAGTCAGGACTACATAGACCTTGTCTTAAAAACAAAACAAAACAAAAATAATAATGATACATAAATGTGTTCTTCATGCGTGATAACTATATACACTATTCTTTCATCTGTCGTATTTAAACTAGAGTTTTAAACATTTACGCAAGTGCAGATACATTTCTGTACAATTTATTGTTAATGCTCCAAAATCCAGTGTTTCTTGGTATTAAAAAGACTATATTACTTTTTGTGACCAGGTCATGGAACAAATGTTAAAATGCACAAATGTTTATGAACGTAGTAAACAACGTATTCGTCTTAGAGAAGTTGGCTATTCAGGAATGGGACTCCTTCTTAATGAAGCACCAGTTAATACATCTCTCATTAAAAACCTTGTTAATCAAATCATTAATACAGGTATGACTAAGACTAGTAACAGTGCTGTGTTTCAGAATTTGGTTTTCCGTGAAAGATTTTATTAAAATCTCTTTTTTCTGGTTACTTTTAAAGTTACCTCTTATTTGACTTTGCAAGGTGTTCTATAGATGATATATTCCTGTACTTGTTTTTTTACTTCCCAGGACACAGCCTTAAAATAAATGTTTGCTGACAGAATAGCCAAATTAATGACTGGTTTTCTAACTAAGAAAAGGGCTTTAAAAAAAATGTATATAAAAGGAGCTTAAATTTTAAAGATACTTAAGTTCTTAAAGTTAAAATGAAAATGAATTTAAGACAGTTTCTTTCTAGTTTTTTGTAATTTTTTTTTTTTCTGTACTTATCTGCAAACTAGAATTTATGGTAGATGTTTGGCTTGGGTGTGGAAATGAGGCTCTTTATCTCGAGTGATTTACTAAGTAGCTTATCAAGTCCATTGATGATCCAAAATATGTATATAAAAAGATGGATAATAGTATCCCTGCAGCATAGAAAATATACTCATGTAATCAAAGAAAGAAGTTATTTAGGCTTAATTTGAGTGTTATCAATCTGAAGTTTTGGGGGGAAATTTGAACATAGCTATAGTTCTCCTTGGAAAAGTGAATGACTATTTCAGCATTTATACAAGTAGTACCATTCATTCTTTGTTTATCCATGAAATTTAATTTTAACTTTTTTTTTTAATCCTAGATCCTGTTATTAATTTCAAGGATCTATTATCTGTAGTTTACATCTCTCACAGAACACATGTAAATGTCAGAGTGGTCCTTTGTAGAAAGGTTAGTAAACTTTCAAGATGTATTTTTACAATAGTATCATCATATTGTGATTACATTTTTCATTGAGTAGTTTGCAGCAGATACAAGTTTTATGTTTGCTTGTTTCATAACACACATTATTTTATTAGCATTTTAAACTGGACATGGTGGTATATACCTGTAGTTATACCACATGGGAGGTCCAGGCAGAAGGATCACAAGCTGGAAGCCAACCTGTATAATAAAGAAAGACTTCCTTAAATTTAAAAAATATACACAGAGATAAATAAACAGTAACATATTCGTTTTAGGAAATTAACTTTGTTAATTTCATAAGAAATCAATATGTCAATTTTTGTTTTGATTTTATTTTTTGAGACAGGATCTCTCTGTGTAGCCCCAGGTTTCCTGGGAACTTGCTCTATAGACTAGGCTGGTCTTGAACTCAGAGATCCGTCTGCCTCAGCCTCCCAAATGCTGGGATTAAAAACATGGGCCACTATGCCTGACTCCAGTATGTCAAATTTTACCTTTACTTATTCTTCTGTAAATATTCCCTTTTCACAGTCAAAATTTTATTACCAGAAAGTACAGTCCTCTACCAGAAGAACCTTGAAGTGCTTGTAACCTTCCTTCTTCATTCCCTCTTATACTCTGTTTTCTCTCCCGTGATTGTCTCCCTCCCTTCTTCTTCCCTTTCTTCTTGTAGTATGGAGAGCTTCACACATCTAGGTAAACAGTACATCCACAGTCCTTTTTAACATTTTTACTTTTGAGACATAGTCTTGTTAAGTTTCTCAGGCTCACCTTGAAGTTCTGATCTTCTGCTTCAGTTTCCTGAGTGGTTGGTATTGCAGGTATCCACCACTACATCTACATCCAGTCCTGGCCATTTCTAACAAATATACTATATTTCAAAGTGTCTGTCTTTTTAAATGTAGTTTTGAATTTTCTTTACATTTTATTTATTTTGGGTGTGTGTGTATGCATGTGTGTGTGTGTGTGTGCACACAGTGTATGTCCATGTTGCACTGAGCAAGTGGAGATTACAGGACAACTTGAGAACTTGAGGAGTTGGTTCTCCTCTTCTACTGTGTGGATCCCAGGGATCAAACCCAAGTATTCAGGCTTGGCATCAAGTACCTTTTATTTTTTTAACATCTGAGCCATCTTACTGGCCCTCTGTGTTGTAACTTTTTGACATTATGACATTATGTCACCTACAAATGTGTTGAGCTTCATTCATAGCTGTTCTCATATGCATTGCAGCTTATGGACCTCATGTTGGATATACCTTTAAAAGTTTCTGTATTTTTTCAACTTAGCAGAAATAATTTTTTATAATTTGTTTATAAAAGTTCCTACAACTTGTCTTCAATATTCATTTAACCTTCGAAAGAGTTGGTTAGGCTGTCTGCTTCATGTTGGTCTTGACTTTTTTTTCTCTAGTACTGGTAACCCTTGACCACTCTACCCATTAAGCCATCTTACCATATCTTGCTATATAGCTTTTCATTCTGTATTTATTCTGTAGAGTAGCATATGGTTCCTTATTGATAGACATTTAAGTTTCTTGTTTTTCCATGTTTTTATTAACATCTTATGTATATCTACCTATTTGTGGTAACACATCTCTAGGATATTTTGCATGAAATACAGTTGCTGCATCAAAATGTGTTCATTCTCATTTCACATTTTGATACTTTTTCCATATTATCCTCCAAAATAACTATCAATTTACATTTTCACATTGTTCATGTTAACTTTGCCTTGATACTGAATCCTAATGATTTGAAACAGGTCATATGAATTGGTTCTTTTCTGTATGCAGTTAGGTAGAAACAGCTCCCATTCAATGTAAGTTGGCTTTTCTTCATGTGTAAAACATATAAATAGATTCATATTCATGAAAACTTGAAAGTTATAAAACTGGATATTTCTTTGTGAAACAAAGCTTGATCTGGAAGGAAATAAACTGAGATTTTACACCATTGGAAGAATGGTAGCACCATGACAGATAGTGTTAATGAAGGAAAATCTTGATATTGTTGTCACTCATTAGTGTCTATTAATATTGAATTCCTTACTAGCTGTAAAACATGTCAGAGTTAGAATTTTTGTTAGAAAAAAATACAATGATATTTTTAAATATATAGAAGCTTATTTGCTTTGTGATAAAATGTCTTGAAGATCTTAATCAAATTTCTGGCTGTTTCTAAGAACTTACTTTTATTTCTTACATATTAGTATGTGACTATTCTTTAACTTACTTAAGTTAAACATCAGCATCCATCTTACTGAAATTATTTTTTTAATTAAAGTGATTTATTTTTGTTTTGTTAATATAGACTTACTAAACAAATGTTTTTGCAAAAGCAGTCATTAAATTGAGAAAAAATTGAAGTAGAAAACATTATCCTCAGAATACTTAGGTTCTATGAAAGTATCTGTGTGCCTCATTCACGTCACTAGCTCTACCATCCAACTTGTGCCTAGCACATGTCAGTTACTCAATAATCCTTGCTTAACAAATGTAGTAAGCTCATGAAACTTAATTGATTGAGATAATAATCACTTTATTTCATTTTATGTGTACTGTCATCTTACTAATACTTCATTTCAAGTTAATAACTTCTAGCATAGTTTGTGGAGAATCATTTTAGTTTTTGTATTTGGGGAGGAGGGGTTCAAGACAGGGTTTTTCTGGCTGTCTTGGAACTCACTCTGTAGATGAGGCTGGCCTCAAACTCACAGCGATCCGCCTGCCTCTGCCTCCCAAGTGCTGGGATTAAAGGCATGCACCATCACCACCTGGCAGTTTTTGTCTTCTTTAGCATATGTTTTAGTACAACTTTACTCTATGCAAAAGTAGAAACAGATTAGGTAGAACAAAGATATCATATAGCTCAAAATATTTTAGAATTTAGTTAAGAACGTAATCCTTGGAGGACAAGATGGCTCAGTAGGTAAGAGCTTGCACAAGCATGAGCAGCTGAGTTTAAATCTCCAGAACCAATGTAAAAAGCTGTGTATGGCCCCGTATGCCTGCAACCCCAGCATTTGGAAGCTAGAGATAGAAAGTAGCTGAGACTTGCTGGCCATTACCCTAACTCCAGGTTCAGTGAGAGACCCTGCTTCAAGAGAATGAGATGGAGAGTAATAGAACAAAACATTCAGTATCCTTCTCTGACTGCCATGTATATGTATTGCACACCTATATTCATATATATCACACAGAACATAATTTTAAAGTTTATCCTCTTATCGTTTCTCATTAAATTATTTCATTATTAAAATAATTGAAAGGCCTTTTTAAAAAACACATTGTATACTTTTTGAAGAATTTTGTATTTTTTGTACATTTTTTGTGTTCTCTTTGCAGATATTACAGATTTTGCAGTCCCAGCCAGATGCAGCATACCAGATATCACAACAAGTGGGTTGGCAAGATACCTTTGTTAGACTTTTCTTAAAAGCAAATTTTGAAAATGTAAATTCTCTTCATAAACATGGAAAGGCTGTTACAGTGAAAGAAAATAAAAATATGTCAACTGAAGATAATAAGAAGAACTTTGAAAAGCTAGATGATGAAAAAATGACATTAGCTGATGTATCTTCAGATCATTGGAGTTTGGAAGATAGTCAGTCCCTGAACTCAAACACACCATTATTTCAAGAAGATAGCTCTGAAGGGGAGTTATCTTTCAAGTCAGAGAATCAAGAAGAATTCTGGCATAGTAACACCTCCCATCTGAGTTTAGATCTCAGTGGAATTGACTCATGTGAACTGCGTGATAGTGAAAGTCAGGTGCCAGATAGCTCATCTAGCACACCATCCCCAGTAGAGTCTACTAAGTCATTTTCTGTGCAGTCTGACAAAGAAAGAAACATCACAAACGAAGTGGGCTTTAGTGACGACTTCTCTTTCCTTGAAAGCCAAGAGGTAAATTTGCTTATCTTTCTAAAATGTTTTTAATATGCTAGTAATATGTTTGTAGTCTTTTGCAGTAAATGAGTTGTTACTAATATTTTCCATTCATACTCTGTGTCGTGATCTAAAATTTAGAAAGGTGATTGTCACTTGTGAACATCTTGCTTTTTTTTTGGTTTGGTTTTGGTGTGTTTATATTTGTATGTGTATGTATGGTAATAGGGAATCGGCATACTAGCTTGCACATGTCAGTTTATTTTGTGTGTATGAATGTTTTGCTTATATGTATGTATTTGTGTACCGTGTGTACCTTTTTGATGCCTGTGGGGATCAAAAAGGGCATTGGGTCTTCTGAAACTCATGTTGTGGATGGTTGTGAGCCACCATTTGGGTGGTGGGAATTGAACCTGTGTCTTTTGCAAGAACAGTAAGTGCTCTTAACCACTGAGCTATCTCTCCAGCCCTGCATCATGTCTTGAGAACAAAGCCTGCATCTTACATCTCTAGTCAACAAAGACATATTTAAAGGGGGAAGGAGAGATGGCTCAGCAGTTAAGAACACTTGCTATTCTTTTAGAAGACCTGAGTTTCATTTCCAGAAGACACATTAGGCAGCTCACAACTGTCTGTAACTCTAGTTCCAGGGGATCTGACAGCTTTGGCCTCTTTGGGCATTTGCACTTGTGTGCACAAACCCACATGCAGATACATTTGCCTACACATAATTAAAAATAATAAAAATCTTTAAAAGTATTAAGAATATCTTACATAAACAATAAGTAAATGTAGATGATTCTGTGATATATTTTTTAACATTTCCTTCCCCTAATAATTTAGCATTACTTAATGTTTTTTATAGAGATGTGAAGAGGAGCTTTTTCAGTTGCTCACAGATATTTTGAATTATGTCATGTGTAAAGGGCTAGAGAAGTCTGATGAAGATACTTGGATTGAACGGGGACAAGTGTTTTCAGCACTAACTAAACCAGGAATATCAAGTGATCTATTTCGACCATCAGATGAAGTAAAGCTAATGTAAGCATTCAGTTAGTGATTCTTTTTCAGCCCCCCTCTTGGAGCAAGTGGAAGTCTAAAATTAAGTACCAAACACCTAATTCAGTATATAGTGGAGGTAGAGAGGGGAAAATAAACTGTATCTAACTTTTCTTTTCTTCGTAGGTTTTACAATTCTAGTAAAATGTAGAAAGAAGTACAAAACAAATTCCATTGTCAGTAGATTTAAATGTATTTGATTTTAAATAATTTCAAGAGTGGTACAAATGGATCATATAGTTGTTCTATTTTTTGGTTTTTGAGAAACTCCCATACTGGTTTTCATATTTGCAGTGTAGGAAGGTTCCTTTTTCCCTACATCCTCACCATCATTTGTTGTCATTTGTTCTCTTGATTATAGTTATTCTGAGTAGTGGGAGATGGAATCTAAAAGCAGTTTTACCTTGTGTTTGCCTGATGTTTAAGGATATTGGGCACTTTTGTAGTATTTTTTGATTGTATTCTTTTGAGAAATCTATCAGTTCATTAAATCATTCTTTGATTGGATAGCTTTTTGGGAGAGGGATTTAATTTTAATAGTTCTTTATATATTTGAGATACCAGTTGTGTCTGATGTGTGGTTGGCAAAGGTTTTTTTCCTTCTTTCCATAGGTTTTCTCATCACTGGTGATTTTTCCCATTGCTTTTCAGCTTTTTGATTTCATCTTCTTTCATTTGTCAGTTCTTGTTGTTATTTCTTGAGCTGTTGGAGTCTCTATAGGAAGTTCTTACCTATATCTTATATTTTCCTATATTTTCTTGTAGGATTTTCAAACTATCAGATCTTAAATTAAGGCCTTTGGCCCATTTTGAATAGATTTTTATGCAGCATGTGTTCTATTTGTGATCTGATTCATCTCATTCTTCAACATGTCAAAATCCAGTTTCCCTAGAACTATTTGATAAAGATACTCTCCAATGTATGTTTGATATATCTTTGTTAAAAAATAATACAACTCTGGCTATGTGCATTTGTTTCTCAATCCTTTATACCATTGTTCTACATATCTGTTTTTGTGCTCGGGCCGTGCTGTTTTGATTCTATCACTCTGTAATATATATGAGATATATTCCTGTGTTGCTCTTTGTGCTTTGGCTGTTTGAGGTCTTTTGTGATTGCATATGAATTTTATGGATTTTATTTTTTCTAGCTATATGAAGGTTGTCACGAGATTTTGATGGGAATGACATTGAATCTATAGGTAATATATCCATTGTCACAGTATTAATTCTTCTAGTTCATGGGCATTTCCATTTTCTAGTATTTTATTATTTTATTTTATTAGTGTTTTAAATTTCCTGTTGTAGAAGTCATTTACTTCCTTTGTTAGAATTGTTCATAGGTTTGTTGCTTTAAGCTATTCTGAATGAGATGAGATTCTCCCTGACCCTATCCAGCCCTGATTTCTTTCTTTATAAGTTTGTTACTTATAATGATGATTTTGTACATTGCTACTTTGTTGAAAGTATTTATTAGTTTTAGAGGTCTGTTGGTAGAATGTATTGTTATGTGCTTTGCAAATAGGTAGATTTTCCTCTTTCCTAATTGCTGCATCCTTTTTATTTATTTCCTTTTCTTAGTCTAAGAAAGATTCGTAGCACTATATCGAATAACAGCAGAGAATAGGCACTTGATTTTAAAGGAAGTGCTTTCATTCCCCTACCCCTGCCATTTAGTATAATGTTAGCAATTGGTCTGTTATATAGTCTTATTAAGTTATGGATGTTCCTTCTACTCTTAGTTTTTAGGGCTTTTATCATTGAAAGAGTATGAAGTTTGTTGAGGGCTTTTTCTGCATCTAATGAGATGATAATGTGACTTCTGCTTTTATGTCTGTTTATATACCGTATCATACTTACTGATACTGTCTCATCAAAGCTTGCAACTCTGAAGATTGTGAAAGCTGTGGGCTTGTCTTCAGGATAGGACTATCTTTTGCTGGCTTAACTTTGGAAGGCAGCTTCTGCTTCCCCTCCCCTTGGCAGAGGTCTCAGAGCCTGGAGCTATACTCCTTGTCTTTTCCTCCACATTTCTTAGGTGTCCTTTCATTACCTCTATTGATTTCTAATTTTCTTCTTCTGTTTCTTTGGAATAGAACCTGTTTCTTCTTTTATTTTAACTTTTTCTTACATACTAAATCACACAGAAGCAGGCTGCCATTTTATCCAGCACTCCTCCATCTTTGAAGTTATAGTGATGCTAATAAGTAACTGGTTTGGGTTTTTGTTTTTTTTTTCTTCTTTCATGGTTTTTTCTAACATTTAAGCTAACAATGGTTTTAAGAGGACTTTATTTTATGCTTAGTTTGCTACAGAAGATGTTAGAATGGGCACTCACAGAAAACAGAGATGCAAAAGGTAGTCCTGTAACTGCTGAAAATGCCTTCCGACTCATCCTAATCATACAGGACTTTCTGCAATCAGAAGGACTCGTTAATCCAAACATGTGGACTGAGAAGGTTAGTAATGGCCTTCTGAAATTCCATTCTAGGATCCAGTGTAGTGGCTAAAACCTGCGATTTTAGCATTTAAGAAGGTGAGGCAGGAGGATTGTCACAATTTGAATCCAGTACTTAGACAGTTCCAGGTCAGCTTGAGCCACATTGTGACACACTGTTGCAAACAAAACAAAATATAAATAGATAATATCTTAGATAGTTCAAAATTATTCAAAGAAATTTTGCAAATTCTTCTTTTTGGAGCATTGATGTTTAATCAGACACAGTAAACATGGAGATGAAGAATCAATAGATTTTGTTAGCTCTTACATTGGGTTTTTGTTTTTTGGCAACTACACATTGAACTATTTTTCCAGTACTTATGATTAGTATTAGTGTTGAAAAAAATTTCAGTACATTTTAAAAGTGAATGTTTTTATTTTTTATTTTCTATTTTGCAATAGCTTTTAGAAGATACCATGCAGCTCCTTGACTGTCTGACAGTGTGGTATTCTGAGAGTCCAGTATGGGTAAAACTCTCTCAAATTCAGATCCAGTTGCTTCTGGAATTCATTGGAAGAGGCAGTTTGCAGGTTTGTCATCTTTTTCATGCCATTCTCTCTTTTCACATACCATAGTTACTAATGTAATAACTAGATAATATTCCCTTTTCAGTGTTTGTTTTATTATATTGTATCTATTTATCTTCTATACCTGCATTGTGCACACATGCTCCATGGAGAAACCACCTGTGGGAGTCAGTTCTCTCAGTCCACAGTATGGGTTTTGGGATCAAATTCAGGTCATAAGGCTTGTGGTACACAACCTTACCTGATGAACCATCTCCCAGCCCCCTTTTCAGTATCTTTTTAGTTCCAAAAAAATACTAGATCACTTGAAATTGCAATTTTGTAAGATAAGAAAGGAGCTTAAAAAGCAATTTTTTGTTATTCTCAGACCTAAGACTCTATGTGATTTTAATGTTTCTTTTTATATGTAGGGTTTATTCATAGATCATATGCATTCAGTGTAGTTTGCTAGTTGCTAAATAGTCTGCAGAGATATTTGTGTATGTGAAATTTAAGAATTGTGTTTTTAGGGAAATGTTTTATAAATAATTTTCCTTATGAATTATTTCCCCATTTTACTAATCCAAAAAGTTTGCACTCTATTAAATTTGTTCACTTATAAAACACCAATTATGTACATGCTAATTGCTTTACTATATTTTAAAACTAAACATAAAATGTATTCACAAAGAATATTATTCCTATTCTAAATGGTTAGAAAATATCTGTGACATTTGGTTTGTTGTTTTCTAATCTCATTGGGTACTCTGAGAGAGAGAGGGAGAGAAAGAAAGCACATTTGTGGAGCAGCTTGCCCATAGAAGTCAGAGGACAACCTTGGATGCTGGTCTTCAACTTCTACCTTTATTTGGAGCAGGACCTTTTTGTTGTTCATTGTTTTGTACACCAGGCTAGCTGACCTGTGAGCTTCCAGGGACTCTCCTGCTTTAGTCTCGTCTTGCTATAGGAGTGGTGGAACTCCAGTCACACACTAACATGCTCAACTTTTATGTGGACCCTGTGGATTCAAACTGAGGTCATCATGCTTGCATGGCAAACATTTTACCTACTGAGCCATCTCCCTAACCTTGTTTCCTTTTAATATTCAATATTGTTATTTGAGACAGGGATAAGGATGAGTCTGAATTCTAGTGCTGTTCCTAAACTATGTTTAGGAACTATGTAATGTTGCTAAGAATATGGAGAAGTTAAAACTTTAACATAAGTTTGCCTTATTGCAGAAAAGCTCTTATCCAATGGTTGTGTTCTCATTCCTTTTCCTTCCTCAGACCTTTCTTCATTATGTCTTTCCTCTTCAATGCTAGAGATTAAATGAATAATAATGGAGAGTTCTCTTTCGCTTGGGCTTGTACTATCAGTATGTATTTGCCCTAGGAAGTTTAAGGTTAATTAAATTTCTAGTTAAGGACCCAGACTCCTCATATATCTATTTGTGCTCAAATAGTTAAGATTCCATGTAACAAAACACTGAAACAGACTTAACTGAGATGTATTCTCTCTTAAATAATTGAGAATTGCTTAATTAAGATGAGTTTAAGTCAGAGAAACTGTGGGTCATGACCCCTTTTGGGTTCGAATGCCTCTTTCACAGGGGTTGTCTAAGACCATCTGCATATCAGATATTTACATTACAGTTCGTAACAGTGGCAAAATTACACTTATGAAGTAGTAACAGAAATAATTTCATGGTTGGGGGTCACCTCAGCATGAGGATCACAGCATTAAGGAGGTTGAGAACCACTGGTTGAAGACATGATTCAGTCTGTCTCTGGTTCTACTTTTTTTTTGCTGTTTTCACTGCATTGCTCTGCCCATAAGGATACAAATGGCTGCCAATGGCAATTGAGCCTATTTTCAACCTCATTTGTCCCCAGAGGAATATAATGCTGCTTCCTACAGTCATTGTTGTTAGATAGCTCACCATAAATCTTGTGTTTCTGTTTGTCATGTGAGTAAATGACTGTTCTTGTTATCTATCCTTTTGTTGTTGTTGTTTGTTTTTGTTTTGAGACAGGGTCTCTATTTAGTCCTGGCTGTCCTGGAGTGGATTTGTTTTGTTTTGTTGGAGATGTGGTCTCTCTACATAGCCCTGGCTGTCCTAGAACTCTTTACATACATCAGACTGTCCCCAAACTCACAGAGATTTGCCTACCTCTGCCTCCTAAGTACTGGGATTTAAGGTGTGTACCACCACACCTGTATATCCACTCTTTTTTTGAGATTTTTGTAGAGTGACCAACTCTGGAAGATAGAGGCCATGTTTCTTTCTAGAGCAAAAGTCTAAGTTTGTTGCCTGCCCATTATAATAAAGCTAAATCCCTTTCTGTATGTCAAAGATCAGCTGAAACCCCAACATAAAGTACTAAGGTCTTCTAAACTGGGTACTCCTCTCTGAAAAATCACTCTTATGTGCAGATGTCTTCTAGTAATCTCCCTTGGAATTGGAGTTGGGAAGTCAATCCAAATTGTGACGGTGTGATTATTAAATTTTTTGTAAGTCTTTGTCTCTGACCAAAGAGTTTCATGTTTTATGCCAATTCTATACAACATACTTAACTTGTTAGCTTGGAAGTAAAATAAAATTCATAACTATTGATAGTTACTGTATAAAACTTCTGAACTGTTGGAATGAGGCAGATCTTTTACTAGCATTAAATGTTTGCTTTAATCTGCTCTTGTTTCATCTAACCTATTTTCTTCCAGGTTTGTGCGATGGCATCAGCTAAGCTAAATACCCTTCTTCAGACCAAAGTGATTGAAAATCAAGATGAAGCATGCTATATTTTAGGGAAACTAGAACATATTCTGAGCCGATCAATCAAGGAACAGACAGAAACCTACTCATTTCTGATTCCCCTTTTCCGTACTCTGGTTTCTAAAATATATGAGCTTCTATTCATGAATTTGCACCTGCCTTCTTTGCCTTTTACCAGTGGAAGCGCTTCATTTTTTGAAGATTTTCAAGAATACTGCAATTCAAACGAATGGCAAGTTTACATTGAAAAATATGTAAGTTTTTAAAGTCATTTTTAAAGACATATTTGTTTTTATGTGTGTGCATGAGTGTATGAATGTGTATATGTGCAAGTATGTGCTGCACACACACAGGCAAGAAGAGGACGGGAAATCCCTAGAGCTAGAGTTGAAGGATGCCCTCTGTGTGTTATAGAGTGTTGGGGTCTGAACTCCAGTCCTTGTGCTTGCTCTTAGCAAGTATTCTTTTAACTGCTGAGCAATCTCTCCAGTCCTAAAGTTTTACCTTTTTTGAGCAAGACTTTCTGCTGATTTTTATAGATAAGTATGTAAATTCTGTGTTTTCTTTTTTCTTTTTTAAACTAAGATTGTACCTTACATGAAGCAGTATGAAACACATACATTTTATGATGGTCATGAGAACATGGCACTTTATTGGAAGAATTGTTATGAAGCTTTAATGGTGAATATGCATAAAAGAGACCGAGAGGGAGGAGAAAGTAAGCTGAAATTTCAGGTAAAAACTATTCAGTGTTGTCTAAATCGAGTTTTTCACATTGGCTACAAGCATTTACTATTTATATGAAAGTAATTCCACCAGAAATTTGGAAACAAACATGTTCTAAAAATATTTCATAATTGGTAGGAAAACAGTTGATCAGTAATGCTTTTAATAATAAAACATGACATGTAGTTTTACAAAAACATCTTAAGTTGAAAATCTATTAGATACTGCTAAGGTGTCTTGATGCACCCCACCCAACCTGCAAATAAATTGCATTAAAAATTTAAATCTAAAGTTATTTACTGTTATTTGTTTGTGTGTGCCTAAATACATTTTTGTGCCTGTGTATGTAAAGGAGCATTCAGAGATCACAAAAGGGCACTGAATCCCTGGAACTAGAGTTATAGGTAGTTGTAAACCACTGTGTTGGTGCTAGAACTGAATTTGTTCTTCTGTAAGAGCAGGAAGTACTCTTAACCCTGAGCTATCTCTCCAGCCCTGTAATCTAATTAAAATAAATAGATAGATAGATAGATAGATAAATAAATAAATGCAGAAGAATGGGGGAAAATCAGTGAATCTAAAATCTAGCTCTTCAAAATGTTAGCAAAATCAAACTTCTAATCAGCTTGACAATCAAAGAGAAGTACAATTACTAATATCAAAACTGAAAAAGGCTGTGTCACCATCAACCCCACAGGTACCAGGACTATTGTGTTTCTTAGTACATAGAAATATGACTACTCAGATCCATCAATTTCTTGATAGACAGAGGTTTTAAAACTAATTTTTAAACTTTACAGTCTTTTATTTATTAATAAAGTTAAATTTATATTTATATACCTTCAAAAAGAAAAAAGGCAACGCCTGAGTGGTTTTACTGGCAAATTTTGTCTAAGTTTTTATTTGCATGTTTATTTTTTGAAGCAGGGTCTCACATTGCCCCTACTAGCTTTGAACTAATTCTCTGTATCTGCAGAGATAACCTTGAACTTATGACCTTCCTGTTTTCGCTTTCCAAATGCTGGGATTAAAGTTGTTTGCTGCCCCTATACCCAGTTAGTGCCTTTTTGTTAATTGAACCCAGGGCTTTCTAGGCAAAAAACACTACCAGCCAAGCCACATCCCCAGCCCACTACCAAACATTCAATGAAGAAATTAATATCCGTGTAATAAGGATAGTGGTGAGTTGATACTTAATTTTCATGAGCTTTATGACTATCTCAGTTTTCTAAGCAGTGATCTATTTTAGACATTTTTTAGTGTTGTATCCCAAATCATTGATTTTCTCCCTACAAGTCTGGTAACTGCTACAATTTACTGACAGCTGGTTTTTCTTGAGTTTAGTAGGTGTAGTAGGTATTTTCGATCTTAATCCTTTTTTCTCAGACAGTCCCAGGGATCCCAGAGTGACCTCAAACTTGGTGTACAGCTAAGGATGACCTTAGATCTTCCTGATCTTCCTGACCACCTCCTTCCAGTCATGCGCACTGTACTTGGGGCTCCTGGGGTCAAGCTCAGGTTGCTAGGCTCAGCAGTAGGTGCCTTTTACCCAATGAGCTATTTTATATGCCATAGTGTGTGTGTGTGTTTGTTTGCTGTCTTTCTTTTTTATGATTCAAAAATCTAAGTAGAACATAGCTGAAATTTTGCCATCCTCATCAAAGAGAAATACTGTAATGAAATAAGAAAATCCTGTTATCTCTTTTCTCATACACCGTTTTTATTGGGCAAATTAAAAATTTGTAAATATATTACTCACTGTTTCTCTTGCTGTTTATTTCAGGAGTATTTCGTAGAGCCATTTAATCGAAAAGCACGTCAAGAGAACTTGAGGTACAATAATATGATTAAACAACTTAGCAGTCAACAATTGGCCGCTTTTAGACATTGGAAGGCTGTACGACTTTATCTTACATGTGAAAGGGGGCCATGGGCTGAAAGGTAGGTGCCTATTTTGTCCTTTAGAATTGTGGCATTAAATTTTAAACTTCTAAGCCAATTATGTCCTTATTCCAATTCTTTAAAGACTAGTTCAGATTTAATATTGTCTTTTTATGAATTGATTTGGGATGGTTAGAGGTTTTTATATGTATGTGATATTTATCATGTCGTTAGTTCTCCTTTTACCCTGATACTGCATGTATTAGATGTTAGACTCTTTAGTAAGCATTTAGTAAGAATACTTCTGCTTCTCTGACATCCCCTTAGTACACTAGAGCTAATGATGCTATGTACTTCAACATTTTATAACCTACTACTGTCACTTCTGCTTTGGTGTATATATTTTATAGCCCTTGCTTTTAAAAAGTAGTAAAGTAAACCTTTTATTTTTTGACCAGCTGACGAAAGTATAAATATTTAGTTGTTTGCCACCTTTCAGCTCTTGTGATCAGTGCTGCTGTGGACAGTTGTCTCAAAATGTTGGTTTGAGAGCATGTTTTTAACCTTTTTGGGTATGTAATACAATTGATGGGTCATATTTGATGTTTAACTTATCAAAGAATTGATGCTCCTGGAACTGCTGAGTCATTTTCTGTTCTAATTACAAGTATTTGTTTTCCAATTTCAATACATTCTAAAAATACTTGTTATTTTCCAATTTTTCAAAGGGCCCTCCTATCATGTATAAAGTATTATCTTATAATTTTGCTTTCCATCATCCTAAAAACTAAGGATGTTGAATACTGTTTCAAGAGCTTGTGAGCTGTTGTATGTTTTCTTTGAAAATATGTTGGCCTGTTTCCTTTGCCTAGTTACTAAATTGAGTTGATTGACTTTTTGCTGATTTGTATGTGTATGTGTGTGTATATTAGAATGTTATTCCAAATGACCCTCGTCAGGTGATTTGTAAATATGTAGGTGATTTTTCACTTTTTTGATAGTGACTTTTGTTGTTCAAACGTTATCAATTGTAATAGATCTAGTTTTTTGGTTTTTTTTCTTGTACGCTTTTTTTTGATAGTGTATTTAGGAAAGCATATCCAAATCCAAGGTTATAAAATTTACCCTTTTCTTAGAAGAGTTTTCCATCTTAACTTCTATATTTTGATTCATTTGCAGTTATCTTTATTTGTAATAAAACTTTTTAATAATATTACGGTTATGACAATGCATTTAACAGTGAAAGAATAATATAATCAAGCTAAAAATCTGAAAGTTAGTGTTTAAATCTTATTTCTCAACCCTTAAAGCTCATGGCACCTTGGGTAAATAATTTAGGCTCTCTTAGGTTTATCATGTATATGTTATAGTTAAACATAATCATTAGTTTTCTTGATAGTTGTCCAGATGATAAACATTTAAATTTGTCACAAAAATAATTGCTAGCATATAAAGAGTGATAGGTTTCAATATTGTATACAATATTGCATACACTGTGTCGTTACACTTTGTTCTTATTCATCCACCACACCACTGCTCTCCTTAAAATTTACACAAGTCTTATTTTTATAGTGCTGGTGAAACCCAGGCCTATGCATGCTAGGCAAATGCTCTATATTTGAACATTTTCTAAAATGGTGTTAAACAATTGTAAAATAATTCATACTTTCTTACACACTTCAAGCAACCAATCTATATATTTTTAAATAATTTGACTTGTTTCATTGTGAATATTTTTAGGAAACAGAATCGAATTCATTGGAAACTAGCTAATGTAGAAAATTATTCCCGCATGAGACTTAAACTGGTACCAAATTATAATTTCAAAACCCATGAAGAAGCTAGTGCCTTAAGAGATAATTTAGGTGAGTTGCAATGTCTCCCTATTTTCATAAAGAAAAGATGTTGATGGGCTGCTTGTTATTGTTTGTTTTTTAGATGTTTACTTACAAAGGGAGGGATATAGTACTTTAAAGTCTATGTATAAATGGTATATGAATTCAGTGTTGTTAATTTTGTCCTAAATCTAAGATGATTGTGTTTCAATTGAATGAAACTTCATGAAATACCAATATTTTCACTATTAAATTTTACTGTATTTCATAGTAATTGCCATATGTTTTGTTGTGAAGAAAAAATGTCCTCTACCTTAGGCTATTAGATATAACTAGCCTTCTTCCCTATCCTTTAAGTTATGACTTGCTTTTAAAGAACCCTATATCCTTAATGTTTTAGATGTGCCTTATTCTAGAAAAAGTACTTAACCAAACAATATTTCAAGACAGATTTCAAGGGGTTTCTTTAACTTTGTAGGAAACTATCCTTTATCACTTGTCAATTTTTCCCTTTTGAAGAAAAGTCTGTGAACTGTGCAGAAGTATTTCTTGTGATGAGTTCATGGAACCTATATGTTTACCAAGTCATAATTATTGTAGCTGCTTCTATACCAATTGTGTCTCATGACAGGTTTATAGATGAAATGAGTGCCAACTTTTAGATATTTTTTTCATTTAACGTACTAATATATTTGATCCTACAAAACTGAAGAAAGCCATAATGCCTGTCATTTAGGATTCTGTATTCTAAAGTAAATCAGATATTGTGATTTTTCCCTTAATGCTAATTAATGCTTCTGTCCATGATATATACACTAACTTAATGTGTCTTACAAAGCAACAGTTATATGAGCTTCTCTTCTTTGTCAGTATTATGGGACTTGAATACTTCCTTTTCAAAATTTTAACTTTTCTCATAATCTAGCAGACTTTTTTTTTTTAAAGATGAATCACTTCATTTTGGTAGTTATTTAAATTATGCTATTTCCTTGTTACTTTCCTGATACTTGACAAGAAATCGCTCTCAAGGAAATTCCCACTCCTTTCTCCTTTCCTTCTTGTACCTCTTCACATTAATATTGGTCTGAGTTTATATTCTTTCCTCTAAGTTGTTTTAAATTCAGGAAAACCACTGTCCTTTGAACTTTTTTCATCTCAGTTTTGCTTATTGCATATTTAAAATTTTTACTCTCAAGTATAATGGCGACAAAAAAACTGTACAGATAGGAAATATTGAAAGTAGTGAAAACCCAGCAGCAAACCATCTTTAATCATACAGTGCTCTCTCATGTGTGTACATGACAATTAACTGAAGGATTATTTTTGCTTACTTCTTAAAATCTTCCAAATTTATGATGTTCTTTAGTAAAAAAGTAGTTTCTTTTTTTTCTTTTCTTTTTCTTTTTCTTTTTCTTTTTTCCTGTTTTTTGTTTTTTGAGATGGGGTTTCTCTGTGTAGCCATGACTGTACTGGAACTCACTCTATAGACCAGACTGGCCTCAAACTCACAGAGATCCACCTGTCTCTGCCTCCAGAGTGCTGGGATTAAAGGTGTGTGCCACCACTGCCCAGCTAAAAAGTAATTTCTTATTTTGTATTTTTTCACTTACTTAGTACTGCTTTGCAAATAACTCATTGCATTTAGGGTTTGCATCATGGACTTTTCTATAAAATATCTATATGCAGTAATATTTTAATGAAAAGTCCATTAAGAATTTCAAGCACCTACTTTGTGATGAATTTATTTTTACAGATGAGAAAAATCTAGATTCACATCTGTAATCCCTTTACATGGGAGGTAGAGGCAGAAAGTCAGGACTTCGAGATCATCCTTGGCTAATGCTGGTTTTGGCCGAGGCTACCTTGAGAGACAAAATAGAGACTCTGTTGTTCGATGAGCTTACTGTGGTAGTTCATTTCTTTAATCCTAGCTAACAAAGAAGTTAAGAATGAGGTACTGGGCGAGAGATACGGATTCAGCAGCTAGGAGCACTAACTACTCTTCCAGAGATCCCAAGTTCAATTCCCAGGAACCACATGGTGGCTCACAACCATCTATAATGGGTTCTGTCTGATGCCCTCTTCTGGCATGCAGGTGTGCGTGCAGATAGAGTGCTCATATAAATAAACAAATTAAATAAATAAATAATAAACAAACAGGAAAAAAAAAAGAATAAAGTATCTAGAGTTCAGCCCAGCCCAGGCAACAAAGTGAAACCCTGTCTTAAAGTATTTTTTTTTATTTTTTGAGATTTTAATATTACATCACTTACCCCTTACTTGTCCTCCCTCAAATTACTTCCATATACTTGTCCTTGCTCTCTTTTGAATTCATAGCCTCTTTTTTTAAATTAATTGTTCCTACATGCATGCACACACATACAAACATACATACACACACACACACACACACAACACACATTCCTAAATGCATAAATACAACCTGTTCAGTCTGTATAATGTTACTTGTATGTATGTTTTCAGGGCTGATTATTCATTTGGTATTGGATAAGGAACTTGTGTACTCTTCCCTGGAGCAGACCAGTTTTCCTGCTCTCAGCATTCCTTAGTTGTCTGTAGTTCTTTCTGTAAGATTGAGGTCTGGTGTTTGTCTTCCTCCTGCTCCCCCAATACATTTGACCTGTTTATTGTTGTCCTTGTTCAACTCACATTTGGACAGTCATCTTGGTTAGACTTTATGTGGGTGTATTTTGTGATATTCCTAGTAGATACAATCTCACAGCAAACTCCCTGAGCCTGTGGTTCTTACAGTTGTTTAGCCCTTTTTTCCAAGATGTTCCCTCAGCCCTAGGTTTGGAAATTGCTTTGTAGGTGTATTCATTGGGACTGAGCTCCACAACTCTGCATTTTGATAGGTTGTGGTTGTCTATAGTGGCGTCCATCTGTTGCAAAGAGAGGTTTTCTTTATTAGGGGTGAAGACTGCACTTATCTGTGGGTATAAGGACAAATACGTACAGTGTAAAGTATTAAAGCTGACTTGGCAAAGATATAGTTGTAGGTTTTCCTCCAAGATCCATGAGTTTACTAGCCTGTGTATCCTTCTGACAACTCAAAGGAGTTAGAAGTTGGAGGAACTCCAACTTCTCATGGCTGGTGTTGGGTTTTTGTTATTTTAGTCTCCTTTCTCCTTCTTTATCTCCCCATTTCTAACTAAAGCCCCCTCCTTCTTTTCTATTTCCCTCATCAGATCACTTTTATCCTGCTAATCTCCTCTTTGTTGCTCTCCCAAATATCTGACTGGTTTCCTGGTTTCTGTAGCTACTCAAGGATATATACTCAAATGTGAAGACTTGACCAAGGACCTCAGATGAGAGAGAACATTTAATGTTTTGTCTTTCTGGGTCTAGGTTACTTCACTCAGTATGATCTTTTCTAGTTCCTTCTGTTTACCTACAAATTTCATGACTTCATCATTCTTTATAGCTTAATATTATTCCACTGTAAATATTACCACATTTTCATTATCCATTCATCAGTTGAAGGACATTCAGGTTGTTTCCATTTCCATTCCTCTATTCTCTATTGAAATAGAGAAGAAATGAACAGGGCTGAGAACATATCAGTAGATTAGGATGTCAAGTCCTTGGATATGCTAAGGAGTGCTATAGCTGGGTAATATGGTAGATTTATTTTTAGGTTTTTTGATAATTTTCCACCCTGATGTCCATAGTGACTGCTTCAGTTTGGAATCTAACCAACAGCGAATGAAGGTTTTCTTTTCTCCACCTCCCCTCCAGCATTCGTTATTTGTTGTTCATTGATCTTTGCCATTCTGACTGGGGTAAGATGAAATCTCAAAGTTGTTTTGATTTGCATTTCCCTAATTGCTAGGGACAGTGAACATTTTTTTGAGAGATTTCTTAGTCATTTTTTTTCTTCTTTTGAAAATCCTCTGTCCAAGTCCTAGGCCCATTTATTTTTGAATAGGTAAAGTTTGTTTTTTTGGTTTGGTTTTTTTTGTTTGTTTGTTTATGTTGTTTTGTTTTGACTCTGTTTTCTGGGGTTCTTTATATATTCTAGATATTAATCATCTGTCAGATGTGTAGCTGGCAAAGATTCTCTCCTATTCTGTGACTTTCCTCTTCACCTGATTTTTTTTTTTTTTTTTTAACCGTGCAAAGGCTTTTTAGTTTTATGAGTTCCATGTAAGTTGTAAAGTTTTTTAAAAGTAGAAAGCACAGATTCAGAGACAAGTGGCAGGACAGAATTTAAATCTAGTGTACCAACTCAGAGTTCATGATCATTATATGTTCATGTTCATTACAAACCCCATCATTATTACAAAGTTTTTAGTTTATACAATATAAATGTATTGTATATATGTATAAGAGTTATCTGTTATTTTCCTTGTACTCCAGAAAGTAATGATTCAGTTATTTATTACCCATCAGTTATAGACAACTGGTCATACAGGTTGTTTTTTGTTTGTTTGTTTGTTTTGTTTGTTTTTGAGGTAGAGTCTATTTCTGTACCCCTGGCTATCCTGGAACTTGCTAAGTAGACCAGGCTAGCCTCAAACTCACAGAGATTTACCTGCCTCTCCCTTCCAAGTACTAAAGTTAAAGGCATGCGTCACCATGCCTGGCTTGGCTCTTATTTGATACTTAGTACACATGCCCAATCACATTGATATTAACACATTGAAATTATTTAATTACTAACATAACTTTAATTAAATATAATATGATTCATGAATCTGTAATTCCATTAAGTCAGCTTTATACCTCTGTCAGATTGCTAATCCTGTACTTAGCCTATTTCTAAGTCTAGAATTAGCCATTATTAAAAATAACTATAATTTTTAAAGCATGTATTATTTAACTACATGTTTAATAATTTAAAAAAATCATCAAACATCATAGCTTTTAGAAAATGTGGAAGTACTATAATTTTTTGCACTACTCTTAATTGATTCTTTTTGCTTAACCAGGTGTCCAACACTTAAAGCCTTCCAGTGATTCATTGCTTTTGGAAGTAGTGAAACAAGTTAAACTTAGTGATATGGAGGAAGATAAACTAGAACTTCTTGAAGAGGACATGGCAGCCAGAATAAATATGTATGTATGAGTATTTGAAAGCGTTTAAATTATGTCATGGGATATGGGATTGCAAAATTGTGAGTTTGCTTAAATTTCTGTTTTTCCAATGTGTAACAATGTCATGCTGGTTGTTAAGAGTCTGTGTGAGTAGATACAAAAATCATTGAGGAAGGCTTTCTACCATGCATTATTGAGATTTATATCTTGAAATTAGAGAGTATTTTTGAATGAAAACATTATATCAAATGACTTATGGCTTAAGTTGTGTTTATGTGGAAATGTGCAACAGACTCTGAGAGTATAACTCAGCAGTAGAAGACTCATCTAGGATGCATACCAGAAGGCCCTAGGTTTGATCCAGGATCTGAAGATCCATGAAAGAAAATTATCTGTATGAAATGTAAAAAAACAAATATAAAGATATAAGAAGAATCTAGTGAAGAGTCATGAAAAAAAACTGAATAATTATACAAACAAAAGTCAGTTAAAAAAAAAAAAGCCAGGCAGTAGTAGCACACACCTTTAATCATAGCACTCGGGAGGCAGAGAGGGGAGGATCTCTGTGAGTTCAAGGCCAGCCTGGTCTACAGAGTGAGTTCTAGGACAGCCAGAGTTGCAACAGAAAAACCCTGTCTCAGAAAAACAAAAAACCATATTTCAAACACATACACTTCTAGCTTGACTGATTAGGAATTTCAAAAAGACAAACATCCGGTGTCAACAGGGAAAGAAGATACTGTTTTCCACATGCGCAAGCTAAATTATTTCTTTAAACTTTTTTGTTTGTACAGTGATGAGAAGGAGGAACAGGATCAAAAGGAAAAATTGGTGTTGGCTGAAGACTGTGAACTCATTACAGTAATTGACATAATTCCTGGCAGATTAGAAATCACTACTCAACACGTTTACTTCCATGATAACAGTATTGAAAAAGAAGATGGTGAGTAGTTCTGGGAAAATAATTACAGTTATTTCAGTTATTTTACAGTTAATTTCAGTTATTAAGTATCCCGTTCCATCAGTCATTAATTAGAGGAAGAAACCAGCAAGATGGGACTGTGAAATTATAGTTATCCTTGAGAAATAGGAAGTCAATAAGGGATTAGTTTCATCCAACCATTATGTATTGAAAGGAATAGTAGTAGTAGTACATACATAGCAGTATGAGTGATAGAAACCAGGACCATTTTTATATATGGCAAATGTTACCCAGGCTAGCTTTGTACTTAAAATCTTCTTGCCTCAGCCTTTTGCGTAGCTAGGGTTATAGGCATGCCTCCCCTACCCAGTTGCTTTTTATCATCCTCATCATTAATTAATCATCATTAATAATTTAAGAGATTTGGCTTAAGGGTATAACAATAAACTTACAGCTACAAAATGCAGTCTCCATTTTACCATACCTTTGTGTATATACGCTGTCCTATAAGCATTTACTTTTTTTATGATTAAACATGAAGATCCAATGTCTTAGAAAAAGAAAGATTTCGTAAGTATAATATTTAAAATTATTACCTGTTCTCATAGAAATATAGTAAAAAAGCTTTGGGGTTTTAGAATAGTTTAAAAGAAACAATTTATAACTAGTACTTGTTTTTTATAATATAGAATTCTTTTTCTCTAAATACTACTTTTAGAAACGAGATATTTTCTGCACAGAATAACTTTATGTTGCACCTCAGTTATAAGATTTCTTCTGTCTTCAGGAATGGGCTTTGATTTCAAGTGGTCTCATTCTCAAATTCGAGAGATTCACCTACGTCGTTACAACTTAAGAAGATCAGCGCTTGAGATTTTTCATGTTGATCAATCAAACTACTTTCTCAATTTCAAAAAAGAGGTGTGGTGCCTTTCTGACAATCACATAGTATTATTTTGAAATAATTTTTCAGCTAGTGAGCTCTGAGGGTATTTTGGACTGTATTCCTATCAATACAGAATATTAAAAGGTATTCGGAGGCTAGTCAGTATATAAACGTTTTTTTGAATTTGGAAATTGAGGTTGTTGTTTTCAGTTTGTATGTACATTAGAACATTGAAAATCAACCAGTGTGTGCCAGACACTATCAGATTGTGTTACAGCATGCAATACATAAGATTAGACAAGCTGTGCGTGGTGTGCCTGGGTTTCCATTCCTCTTCTTATGAGGGCACTAGTGTCAATATGATGTTTTGGCCTGATGACATCCTTTTTTAAACTATATGTATGAGTTGTAATGTGCCTGTGGAAAACAGGACAACTCAGGTTCCTAAAGATCAAAGTTAGGTGCTTAGACTTGGTGCTAGCCACTTTCATCTGCCATTTTACTGCCTCCATGACCTCATTTAATACTGATTATCTCCAAGTGCCCCATCTCTAACTATGAACTTGTTATTTGAGGATCAAGTTTCTAAAGGATAAACTTTGGAAGAACATATTCAAACCATAGCAGCAAATATAGTAAAAAAATTAAAAGCAAAATCCACTGTTAATATGAAATGTCCAGAAAAGGTAAAGTTATAAAACAGTAGATTGTAGTTTTCAAGAAAATAGGAGTCAGAACTGAGGACCGTGGTAACAGGTTTGTGAAGTGGTGAAGATTTAAAATAATGATAGTGGCAAAACTGTGAAACAGTAAGAAAACAAGTATTCTTAAAGGAGAACTATGTCTTGCTAAAACTATTACAAAACTATAATTCACACTTGTTTTGACCAGTTTTTAAGCTGAACAGTAATTTTTTTGTAGGTTAGAAACAAAGTGTATAGCAGACTGTTGTCACTTCATTCTCCTAATAGTTATGGAACAAGATCGCCACAAGAACTATTCAAAGCATCAGGATTGACACAGGTAGGAAATTTATAGGTTGTTACATTTTTCATTTTATATCTCTGAATTTTGCTTAAAATAAAGCTGATTATTTTCTTTTGTGTATTATAACTCCTCTTCTTCCATTTACTTACTTATTTATCTATTTAGTTAGTTAGTTAGTCAGTCAGTTTTGGTTTTGTTGATGCAGAGTCTCTTATCTAGCTCTAGCTGTAGCCCTATGTAGACCAATCTGGCCTCAAACACAGAAATCCGCCTGATTCACCCCTGGCCTTTTTTCTTCCATTTAGAATAATTTGAATTATCTTTGTGTGTATGTGATTAGATACAGGATCCCATGCATGCCAGGCTTTTCTGTGAGGTCTTCCAGCCAAGAATTCTTTTCTCTTGTCTGAAAGAAGCCTCGTTTAATAAAATGCAGTCCCTTTTGCTTTTGAATAAACTTTATTCATTAACTACTGATTTTTTAACCTTACACCTAAGAACAGTTGAGCTTCCTCTATATAGAACCATATCTCAATATATGGATTTCACTTTATAGATTGCAACATACAGATTTCATTTTTCACTCTTCACCATAATTATAACCCTTTGCTTTTTGTCCACAGTGAGTTAAAGTTGATTGTTACTCTGTCAGGAAACAGATGTATAACTCCACTGTGTACAGTCATTTGAAGACTAAATATAATGAGGTGATTAATAGAAAGGAATTATTTTCTCTGTCTAATCCCGCCTCATTTTACTTTGTAAAGGTAGTTTTGTTTTGTTTTGTTTTCCCAGCTGGTTAATCAGTCTAAAATACAATAACCATAGCTTAGCTCATAGAATGTTAAGTAGCATGTTAAGGTACTGCCTTTTAGTATGTATAGTTAGGAAAATGTCAAAAGTGGAATGGTCCTTTTAGAAATTAAAATTTCAGATAAATAAAATGTTTAATTGAAGAAGAGTTTAATTTTTTGAACCCAGAGCATTGCACTGTGTTCTACACCAGCCTGTACTCTAAGCTTGTTTTTTAGTGGATTGGTAAGTTGGCCAGGGCATCCTCTCACTTGCCATCTTCCTGCCTCCACCCAGTGAATAGCAAGAATTCCATGTGTGCATTACCACACCAGGCAAGACTTAATTCTTAGTTAAGGCCTTTCAGAGTATAGAATAGTGCTTATGTTTAACTTTTTGCTTTTTCTTAGAGACTGATTTTTTAAAGGAAGTAGATTGTGAAGAAGTTGATTTATCTCTGTTTAAACTTTTTTAACTTCATCTCTTCAGTCATGAAGATGATAGAGATAATGATTACAGAAAATTATGTTGGTTGTTAATAATTGTCACAGTCTAAGAGGTTACAGGATATGATTCTGATATTGCTTTGTGTGTGTGTTGTTTAGAAATGGGTGAATCGAGAGATAACAAACTTTGACTACCTCATTCAAATAAATACAATAGCAGGACGGACCTATAATGACCTTGCACAGTACCCCGTGGTGAGTTTTGAATAAATCTCAAAAAATAAAATTAAATTATACTTTCATAATGTATAAAATTACATATGAAATTTATGTTTTTATTTAGATAGAAGTGGAAAAGCTTAGGTATAACTCAGTGGTAGAATGTTCTTGTACCATATGTGAGGCTCTGGGTACATTCTCCAGCACTACAAAAGAAACACATACACACTGTACATACTCTGCCTTTATGTTTTCTACCTTCATATTTTAAAGAAGTATTATAAACATAAAGAATAGTAATTAAAATTAAAGTCCTTTTCTTTTACTTTATTTAAAAATAGCCCAGAAAATTACACCATTGAACTGAAGATAAACAAATATTAAAATAATGTCTTTAAAGTATTTATAGTAGGGAAAACTATTTTTTAATGATTATCCTTTTCTGCCTTTATAACTATTTCATATTTGATGTGATAATGTTAGGCTTTCTAGGAAGAAATGCTTAAATTTTGAATTATGTCTCTTTTAGTTTCCCTGGATTTTGCAGGATTATACTTCCGAAGTGTTGGACCTTAATAACCCCACTGTATTTAGAGATCTTTCTAAACCAATTGGAGTAGTTAATGAAAAAAATGCCAAAGCTATGCGAGAAAAGTAAGTGCTTTTTAAATCTTTTGAGATATTGTTTGAATTTGTACTGATTTCAATCAAAACAACTAAATGTTACCTTCCTAAAATTAAAAAAGATGCTTTTTATTATTATTTTATGAGTATGATTTTTTTCCCCCAGCATTCAATTATGTACACCACACATGTGCCTGCAGAGGCCAGAAGAGAATGTTGGAACTTGAAATGGAGTTACAGGTGCCTGTGTGTTGCTATGTGGGTGCTGGGAATTGAACCCAGGTCTTCTGGTAGAGCAACTAGTGCTCTTAACTGTCAAGCTATCTCTCCAGACCCTAAATGTTTGAAAAAAAATTTTTTTTATGTGTATGGTTGTCTTGTCTGCATGCATGCCTGGTACCTGCAGATGCTAGAAAAGGACATCAGATACTCTAGAACTGAGGTTACAGAGCGTTGTGAGCCACCACATGGGTGCACGGAACCAAACTAGGTCCTCTGAAATAGCATCATGTGCTCTTAATCACTGAGCCACCTCTCTAGCTCTGTGTTATCTTTTTTCAGTTATCATTGGCATATTCACTGAACATGTATTATAGAAGGAAAATTTCATACAAGCATATAGTGTATGTTCACTATATTCCACTGTAATCTTTTCTCTCTGCCACTGCTATGCCCAGTTTTTCCAGACAATTTTGTTGAGTATTTACATATACGTACACCATGATTTTGTGTATCTGTATAAAATCTAGGAACCACAAGTGAGAGAACAAAAACAATATTATCTTTATGAGACTAGCTTAATTCTCTTAACATGACTTTTACAGTTACATGCATTTCTGTGCAGATGGCATAAGTGCATCCTTCATTCCTTTTCTTAGATTCCTGTGTTGGCTCTGTAAGTTAGCTATTGTGAATAGTTGGATTAAACACTAATGTGCAAGTTGACTTGGAGTCATCTGGCTAAATACGCTAGAGTGGTACAGCTGGGTTCTGTGGTAGAGCTAATTTTAATTTTGTGAGAAACTACGATACTGAGTTCTATAGTGGGTGTAACAAGAGGATTGACTTTTAAAAGTTGTATTGTGATCTTCATGTGTACTGTGGCACACAAGCTTTGGGAGACACAGATTAAATAAATGTGATTTAAAAAGTAAAGTGTTTTTTTTACTGAGAGTAGCTCAGTAATAAGCACCTACCTTTTGTGTGTGAGGCTCTGGTTTGATCCTCAGTTTTGCCAAATAAATTTTTGTGTATTAATTTATTCATTAGAATAGATGTTGGTTCTAGCAAGATGACACAGTGGGTAGAGGCTCTTGTCACCAATCCTTGTGACCTGAATTCGATTCCCAGAACCCACATGGACAACTCCTACAGGTTGTCCCGTGACTTTGACATTTGCACCATGTATGCCTGCACACACACAACGAGTAAATAAACATTGCAAAATAAAGCTATAGGACCTGGAGAGTTTGCCCAGCAGTTATGAGCACTTGGGGTCCCAGGTTTGGTTCCCAAATCTTCTTCCTGGGGCACATAGTAGCCCATAGCTATATCTCTTAGGCATCTGACATCTTTTGGCCTATAAAGACGCCTACATACACATGAAATTCACTCACATAAACAAAACATATACATACACTTAAAAATAATAAAAATAAATCTTTAAAAAGTAATATAATAGCTGGGAAGTAGTTGTGCGCACCTTTAATCCCAGCACCCAGGTGGCAAAGGCAGGTGGATCTCTGTGAGTTTGAGGCCAGCCTGGTCTACAGAGTGCGTTCCAGGACAGCCAGAGTTACAACAGAGAAACCCCGTCTCAAAAAAACAAAAATAAATAAATAAATAAATATAAAAATCTATTAAAAGTAAAATAACAAAGAACAGACAGTTATTTATCTGAAAGATTTTTGTCTCAAGGAAGTAGTATTAGATTTGAGAAAAATGTTTCTTATTTTAATATCTATTTTCAAAAAGTTTCTATAGTCAACATGTGTTATTATTAAATTATACAAAAATGCTAGGACTGGAGAGATGGCTCAGCAGTTGGGAGCACTTGCTGCTCATGTACAGGACCTGAATTCAGTTCCCATTACCCACATGGCTGCTCACAAACCTCTGTAACTCCAGTTGCAAAGGATCCTACTTCCTCTCAGGCCTCCACTGGCACCTGACATGCAAGTGATACATGCCGGCAAAACAGCTGTATACTTAATAAATAAAAATTATTTTAACTGCTTCAAAAGCTTGTTTTAGTGGTATTTCACTGTTTGGGAAACATTCTTAGACATTTTTTTTCCTATAGTTTTATGCAGATACTTTATTTGATAGTAAACTTATGACTAAGGATTGACTTTGTAAAGAAATATTATGCTTTAAGTTTAACCAGCACAGATTTAGACTCTGTTTTATCATTATGTTATTATGATCATAAAACTCCACTTTTTTTTTTTAAGGTATGAAAATTTTGAGGATCCAATGGGAACGATTGATAAGTTTCATTATGGTACTCACTATTCAAACTCTGCCGGTGTCATGCACTATCTTATCCGTGTAGAACCATTCACGACCCTCCACATCCAGCTTCAGAGTGGAAGGTATGCTTAGACTGAAAAACCCATTTTCCTCTGATTTTAAGTTGAGAACTATTCGATTTGATGTCATGTTCTGAATGGTAGAGCTTTTAAATCCTCTATTAGGTTTTAATTTAGATAAAATTAGTCAAAATAGTTTAAGAACAAGTCTTTCAAATTGACATTTGAATATGATTTTTTTCGCTGTCATTGTAGTATACATTTGGAATTCCTACCATTTTGAGAAATCAACCAGAGATTTATAAATAGATATCAGACCAAGGATATTGCCTAGTTGGTGGAGAACTTGTGGGGTTCCAGGTTCAATTCCAAGTAACAACTCCCTCCTAAGCTACAGAATTAGATATGACTTAGAGCTAAATCTGAGCCCTCCAAAGATAGTCAAATCTCAACAGTGACTACACAATCTTCCTAAGAATATTTTTCATAAAGACTAGATAAAGCAAGCAGTTGGGAATCATCAGCCACTTAAACAGGTCTGTGATACTGTTATAATAACATTATCTGTGTGTATTGTTACTTACCTATGTTTCACATGTTCCTCATTATTCTAAGGAAACTACATGAATCTTCTACTGTCTGTCAGTATTCTCCAGGTAGCTCCTTTATATGCATTTTGTTTCCCTTTGCCTTAGTTCTTAGCATTACCATTTTGTTTTCTCTACTCAACTAACACTATATAAACATTGCCTATTTTATTTTCTTTCCATGTAACGCCTATAATTAGTCTGTATTCCCTACCCCATCTTAATTACAATAAACCTTGGTTTTCAAGAAGAGACTCTGTCTCTAAAATTATTAAACATTATAAAATATTAACAGGAGATAATTTCCCTTCATAGACTACAGGAATTAATGACTAGTTATTGTGGTTTTTGTAATTTCATGAAGAAATTTGGTTTGACAAAGCTTTAAAATTAATTCTGTTTGTGCTTTATAAGAATCCATCAAGAAAGTACAATCAAAATCATGCTAGGCGGTGGTGGCGCACGCCTTTAACAGAGTGAGTTCCAGCACAGCCAGAGTTAACGACAGAGAAACCTGTCTCAAAAAACAACAACAAAACAAACAAAAAATCAAATTAGTCATTAGTGTCACTTTACCATTTTAGACTAAAGTCTATTGCTTAATTTTTTGAGGAACACATCAAGAAGGAAAAAAAATTAAATGAATGTTATGGCTTTTGTGATTAGGGAAAGCATAATGCAGTGGAGGATCACCACTTGAGGTTTTCCATAAGCTTTGAATACCTATAATGAAACCTAAATCAACTAATTAAAAATTAAGAGGCTGAGGAATGGCTCACTTGATTAAGTGTCTGCCTTACAAAGCAATGGGGACCTGCTTTTGCATCTCCAGCACTCATTTAAAAATCCCTGCTGGGGTTAGGGACAGGCTGATCCTTAGAGCTCACTGTCCAGCCAGTCTAGCCAATCGGTGAGATCCTGGTTCAGTGAAAGACCTTATCTCAAAAAATTAATGAAAGTATGCTAATAACACATGTAAATAATTTACAAATGCTTAGGCACAGCACTATTTCCTTTACTGTCTGTTTTTTAATAGGATAGTTTGTGTTGATAATGTATTAAAGACTAACTCAGAAGCATTCCTATAAATCTTTTAACTAAATATATAAGTATCATTATTTTTAGAGTTATTTTGAACTCAGATTTTTTTTTTTCCAGACAAGCTCTCATTCATGCTGTAGCCTACGTTGGCCTAAAACTCAATCTGTTTACTAGTCTGACCTTGTACTTGGAAAAGTCATGCCTCCACATTCCAAGTTCTGAGATTTTAGGGCATTAACCACCATATACTTTGATTTTTAAATACATAACTTACATTCTTTGGTAATACTGTGGTTCAACCCAGAGCCTGAACATTCCAGGGACCCTCTACCAGTGACCTGCATTCCAGTTCATTTACCTTTGCCTAAAAGTCTTTTAAGATTTTATTTAATTTTCTTGAAATTGTGTTCTAGTGAGATTTGATTTTTAATTAATTTAAATAAAATGATACTAGCAATTATAATAATAATATTTAATTCCTGACAACAAAATATGAATTATAGATTATCATAAAGATAATCAGAGCTGTTTTCAGATTAAAGAGGATGATTAAGAAAGCAGCTTTTGTCATGTAGAAATTTGAAGGGAGCTCGAAAGTTTTGTTCTGTGTGTCCTTGCTTTCATCCAATAGGCTATTGTTTTTCAATCCCTCCTGCAGGTTTGACTGTGCAGACCGGCAGTTCCATTCCATCCCTGCTACCTGGCAAGCTCTTATGGATAATTCCTATGATGTGAAAGAACTTATTCCTGAATTCTTCTATTTCCCAGAGTTTTTAGAAAATCAAAATGGTAAAAATAGGGGATTTAAAAATTTATTCATAGGTTCCAATGAAAAATCTTGAAAAGCAATTTTGAAGGCATTTTCTATAATATTGCATAGTTTACTTAAGGTTTATTCTGTGTGAAGATCACTCAGTGACAGGATTTAACTGATATCAGGGAAATGACATACAGAGCCAAGTTTCACTTTCCAAGGAAATGATAAAGGAAACTAAGATATTAGTCAAATTTGAATTCATAAGAGAGCTTGCCTCAGAGTACAGTCTTTACTAGAGGCACAAAAAACTGGGCTATACACTGCCTTCATGAGTCTTTGAGGTAAATAAAGTAATAATTTGGACCAAGGTCAGTGAGCCAAATCAGTGAGCAAACTCATGTTTTTTTAGTATCATTGCAATATATTGACATATTTCCTATGTATAACTGCTTTCAGAAATTAATGGCCAACTTGAGTAATTACAAGAGGCCATATAATTCACAAAGATACAAGTGTTCTTTTAAAGAAGACTTTTCCTGACTCCTTATTTGGAATATTCACAAGGTGCACTTTTAAAATAATGGCTAAGTCATTGCACTTTTTCAAAATTAGGTTTTTATATTAGAGATGCATGATGATAATTAAAATTTTTAAATATCTAAATATTTTTTTCTGTAATGTTATTTTTATTGTTATTACCATGTGTGTGTTACTGAAGATTGAACTCAGAGTCTCGCACCCACAGCTGGTACACACTCCACAACCCAACTGCTTCCCTAGACTTAAATTTGTTTTTAAAGCACAAATAAATTTGCAAGATTTAGAATATGTTTTATGATTTACTAAAGCTAACAGGTATCTGGGATAGAAAGAGTGATCAAGCTGAATTTGAATGAAAAACTTTGGGTATTTGCTTCATGACTTCATGGTCTTTATGTATAACTGTAGTTATCTAGTTGTCTGGTAGGAACTTGGGCAGGAGAAAACAAATGTATCATCTAATAAGAATAAATAGCAATAAAACCAACACAAAACTGCAGAATGAGATTTCAGTGTTTTCTATAATAAAAAAAAAAAAAAAACTTAGAGATAATTTAGTTCCAGATTGTATAGTATCATGGCCAGTTTCTTTTTGTATTTTCACTCTTATTCTGAGTAGTATGGCTTTGTTCATAGCTAATCCTTCTCATTGCCATAAGCTGAAGCAACTTAAACATAGTAGGTAGAAACAACAGTCTTATAAAAATGGGGATTTTAATCTATTTTGTTCTTTAAGCATAACCCCTATATCTTCATTCTCTGAACTGTGTCATATACCACCCACTAAAGTCATCACATGGAAAAGGTTTGAAATTTAGGGCAGAAATGAATGTGCAGATAAAAATGAAGGTTCTGCAGGTAATCTCAAAGGGAAATGACTGTAAAGTGGACAAATAGCAGCTACTGCATGGAGATCACTTACCAGAAAGCCTAGCACTCTGTGTTCCCTGTCATACTTGGTCCTTTAAATATTACCTAGACTTAGGAAGTGTTGTATTTTAAGGCAGCACACTGTTACTTCAAAACTGCTATCTTAAGACCTTTTTTGGAAAGGTCTTAATCTTTTTTCTTTTTCATTTGCATGTATGTGTGTGCATGTATTCCCATGCCCATGCGCTCTGTGTGTGTGTGTGTGTGTGTGTGTGTGATATGAAGAGGCCAGAGGTCAATGTCCTTAATTCCACTCCACCTTACTTTTTGAGACAAGGTTCGTTGGTTGCCCAGCAAGCCCCTAGGATTCTTCTGTCTCCACCCCAGCTCTGTGGCTACCTGACTTTACATGGGTGATGGAGATCCAAATTCAGGTTGATTGAGTAACTGAAAACTTAACCACTGAGTGGCTCCCAAGTTTTCCCTCCCTGCTTTCCTAAGAAAAAGAATTACTCTGATATGCCTTCTAAAAACAAGTTTCAAAATATTTACGTAGTTTAATTAATGAATAAAGTATACTGCAACAGAAAATTTAAAAGATTTTTCTAGTTATATACCTTCATTTGTATTTGTCATTTCATTACTTATTTAAATCTTAAATTGATTTGATGTTTTTATGTTTTGTGTATCTTAGAATTTAATTTGGGTCATCTACAAGTTTCCAAAGAGCTGGTAAATGATGTCATTCTTCCAAGATGGGCTAAGTCAGCTGAAGATTTCATTTATAAACACAGGAAAGCTCTGGTAAGATTTCTGTTGGATCACTACTAAGTCTAATAAAAATAGATTTGATCTTCAAGGATAAGTTAAAGTGTACCTTTGCCTAGACTAATTTGTTATCTGTTATATACCATTGTTCTTGAAAGTACAATATGGTAATTTTAGGATAAAAATCTTGTGATATTACCCATGAATATGTAACAAAATCTAGATTTTTGCTTTTTCTTTTTTTAATAATAGTTTATAATGGTTTATATACTAATCTAATTATAATTACTAATTATCACTGTCATAAGCTTTTATTTCTGATAAGAAATCAAATTTTCTATTTAATCAAGTCTCAATTTTTTTTTCTTGAATTGAAAAGCTTTAGACAACTATTACAAAAGAAACTACCACAAAGATGCATTCTACATCTCTCATTAACTCTCCCAGCCCAGGGGGGCTGCTAATAGCTATTTTTGTCTTTTCTTCACCCAATAGATTTGGGAACATTTTGGAGTTTTTTATTTTTGGATTAAGAATGACCAATTGGTAAATCCAATGCAAATATATCAAAATCTGGGAAAATCCACACTCTGAGTTGAAACTAGTGGCAATTACTTAAGGAGGCGGAAGCTTGTGTTTGTGACTTTGAGATGGGCTTGAACAATATGATGTGAACTTGCAAAAGTTCAAATACTTGTAGCCCTAATTATTTTTGCATAAGGGATATTCAGCCTATATTAACATTCTAGTTCTGTGTGTGTCTGCTGTATGGATTGCTATTCTATTACCCAGCTGGTATAATTTAATGTTTTGCAGTTTCAATTTTTGTTTCAAATCAGTTCAGTCAGCATGACTACATTTTTAGAAAAACTTTCTGAAAGATTACCCAAGTTCCTCATGAAACCAGCTAAATCCCAAGTGCCACTTAAAAAAAAAAAAAACGTACTAGTGTTTAGGTAAATATCCAAGTTGGAATTGAAGGAGTAGTGAGAGTTTAACATTAATAATTGTGTTACTCTCTCATAGCATTCTGTTTACCAAGCAGTACTCTCCTTAAAAAAAAAAAAAAATTGTGTGCAAGTGCTTTGCCTGCACATATGTCTATACACCATGTGTGTGCAGTGCAAGGAGGCCAGAAGAAGGGGTCAGGTATCCTGGAACTGGAGCTGCAGATAGTTTTTAGTCATCTTCTCTAGAAGGACAGCCAGTGTTCTTAACTACTGAGCCATCTCTGCTCCATGCCCTAACTTTTTAAAAACCATGAATTTAGTTGAGTGGTGGTGGCCACGCACGCTTTAATCGCAGCATTTGGGAGGCAGAGGCAGGTGGATCTCTGTAAGTTCAAGGCCAGCTTGATCTACAGAATGAGTTCCAGGACAGCAAGAGTTACAAGAGAGAAACCCTGCCTTGAAAACAACAGCAAAAACAAACAAACAAAAAACAAAAAAAAAGTGTATTTAGATTATAGTTGGAAGATTCCTATATTAATTATTAAATTTGTTCTCTTTCTAGGAGTCTGAATATGTTTCTGCTCATCTTCATGAATGGATAGATCTGATTTTTGGTTACAAGCAGAGAGGGCCAGCTGCAGTGGAGGCACTCAATGTCTTCTATTATTGTAGTTATGAAGGTATAGGCCTAAATACTTCTTCTCTTGTACTTTGATAGAATTAGTGTTTGTTATACATGGTATTTGAGCCTAAATACTTAACATAGGAAAAAGTGTATCAACAAAATAGTTTTCCAGTTGAAAGGTCACAAAACTGCCACTATTTCAGTTTTGTAATAGTAGCTTATGATAGTATATAAATATGGAAATCTAATTATAAGTGCCAATTATTATCATACGCTTTTGACTTCTTATATGGGAAATCAAATTTCCCATTTAATCAAGTCTTACATTGAATATTACAAATTATATTTTTAGTAACCTTTGAAAGGATGCATTTAGAATTACCATTAATAAATTCTTCTAATGACATTCACTCAGCATCAAAACTGTTTTCTGAGAGCTTTGGGCTGAAAAATGTTCTTTCTTTTTAAACCCTTTTTCATATGTATATAATACGTGTGTGTGGGTACACAAGGAGGCTGACGTTATATATCAAGTTGTCTTCTTCAGTGGTTCTTTCCCTTGTTTTTTAGACAGGATCTCTCACGTGTACCCACACACATATGTGCATAACAAGCATATACACACAAAAATATTTAATGGTTTAGAAAATTGCTTTCTGAAGATATAAGTTAAAAACTAATATTTTATTTAAAATATATTAGTCCTTCATGTATTAATCAGTGTCATACTGGTTTGTTTTTTCTCAATAGTGAGTTGATGACTTCTTGTTTTAGGTGCTGTAGATCTTGATGCCTTAACAGATGAAAAGGAAAGAAAAGCCTTAGAAGGGATGATTAATAATTTTGGGCAAACCCCTTGTCAGCTGTTAAAGGTAAAGTATATAAGTTATCGATAGCTTAGAGAATGTTTTAAAGTATTCTGAGCCTTGAAGAATAGTAAAATAGAATTCTGGAATAATCATAGTTGATAGGGCCTGATTCATATGATTCCATTTACCCTCTGTTAAGCTGTGATGTGCTCATGTAATTGAGACTCCTGATGCCAGGAGGGACTTCAAATGAAGTTTGGAATTTAATTTCCAAGGGTTAGTACTACCATTGTGTTTAAAGATCTTAGTAATTTAAAATTAGAGAATTATTGTCTAGAATGTAAAGGAAAAAATTACATTAAACTGTCCCTTAAAAATCAGTAGATTTGGCCAGGCAGTGGCCATGCCTTTAATTCTAGCACTCAGGAGGTAGAGACAGGTGGATCTTTGAGTTCAAAACCAGCCTGGTCTACAGAATGAGTTCTAGGACAGCCAAAACTACAGAGAGAGAGAAACCCTGTCTGAAAAAACAAAACAAAAAAATTAGATTTGATTGTTCCTTGTTTAAGTAACAAAAAAACTGAAGTAAGATCCAATTATGAAGCCAGATGTTTTGGCACATACCTGGACTTTCAAATACTCAAGAGGCTGGGGTGGGAAATTTTGAATTCTAGGGCAGCTTGGATAACATCTCAAAAAGTTCACTTATGTAAAATATTTTCCTGTGTATGCACAATGCCCTGGATATGATTCCCAGCTCTAAGAGGAAGGGGAATTTTCATTTATATAGCCAATTATTCATAAGAAACAAAAGGATTTAGATTTACTTAGAAGCTGCTTATTTTAAATTTGTCATGTGTGTGTGTTTGTGTATGTGTATATACATGTGAGTGTAGGGGCCAGAGGTCAATATCTGATATCCTTTGCAAGAGCTGTCCACTTTGTTTTTTAAGACTGAATCTCCCAGCACTGGATTTATAGGTGTACACCACCCCCCACAGCTCTTTACATAGATGCTGAGGATCAAGTTCAGGTCCTCAAGCTTACACAAGCAGTTTACTGTCTGAGCTATGTCCCCAACCTTGTATTTCTAAAAGAATAAAAACTAAACAGCAAATACAGTATATCATTAAAGCTATCCTTATGTTGAGACTCATTTATATGTAATTTTAAACTGCTGAAATCGTCCCATAAATGGTATTTATTATCCAGAGCCTAAAACCAGTGTTAAGACTCTAATTATAAAATATATAGACTATATAATCAAATTATTAAATATTACTATGTTTCCTCATACTGTTTATCTAAAGATTATTTTTATCTTCCTAATTGTCACTGATTCATAGAAGTCAGTCTAATATTTTAGAAGCTATCATCTTTGTTAGCATGATTTTAAGGATAAAGCATAAATAATAAAATCCCATTTATTAAGCATATACTTTTTTATTTAAACTAGTGGTTCTTGACCTTCCCAATGCTGTGACGCTTTAATAAAGTTCCTTGTGTTGTGGTGACTACCACCCATTAAATTATTTTTGCTGCTACTTCATAACTGTAATTTTGCTACTGTGATGAATCATAATATAAATATCTATATGCAGATGGTCTTAGGTGACCCCTGTGAAAGAGTCATTCAATCCCCAAAGAATCATGACCCACAGGTTGAGAACTGCTGATTTAAATACTGTGAATTATTTTCCCTAACTTTCACAGTAAAGAAACAGTCATCTTCATCTTTGAAATTTATACAACCAAGTCCAGGGTGATGGCTCAGAGGGTAAACATACTTGCTGTGTGAGCTTGATGACCTGATGCTTCAACCTTGCATGACTTAAGGGATTGACCTAACTGGGGCGAAGTCAATGAAGAAATTACACATACATATACAGAAAAGATGAGGTCAGATGGGCCATGCTCTCCGAAAGAGAGGACACAGCAACCCTAAAGTTCAGCTATTTTATTTTATACAACTGAATTGAGAAGGCAGATTGAGTTAATTTTGATAAGAGGTCTCTGTAGGTGAGTAGTCTCAGTTTGTAATAATCTAAGAGAGGAAATTGAGGTCAACATTTTCTGCACACATTGTCACCAGGGGACCAGGGGAAGGCTTTGCCATGTCCATGAGGCATTGGGCCCTTGACATGCTGTATTCGTGCCAGCTATATATATATTCACTCAATATTTCAGGGAGATGGGAGAATTGGCAAAAAGCTTGATGGCTATGATAGGACAATGACAGAAACAAGAGACACCTCAAAATAAGGTAGAAAGAGAATGGAATCTAAAAACAATCCATCCATTCACCTCCACTGTTCAGTTCCCAGACCCAAGTTCAGTTCCCCAGCACCCCCGTCGGGTAGCTTACAACTCTATAACTCCAGCTTCAGAGGGCCCAACACCTCTGTTCTCCAAGCGCACCAGCACTCAAGAACATATAACCCCACAGAGGCGAACACATACATGTAATTAAAAATATAACAGATTTTGTAATGAAGTTGGGGAGATGGCTCAGCAGGTAAAGGTGATTGCTATGCAAGCCTTGATGATGTGAATTCAATTCCTGGAACACACATAAAAGTAGGAGAGGACTGACTCTACAATGTTGTCCTCTGACCTTCATAAGACTGCCATGGTACATGTTGCTCACATTCACAGATAATATATACAATAAATAATTTCCAAATAATTAATAATGATAAATCTAAGCCTTCCAGAAATACATAGCCTATGATATCTAAGAAAGATTATTTTTTCTACATTTGTAAACTATGAAGTAACTAGGATTTGTATAATGCACGACTAACTTCCAAAACTTTTCTATTTTCCCACGTTTCCATGTAATCAGTAGCAGAAAACCCCTTTTAAACCACATCTCTTTTTTGTTTTGGGTCTTTACTTAAAATGCAATTTTTGTAGCTTTTACTTTTATATATATATATACACATACATGTATATATGCATATATATGTACATATACTTAAATGTACATGTATGTGTATACATACATATGTGTATATATAAAGGTAAAAACTATAAAATTGTAGTTTATTTATAAATACCTATTTTATAACATATAATATATATTTAATATATATGTATATATACCCGTGTGTGTGTGTATATATATGTATATATCCATTTGCCTCGCTCAGTTATAAATGTGTTAATGGTAGCAACCTTTTCTTACCATGTATACAGCAATTGTGTGATATCCAATCTCAAGTTTATAGTTACACTTAAGTTTTTAGACTGTTTTATAATTTATACTATTCCATATTGGTGATTTACTTGGAGCTTTGAAATGGACTTTTACATGATATTATTTGTGAAATCATTATTCTATCCTTTCCTTCCAGTAAACTGTGCATGGTGACACACTACTATAATCCTAGCACTCAGGAGCTTCTGCAGGAGGATCTTGAGTTCAAGATCACTGCATAGAGAGCTTGAATCCTGTTTGGGCTACCAAGTGTCTCAAACATTAAAAGGGGAAAAAATGGCAAAGATGCAGAATAAGCCAAGCCTAGTGGTATAAACCTACAATTCTATCCATTCATGAGGCTGCTACAGGGGTTTTGAGAATTCACTGCTTGTCTAAGTACAGAGTGAATTAAGGCCAGCCTGGCGAACTCAGTGAGACCTTGTCTCAAAGTAGAAATTTCTTTAGAAGGGTGGCGGAGTACAGCACAGTGGTAGAGCTCTTGCCTAACACATAGAAGACTCAGAATGAAACTTTGTGGGGCTCTGAATTGGAACCTTTAGTTTTGCACCAGCATCAGAGGTGCAACCTTTGCATCAGAGGACAACCTTGGCTATCATTTCTCTGGCACTGTTCAGCATTTGGTGGAGATGATCTTTGACTGGCCTAGAACTTACTAAGTAGGCTAGGGTGGCTAGCCTGGATTTGCTTCTCCAGCACTGAGATTACAAGTATATGTCACGTTGGCTGGCCTTTTTAAAAACATAGGTTCTGGGAATTGAACTAAGGTCCTCGTGTTTGCTTCTAGACAAGTACTTCTAACTTCTAACTGAGCCACCTCCCCAGTACTACTAGTTTTATTGTTATTAAACAGAATTACAAAGGAGCTTAGTCCTAGAATGTTTACTTAGCATTTGCAAGGTCCAAGTTCAGTCCCCATTACCAAAAAAGTATTAAAAGCTACACATACAGTGTTACATCTATTGCCTACAATCTAATATTTTGTAATAGAGACAAAAGAATCAAACTCTACCTCCCTGATTTTGTCTTGTTTTGTTTCTGAGACAAAGTCTTATTATGTAGTCCACACTGCCTTGGAACAGGTGTATGATACCTCATCTGGCAAGAATCCCCTTTAGAAAGACAACTCTTAAACATTTTAATTGTGCCCTTAGAATATTAATAAAGTATTTAATATATTATCAGTATACTTAATTAACATCATACTTAATTGTGTGTCTGTTACATGAAAGTTAAATAATTATTTATAAACTATACAGTCATGTCTATAATGATTTTGATAGCTTTTACATTTTGATCAGTCTTGTTTCAGGAATTAAATATTATACTACATTATAGAGTTTGAATGTTAATGCTTCATTAATTTTACCAAATATTTATTAAGCAACTGTCAAGTTTGATTCTGGGTACTTAAAAAATCCAAAAATGAGTAAGACTTATGGGTGGCTTTAAGGGACCTATAGCCAAGACATATATAGTAAGATGACTCAGTGGATGAAGTACCTGCTGCCAAGCCTGATGTCCTGAGTTCAATAACCCATATTCACCTGGGAGAAGGAAGAAAATTGACTCCTGCAAGTTGTCCTCTGACCTCCACACATGGACTATGACATGTTCATGCCTGCATATACACAGAAAATAAATAAAATAGAATTTAGAACTTAGAAAAAATTCCCATAGGATAGATGAAAATGATTTATTGTAAATAACCAAGGAGGTGAAGGGGGAGACTAACAAATCCTATATAATTGGTGAAAACAATCATTCTGACCTGGAAATGCAAGAGTGGTATCAATAAGAAAACCTTTGAAGTAGAAAAGAGATATCCATAGAAAAAAAGAGGATGGTAAATTTGCTGGGGGAATAACCTAAGCCATGGCCTGGAGTTGTTAACAGTGCACAATATGCATTCTGTTATAGCACAGTCCACTGTGTATGAGTGAACACAGACATATTTTCATGTAACTTTGAAATTTTTCCTTAAAATTATTTTCAAGGATCCACACCCTCCAAGATTATCAGCAGAAGAAGCCATACAAAAGCAGACCAAAACAGAAATGTCAACCCTAAATCTCTTTCAACACCTCCCTGAACTGAAGTCATTTTTTATAGAGGTAATACCCAACTTGGTAATATCAGAGACCTTTCTCCAATTCTATACACTTCAGTTAATTTGTGTGTATTTATGTACATGTTTGGTATGTGCAGGTGTGCTCATCTGTGCCTATAGTTGTACCCTTAATTGGTGTGTGTGGAAAGCCAAAGGTGAACTTTGAGTATCTTCCTCTTTTGCTGTCTCCACCTTATTTTTTAAAGACAGAGACTCTCATTAAACCAAAACCTTGCTGTTCTGGCTAAGCCGGCAGACCAGTGAGTCCCCGGATCTTCATCTTTTACCACATACCTTCCCTCCACCAGTGCTGGGTTTACAGGTGTGTCCTACACACACAGCATTTTTTAAAAATAGATACTGGGGATCCAAACTCAGGTTCTAATGCAGTTTGCTAACTAAACTGTCTCCTCACTCCAATTTACTTAATTTTAATGGAGGAAAATGCTGTGATATAAGATTTAAAACAAGATTACGTATGTGTGTGTGCCTGAATGATTGTTTATGTGCATTCAGGTGCCTCGGGAGGCTAGAAGATGGTATAACCCTGGAACTAGAGTTAAAGGAAGTTATGAGCTGCTTGATTTGGGTGCTGGAATTCAAACCTGCATCCTCTGCAAGAGCTCTTTACCACCAAGCCAACTCTCCAACCCATCTTAGATTTTTAAATAATTTTCATTGTAAGTTTTTCTTTGCTGCTGAGTGGTATTCTAAACTCTTTCCCTTGGCTTGCTTTCTTGACAAATAAGAACAAATAACTTTTTTTTTTTTTTTTTTTTTGGCGCAAGGCATGGTGGCATACACCTTTAATCCCTCTTGGGAGGCAGAGGCAGGTGTCTCTCATGTTTAAAGCCAATTTGGTGTACATAGAGAGTTCTAGGCCAGCCAGGATTGTGCAGAGACCTGTCTTTAAAGGGGGGGGGGGGGGGGGGGGGGGGGCGGAGATTGTAGGGACCAGAGGGGTCAAGGACACTAGGAGAACAAGCCCCACAGAGTCAAGTTGCCAGCACTCATAGGGGTCTCACAGAGACTAAAGTGCCAGACATGGAGCCTGCATGGTCCCCTAAAGGTATCTTACGGTTGTCTGGCTTGTTGTTCTTACAGAACTCCTACAAGTTGGGGTGAAGGGCTCTCTGACCCTTTTACTTGCCTTGCCCTTGGGACCCTTTTCCTCCTTCTGAGTTGCCTTATCCAGCTTTGATGTGTAGGGGTCATGCTTGGCCTTGTTCCATTTTATTAAGCCTTGTTTGAGTGGTAACCCTGGGAAGACTGTTTTTTTTTTTCCTGAGGGGAAGCAAGGGTAAGGGTGGGGAGCGTGGATCTGGGGAAGAGGGGAAATATGTGGGGGAGTGGGGAGAGGTGGAGGGGAGAATGGGAGTTGGAATGTATTATACAAGAGAAGAAAAAATAAGGAAAGAAAAGAAAAAAATTAAGCTGTGCAGCAGAGGTACAGGCTTCCTAGGGAGGCAGAGGCAGGTGGATCTCTGTGAGTTTGAGGCCAGCTTGGTCTACAGAGTGAGTTCCAGGACAGCCAGAGTTACAACAGAGAGACCTTGTCTCGAGAAAACAAACAAACAAAAGATTGAGGATGTTATGTAAGATACATACATAATCATTTTTAGCTTACTGTCTACAGTATAGGCAGTGAGCTAAATTTGTCCCACACATTGTAGTTTGCAAAATCCTGTGTGTGTCATGTACTGTTTCTGAAGTACAGTATACCATGAGTTTTCCTCAAGTAAACAGTGAAGTTGCACTGCATTTTAGTATAGGTATATTTTCACATATTTGTGTGAATACAAATTAATCTCTTTTCCTAAATTCAAGTTGAATGAATTATTTAGTGTTTAGCAGCACTACAATGTGTTGATGCTTTTCTAAAAGTATTAAAGTATTAAACAGAAACAATGCTCAGGAATGATAACTAAGGACTTGTGAAATGGTTCACTGGGTAGAATGTTTGCTACAGAAGCTTGAGGACCTGATTCAAGTTTCCAGGCAGTCAGGCATAACTGTGTGTGTGCTTGTAACCCCATGGTTGAGGTACAGAGGCATGTGGCTCTCAAGAGCTCACTGAGCAGCCCAACTCACTGAAGCAGTGAGCTTCCATTTCAGTGAGAGACCATATCTATTAAAGGAATAAGGAAGAGAGCAGTAGAAGATAGACAAACTTCTCTCTGGCCTCCAAATGAGTGTGCACAGGCCACACACACCACCACATCCATGTTACCACACACACATATACACACAAGGAAAGAAAGAGAAAAGAAAGGACAGTTCATTCCCGGGATGTTAGGGATCTTCAAGACCACCCTCTGGTTCAGTGAGTTACAAGAAAGATTTGGAAGAATCAACATAACGTATGTTTAGACTCAGGGATAAGATTTATTGCAATGGAATAATAGAAAGAAAGACCTACAAAGGGGAAAAGGCACATTGGGAGAGGTCTAGGGGAAGTCAGATACAAATATCCTAGAATTCTCTCTTAGTGGAGTCATAAAGTACATACTTAATTCTGCCAATAATGCAGTGGGAAAACAATTTTTGTCTCCCAGGGAAGCTCATTAGCAACATAGTATCCAAGGCTATTATTGTTGGTTGGTCACATTTATATACCCCCTGCCTATCAAATACTGAAATATCAAACTCTGGGAGAAATGCAGGGGTTCGGTGTAAATCATAGTGTTTGCACAGGCAGAAATATAATGAGCCCCTATTACCAAGAAGGGAAAATTTTATGTGAGCACAAGGAACTGCATGCTCTCCTAGGGCAAAGCTAGCAAGCAGGCTTTCTAAAGATGCTTTCAGGTCTACTGCATGTGATGACTCACAAAACTATGTTTGGTCCACAATCTTGTTCAGCATTATATTCATTATGTAATGCTGCTAGAACTACCATCTTGTCTAATGCCTGTGACATTGTTTTGTTTTTGTTTTTTGATAATGCAATCAGAGTTCATCTGTTAATGCATTGATACATTTGTCCCTTTCTGCATACCTTATCACATGATAACTTTTCTTTACAGCAGTATATGGAGCAAGATAAAGAACAATTCTTATCATTGATTCCTACTTACTAGCCCCTTTTCATTATCAAAGAAGGTATTTCTTTTCACATAATATGAAAAGAGGGCCCTATGTAGGTTATCACTTAGAAATTAAAATGGTGGAGGGAAAAATGGAGGTGATAGTGAAAGCAAAGACTTAATAGATTTTAGACACTACTTTCATTTAGTCTCACCTAAATGAAAATGATTCTCTTTCTCCTTTTATTGAAATTATATTTTTTTCTCACATAATGAATCCTGATTTCTATTTCCTATCCCTCTGCTCCTCCTAGTTCCTCCCACCTACCCCTACCCACCACCCAAAATCCGGATCCACTGTCTTTGTGTCTCTTATTAGAAAACAAACAGGCTAAGGGATAATACTGAAATAAACACAAGATAAAATTGGAATTGAACAAAACAAACAAAAGGAAAAATCCCAAGAGAAGGCACAAGAAACAGAGACTCACGTGTTCATGCACCCAGAAATCCCATAAAAACACTAAATTGGAAGCCACAATATATACACAGAGAACCCGGTGCAGACCCATCCAGGCCCTGTGCATGCTGCCTCAATCTCTGTAGTCCATAGAGCTTTGATCATGTTGATTTAGAGGGCCTTGTGTTCTTGTTTTCCATTCCCTCTGGCTCTTACACTCTTTTTGCCTCCTCTTCTACAGGGTTCTCTGAGCCCTAAGGGGACGGATTTGATGGAGACATCAGATTTAGGGCTGAGTGTTCCGTGGCATCTCATTCTCTGGATAATATCTGATTGTGGGATTCTGCTGCAGGAGGAAGTTTTCCCTAGTGGATGAGCAAGGAACTGATCTATGAGTATAGCAGAACATTAGAAATCATTTTATTGCTACTTCTTTTTTTAGAACAATAATAATTCATTGTACCCTAGGCCTCAGGGCTATCTAGTCTCTGGCTCTTGGTCACTCAAGCAGTGTTGGTTATGGGTTCCATCTCATGGAGTGGCCCTTAAGTCAGATCTTGATTGGTTACTCCCACAGACTTTGTGCCACCATTGCATTAGCATATCTTGCAGGCAGATTGTAGATCTGAGGGTTTGTGGTTGGCTTGGTGTTTGTGTTTCTTCTTTGGTAGCGTGCAGTATCATCCTGTACCAAACTTGCTAGCACAAAGGTGTGAAGGCTCTATATAGACACCAGCTTGACCTCTCCATATTCAGTGAGTTGTATAGGTTCTGTCTTCAGAAGTGGTCAGTCTTCAGCCTTGCTGTCAGTTTGTGGAGAGCAACTTACTGTCTTGGGAACAGCCTGGATTGTTTGGGGGTTCCCATGGGACTCCTTTGGCTAACAACTCGATTATATATAACCCAATCCTGGTACTAGAAGCTTCATTTGGTGACAAGAGATGTCCGGTTGGCACTCTGTCTTCCCTGGCTGGAGTCATAAATGACTCTTGATTCACAATTTGAAGAGAAAAGCGGTTTTTATGATTTATAAGTTATATTGGGTTTTATAACTTACAATTTAGTTTTATAGACCTTTTAAAATAATACTTAGTAAGTGGTATATATCGAGACATGTCATCCACAATAAATGTTAGCTATCATTTTGAACTATAGACACATCAAACAAATATATTCAAATAATTGTTATCTTACATTGTGATAAGATGATGGTAATTGTTTCCTCAGAATGATTTTTATTTTGGGACCATAATAGATGATTTTCATAATGGAGTTTTAGAGGTACCTTGATTAACAAAATAAATCAATGTTTTTTAATGTAAAGCCCAAAAGATTTTTTATAAACTATAAACAACTTTCTCATTTAACTTATTCTAAGCATGCACATCTGTATTATGTTTGTGTCGGTATATAAGAGACAAGGAAAGATCCTAAATCTCTCTGTGTTTTAAATGATTTCTGCCCCTTGGCATCTACATCTGCTCACCAACAAGGTATTAGAATAGACAGTGATAGGTTTCAAATGATTCAAGTGTGTTAGTTATTCAAATGCTACATATAATTTCTTTCTCACATTTTATTGTAAATTATTACATGACCATGTAGAGTAAAATGAGGCATCATAGGGACCATCCCTGTTTAAAAAAATAGAAATGTTCAGTAATTTGTATCTAATAAATATGAACAGAACCAGCCACTAAACATCTTTTATTTTACAGGGAATTAGTGATGGTATTCCACTATTAAAGGCCATTGTCCCAAAAAATCAATCTCATTCTTTTATGTCTCAAGGCAGTCCTGAGTTACTGGTAAGTTGATGTGTACCTGTTTCTTATTGCTATGTCTATATTCATTAGTTTACCCAGAAAAGGAATAAAGGTAAAAATATTTCTATTACATTTTTAAAATTCATTATATGTCTATGTGCGAGAGCATACACATGTCAGCATGCTTCTGTGCAAGTTGATTCTCTCTTTCCACCATGTAGGAGGAATTGAACTTGTGTTCTAAGGATCGGTGGCAAGTGCTTTACCCTTCTAAGCTATCTCATAGACCCAATAATAAATTTTCAAAGAGAATTTTAAAAATATATTTTGAGTGTGTTTATTTTGCTTGTTTGGTGTATACCACATGCATGGCCTGGTTCCTGCTGAGGTCAGAGGAGGGCATAAAGTCTTCTGGAACTGGCGTTATAGATGGTTATAGTTATAGATAGGTAGATAATTAGTTATAGATAGTTATAGCCACTTTGTGATTGACAATCCAAATGTGAGTCCCGTGGGAAAGCAGCCAGTGTTCTTAACAGCTGAGCTAAGAAGGCTAGTAGAATAGCTTTATGGTAAAGCATCTGCCTAGCATGTGTGAGGCCTAGGTTTGATCCTCAGCATCACAAAAAATAATGGAGAATCTGGGTGGTGGTGGTACACACCTTTAATCCCAGCACTCGGGAGGCTGACGCAGGCAGATCTCCGTGAGTTTGGGGCCAGTCTGGTCTACAGAGTGAGTTCTAGGGCAGCCAGAGTTATAGCAAAGAAACCCTGTCTCGGGGGGGGGGGGGGATTTGTTATGAAATTAATTTGATTAAATATAAAAATATATCTTCTGTATATATTGCTTTTAAGTAGTTATTGTAATTATAACATTACATGAAAATAGCTAGGAAACATCTCTATAAGAATGATAATCAGAACTAATACACTTTCATTAAGGGCATTTCAGTGAGTGTTTTACATGAATTTGTATTTAATCTACCCAATATCCCTGTGAAGTAGGCACTATTATTTTCCTTTTACAGATAAGAAATTAAATCTCAGAAGTACCATACCCCAAATCACAGAGCTAGCAAATAGGGATCTGAGACCTTGGCACATGAACTAAATCTAGGTTTGTCTTATTCTAATTTCATTATTTGAGTATGATAGAAATGTGCTGTAGCACAGTAAGCAGTAGAGATTGAAGAATTAGATTGCTTTTTATAATGGTATATTGTGCTTATATATTTTGTGCTTGGTTAGAAAAAGATTCTAGGAATATATACAATAGTACTGATAGTAGTTTCTCAGTGGTTAAGATTCTGTAGTTTTCAACTTTAAAGCCTATATTTTTAAGTTAACCTGAATCAGGGGATGGGTAACCTGTTGTTTTATAACGAAGCGAGTAAAAAGCTTTTCACTTTAAAAATTAAATGTGTATTAAAACTGTCACTTCAAGGACATGGTAACAATTCATAAACTCTACTGATTTGGTCTGAGACTTAGACTCTAGTGATGTTTGCGTCTTATTTTTTATGGTAAAAGTTAACCTTCAGTTTCCCCTAAATGTTAACAGTAATGCTAATAACCTAAGAAATTAAGAGGAAAATAATTTGCCAAAGAAGACAACTTTTCTTACAGTAAGCTGTGAATAGGTTTTCCCGCTTGAATTACTTAAGATTTGGTTTCATGTACTCTACAGTATTCCCCAAATGATAGATGTCGAAATCTTTGAGCATTTGGTTATTCTTAGCCACATTCTTTAATCTTTTATTTAAGTTTTCATAAATTCTTTTTCAGATAACAATAAGCATGAACTATGTTATTGGAACCCATGGATGGTTACCTTATGACAGAAATATTTCTAACTATTTCACATTCATCAAAGATCAAACTGTGACCAACCCAAAGTAAGTAATTGAACATTTAAGGTAGAAGAGCTAAGACCAACACTTTACTACTACTAGATTGATTCCTGTTATTTTTAAAGTAATGCTTTGAGACACTGATTTTCTCCTCTTCTCTCACTTTCCCTCCCCTTCTCTGTTTTTAAGTTATACCCTGCCAATATTTGATACTCAGATATGGCCAAATTTCTGTTACAGCAAATATGGCATAATATATTATATTAGGAATGGTAAATTGTCATACAATTCTTCACTACTAATAAATAATCTTTGTTTTTTGTTTTGTTTTATTTTTTTTGTTTTGTTTTGTTTTGTGTTTTTCCCAGACAGGGTCTTACTATGTACCTCTATCTGGCCTAGAACTCACTCTGGCCAAACTGACCTCAAACTAACAGTGATCTGTCTGCTTCCAGAGTTAATAGGATTAAACAGAGCATCATCACCCCTGCCCAAGAGATATTTTATAGCTGATAATAGTCTAAGTGATCTCTTAAGGAAAAGTCTAAAATTACCTTGTGTTTACAGAGCTCAGCGTACTGTGAATGGTCCTTTTGCCCCAGGGCTGGAAATCACTTCTAAACTGTTTGTAGTATCACACGATGCAAAGTTGCTCTTCAGTGCTGGACACTGGGATAATAGTATCCAAGTAATGTCACTTACCAAAGGCAAAATTGTTTCACATATCATCCGACATATGGGTAAGAATTAAGTTTTTTTCCACAAAACTTGTTTCTCTGTTTCTTCACCTGTATAAAGTAGCACATGCTCCTGATTGTTTGTTATGTTGAGAGTACATTTAAGCATATATATATTAAATATATTTTCATATTACATTACAAGATACTAAACCAAGTTTTATTTTTTAAATTGCATGATAGATATAATGATTTGTAGCCACATTAAAAGATTGTCATCATTAGATAAGACATAATTAGCAATAAAGTATGAGAGAGAAAATTGTTGAATATATGTTAACCTGGTACACCTTTGTATTTCAGGCCTCAGTATAAAAATAAAACATTGAGAAGTTTTTTTCAATAAACCTGTTAAATAAGGGTAATGGAGTCTGCTTCTAACTGTACTAGTGATTTCTAAGGTATTACTTAGTATACCTACCTATCGGCCATTCATGGGGAAAAAAAATTTTTTAATGTTGTAAATTTGCAATGTAATATGTATTGTTTTATTGATTGGTTGATTGTATGTATATGAGTGTTTTGCCTGCATGTTTGTCTGTATACTTGTATGCAGTGCCTGCTGAGGTTAGAAGAGGTTATCAGATCCCCTGGGACTACAGTTACAGATAGTTGTGAGCTTCCATGTAGGTGCTAGGAATCAAACCTAAGCTCTCCTGAAGAGAATCCTGTAAAAATCTTAACTGCTGAGCCATCTGTCCAGCCCCTGTACTGTCATATTTCTAAAGGACACATTCCATAAGAATAGTTTTCCATGGGAGGAGAATGTGAATAGGGTGAGAGTGCAGAAATCAGCAGAATTGCCTATGGATCCATTCTCAGTTCTCACACTCAGCACATCTCACTCCCAGAACGGTCTCCGTGAAGGATCTCCAGATGACTTTGACCCTGCGGATATCCTCTGTTACTCTTGCCTGAAGTATTTTTGTAACATTTCAATTATTTATTTTTGGGGGGCACGCACATGTGCACTTGGAGGTCAGAGGACTACTAGTTGCAGGAGTCAGGTCTCTCTTACTGTCTCCAATGGGATTGAGTGCAGATCACCACTCTTGGTGGCAGGTTCCTGTACTTGCTGAGCCATCTTGCCAGCCCTGGCTTTGTAATAATTTGAACATTAACTGAAATTGCCCTTAAAGTTCTATTCTGTCAAAACATCCATTTTATTTTATTCTTTCTTCAAACAGATATTGTGACTTGCTTAGGTACAGATTACTGTGGAATACACTTGATTTCTGGTTCCAGAGACACTACATGTATGATATGGCAAATAACCCAACAGGTAATAAATAATAACACATTCAATGTTCTTGGACTGGGGTAACAAATTTTTCTCTAGCAGTAAGTGCCATTTTGAGCATATTTGTTTGTATACTGTTTTCTGAGTTCTGTCCTGTTATGAACACCACTCTTTTCTAGATTTGTTGTCTGATTCATGACTATTCTCCAGTAGCTACCAAAAGTCACTCCTTGTCAACGTGTCTAGAAAAATACTAATAATCCTTTTTAATTGCTGTGATAACATAATTATGTTTCCTCCTGTCCTTTCTGGTGGGATTGTAGAAATTACAGATGTGCAGGTGTTCTTCCTCTGTTTTGCATTCTTATCATGACATTGGCTTAAGGAGGGTTTTGTTTTTGTTTTTTACAGTTTTGAAGCTTTTTACCATGTTAACAGGCTGTCTCCCTCCCCAGTTTGTCTTCTGCTTCTTGTTTTTGTATATTACAATATGATAGTTTTGATGATTTGTAAGACTCCATCTATGGCTGAGTAGAAAGCAAATATTGTTTATGAATTGAATTAAACTTTTTTCTAGGCTCCGTATTTTTTTTTCATTTACCTACTTTTATATGACCGCCAAAGTGTTTTTGCTTTAGTAGCTTAATGTTTGTTTATGCAGATTCCTCTTCAATGCTTCCTTTACTGCAACTTTTCCTCAGATTCTCTTATATGAGTATTTATTTTTTATCTGAACTTTTAGGCAGATGGCTCAGTGGATAAAGTGTTTGCTGTGTAAGAATGAAGCTCTGGGTTCAGATCTTCAGCACTCATGCAAAAGCAGGGCATATCCGTGTGCCTGTAATTCTAGCGCTGAAGCAGGGGAGGAGCTACAGGAAGATACTAGCAGCTTAGGGTCCAGCCAGCCTAGTGGAAATATAAGCTCCAGGTTCAGTGAGAGACTGTCTTAAAGATGAAGGAAGATAATCAATTCAAGATGTCCTGACATCAGCCCCTGGTTTCCACACATTCATGCACAGCCAAGTGCACCCCCTGCCACACACATGCACCACACACAAAACCTTCTTTTTAAATTCTGTGGTAGTCTTACTGAAAACTGTTCTTAACTGGGCATGGTGGATGATCACTAACTCAAGGCCTAAGCTTCTTGTTTTTTTTTTGAGATTGTAACTTATTTACACCATTTTTCCCTTCCCTTTCCCCCTTCAAACTTTCCCATACACGCCTTCCCACCCTCCTTCAAATGCCATGGCCTCTTTTTTCATTATTATTTCATGTCTATATGTATGTATTTATATGTGCATGTATATTGCTAAATATAACCTGTTGAGTCCATATAATGTTACTTGCATTATGTTTTAAGGATTGAGTGTTTGGTACTAGACAACCAATCAGCGTGGTCTTCCCTGGGAAGGACCACCTCTCCCTTTGTCAACTTACTCAGTTGCCTAAAGTTCTTTGTGTAGGGTTGAGGCCTCGCTTTTTCCCTATTTCCCTTGTTCATTGTTGTTATCATTGTTCAGCTCACGTGTGAGCAGTTGTGCTGGTGAGATTTCATGGATATAGTTTCTGATGTTACTAGGAGATACAATCTCACAGCAAACTGCCTGATCCTGCTTTTATACTCTTTCTGCCCCATCTTTTGCAATTATAACTGAGACTTAGGTACAGGAGTTATTTTATAGATGTTTTCCTTAGGACTGGGTTCCACAACTCTGCATTTTGATTGGTTTTGGTTTTCTGTAGTGGTCTTCATCTGTCACAAAGAGAAATTTCCCTAATGAGGTGTGAAGACTGTACTTATCAATGGGTATAAGGAAAAATGTCCATAGATTGTTATTTGGGAGTATGCTGGTTTAGTGAATTAGTAATTGTAGATTCTCTTCCAGTAACCATCATAAGACCTGGGCTTTATGGTGACTTCAAGGGCAGTCTGATCTACACAGCAAGACTCTATCTAAAAAAAAAAAAAAAAATGACAGAGCAGGGAGGTGGTGGCACACACCTTTAATCCCAGCACTCGGGAGGCAGAGGCAGGCGGATCTCTATGAGTTCAAGGCCAGCTGGGTCTACAGAGTGAGTTCCAGGACAGCCAGAGTTACAACAGAGAAATGCAGTCTCAGGGAGCGGGAGCAGGAGGATGACACAGAAAAACACCTTGTCTCAAAAAACAAAAAGGAAAGAAGAAAAAGATACACAAAAAAAGAAATTTCATTTAATTAACATTAATTTTCTATGTATTGACATTTTTATAATTATTTCTATGCAGAAATTCAAATCTTTTCATTATTTGTCTCAAATCCTTTCAATGTCTTTGGATAGCTCCCTAATTACTTTATTTCCATTATTTGTTCTGTACAATGTTTATTTACTTCTGAGTGTCATATTTTTATTCCTATTTTGATATTGTTAGAATTTTCATTTTTTTTTTTTTACTGATTTTTACTTCTGTGAAGGACGCAGTGATGTGATTGATGGATGTATGGCTATCTTATTTTCACTAACTTTACCATGATTTTAAGCTCATAGATATACCATCATGTGATCTAGAAATAATGGTAACTTTAGCTATTTCCATATATTGGTTTTTTGCTTATCCTATTTTATTAGCTAATGCAGTAGAGTAAGAACATGATTGTGAGCATCCTGTCTTATGTCTGATTTTGATTGAAAATTACTTTACAATTTTGCTATTTGATGCAGCGTTTGCTGTCAATTTTCATCAGTATTATATTTTATATTTAGTTCTTCTACCTTTGTTAACTTTTTAATTTTAGTGAAATTTCAAACTTATAGAAAAATTGCAAAAATAATATGGTCGTAGCTTTGTCTTAACATCCTCAATATATGTCCCCTTTCAGCATCTTTATTTTTTCATCTAGCTAAATGTTACCAGTCCTTCCTATTTCATTGAGCACTTCCATGTGCATCTTCCAAAAACAAAGATGTTATTTTTAATTTTTTATTATGATTATTATTTGCTTGTATGTGAGCAATACACAAGTGCCATGGTGCATGTAGAGGTCAGAAGGCAACTTTTGAGAGTCAGTTCTTTATTTCACCATGGGTGGTTCTGGGGAACAAACTTAGGGCATCAGAGCTGGTGGCACTGAGCCATCTGACAGCCCCAAAAGTCGTTCTTACAACCACAGTGCAATTGTTAAAATGAGAATGTTTAACATTTGTGCAGTGGTATTATCTAATCTATAGTTTGTGTTCTCATGTTGTCAGCATTACCAGTAGTGTCCTCTATATTTGTTTCTCTACAATTACTTTTAGTGTTTCCTTTCTTTTTCTAAATGCAGTTAATTAAGAAATTTCTTAGGTTTGAACTGCCTTGAATTCATAATAAATTCACATCCATTTTTATTGTTACTACATTTTATTTGCTAGTACTACAATTTTTCCCTCTCATTTTTTTAAATAAGGCATTTTTCTGTATTCTTAAATAAAAGGACCAATTTTTGCCACTATCATGTTTAATATTTAATAAATGTTTAATAAAATTTAATAAATTAATAATACTTATTACATGAATTTAAGAAGTGTTTAAGTTTTTCTGTTACATGACTTGCTTGATACAGGAATGACCTGTTTGTAAACATTAAGTAAAGTAAAATATGTAAAAGATCACATGTGCCTTAGGGAGTAGAGTCTATAGGGTGATTTATGTGTATAATATAAAAACAGAGAGTCTAGACAGACTTGTCTAGAATAAATATGAATAAAACAGTATGACACAACTAACATTTCTTCACATATAGAGTATATATACCAAAAGCAGATTTAAAGACGACGGCATTCTAGAGCAATTTTCTTGAACAAACTTATCTTATTAGCCTGCAGCTTCAGCCTGTGTAGAAGAAGCTGAAGCAGGCAGATCACAAATTCAAAGCCTGCCTGGCTACAGAGTGATAGTTTAAAGTCAACCTGAATAACTTAGCAACACTACTGTTTCAAAAATCTTTTTTTTTTTTTTTTTGATCCTTCAGCTGAGACAATGAGAAACATGATTTATTGTACATGAGTTACACTTGGCCATAAGTGAGAAAAGAATTAGTTCAGAATGCCACAGTTGCGGAGCAGAGGGCCAGTGGGGACTGTTTGGTTATAAGGAGAGCAGTCAGTATCTCATGTGGTATTGGAGAGCAGATAGTGATGTTCCAGATCCATTGAGACTTAACCACAGTGGCATACAGTCCAACAACTTGCACCAGCATCCTGGCCTTCAGCATCTCTTATTTCTGCTCCTTCAGCCCTCCTGAGTGCATGAGCTAGTTTACCTGAACCACTGCCTCATCTTTCTTCTCTAGCATCTGAGCCTGTCATTTGCTTCTTTCTCCACTTCCCTGTCACAGCGCAGGAGTTTTGAGGAAGATGGTGCTAACTCCAAGAGAGCCTCAGAAATCGTTTTTTAAAGACTGGGGTACAGCTTAGTAGTAGAACATCTGCCTAGCACATGTAAGGTCCTGATAGATGACTAAAGCACCATTAGTGATGCTGTACACTTATTTCTAGCAAAAGAACTGCTGGAACTCGATAGCCAGCCAGGCTAGGTGAAAACAGAGCTCCAGGCTGAGTGAGAGACCTTGTCTCAAGGGAGTAAGGCCAAGAGCAATAGAACAGGCTACTGTGCATGCATACATATACAATCAAGAAATTTTTAATTACTCAAAAGAGAATAATTCAAGAATTAACACAAGACTGAGTGAATGAACTCAGTGGTTTTAAACAACTTGTCATATTACTTTGTTGAAAGTTTGAATACAGTATAAACTTTGTTACAAAAAAAAAAGCATAAAAGCCAAAACCAGTAAGAGGCTTGGGAGTGGAGGGAACAAACAGCAAGAAACCATTTCAGCTTTGCTTTTCTGTTTTAATTTTAGGGAAGCACTCCTGTGGGCTTAGCATCTAAGCCTTTTCAGATTCTTTATGGGCACACTGATGAGATACTGAGTGTTGGCATCAGCACTGAACTTGACATGGCAGTATCAGGGTCAAGGGTAAGAGTTCATCTTTAAGAAATAATACTTTTTCTATAAATTGAGTAACTATTCTTATATTTGAAAAGTTTTTCTTAGGGAAATAGGAGAAATTTTTATTTTGAGTATTGATAAAGTAGAGTAATTCAAAAAGAAACTTAAAAGAGGCTATATTGTATTTTGAGATCTTATTAGCCTTACTAGTTAAGGAAGATAAAATGTACAAAATACAATACTACTTGAAATTTCAAGATGAAGGTTTTTCCTAAAGCATCTAGGTCCTTGATGGGATAATTATTTTTTCAGTTTCTTTCCCATATTTCTTTATGCGGCTACTTTGCCCTCTCCTTTTTGCCGTTTTGTGTTTTTCATTCTGTGGTATCTCCTGTGTGTAGGATGGCACTGTGATTATACATACCATTCAGAAAGGTCAATACATGAGGACTCTACGGCCGCCTTGTGAAGGTTCTCTGTTCCTGACCATTCCCAGTTTGGCGATATCTTGGGAAGGACACATTGTCATCTATTCCAGCACGGAAGAGAAATCTACCCACAAGGTATATAGTACTTCTGTCAGTGTTGTTCCTTCTCCCCACATTACAGAGGCAACTTGGGTAAGGAGCAAGGCTGTTTTTCTATGGTTCATTTGTTCATTTCTCACCAGTGACAGACTTCTGCCACAATCTAGTACTAGTACTTTTATTTCAGAGATTTCTATTGGCCTGCATTACACATGATTTCAAACATAACTTCTTATAGCTAAGGATGTAACTCAGTTGGTAGACTGCTTGTCTTAGGCCCTAGGTTAAATTTCCAACTTCACATTACAAAAAAAAGTATTTTTTTTACTATGAGGGATGTCATGAAATTTAAGTGGCAGTGATAGCCAACATAAGTTCTTTTGTGGGTAAGACACTATAGAAATAAACTTGGACTTTATATATTCATTTCCCTAAAGTAATAAAGCTTTTAAATATGAGGCATCCTTTTTAGGAATGTAGAATATTTTTGGACTGGAGAATAGTTTAACTCTTACTTGTTTCCATGGCATTATGACTTGAAGTCAATATAATATTGTCTGTATGCTTTTTCTTTAAATATAGCCATGTTTTTATTCCAAAAACCTTACTAGTTATATTATAGTTTCAAGTGACAATATAAAAACTCAGCTTTTATTCAAGATCCTTAAAGATTCCTAATTCTTTATAGGATAAGAACATGTTACATGTGTTTTCTGTAAATGGGAAGTATCTGGGATCTCAAGTCCTGAATGAGCAAATATCAGACATGTGCATAGTTGGAGAACATGTTATCACTGGCAGCTTACAAGGGCTGCTGTCTATAAGAGAACTCCACAGGTAGGTAATTAAAATGGCAAAACTATTACTTAAAAAGAGGTATCAGTAGGAGATGGTAAGATATGAAAATGTAGGTTTGAATTCCCAGCACATACATAAAAACCAGATGATTGGTCATAGTGCAAGCATCTGTAATCCCCATTTTTCTCAGAGATCCCTGGAAGTTTGTGGGCTAGCTAGTTTGGCAGATAATGGACAAACAACAAAGATGACCTTGTCTCAATAAAGATGTAAGGTGAGGACGAACACCTGAGGTTGTCCTCTGACCTCCATTTGTGCACTAGGCATGCTCATACCCTCAAGTCACACACACAAAGAAGAGGCAGCAGTGTTCTGAGCATGCTAAAATATTCCTGTAATAGCAGCACTTGGGACTCAGTCTAGGCCTATTCCAGTGACATCTTACCTTTTTTTTCTCCCACATCCTGGTTTTAAGAGTCTTCTAACAAGAAGACTTGCAAATTAGAAAAACCAATGAACTCTTAGTTGTGTGTGTGTGTGTATGTGTATATATAGATATAGATATAGATATATATGAATATATAGAGAGAGAGGAAGAGAGAGGTGGGGTGGGTGTGGGGAGAAATCATCATTGGCTTCTCCACTTTCTAATCATTAAATAATCACAGGCATTTATTGTAATGGAAAATCAGACAAAGCAAATAGTCCTGTTTTATTAACCTCAAAGATTCATGCACATGCACTTTCTGTGGGCTTTTTTACTCACCTTTCATTTATCAATCAACAAGATAAAAATATTTAATGGAAGAGCTTGTAGTCTCAGTATTGTGATTAAATATAATAACTGACCTTGAAAGGTTTAAGACCTTTTAGAAGTGGCCGGTCAAGGTGGCACATTCAGATCTGCACTTAGGAGGCTGAGTTATGAGGATTGTGAGTTCAGAGTCAGCCTAACTTGCATTGCAATAGCTTGTCTCAAACAACAACAAAAGTAGTATGTACAGAAAGACTTTTAAGAATTACTAGGATCTGAATAATCAGAGGAATCTTGTTGAAGAATTAATAGGATTTGAAATGTAGATGAACTTAGGGAAATTATGAGAAAATGAACTACATTGGAGATGTGGTAGTGTAGGCCTATAAATCCAACATCTTTAAAGTTGGAATGCAGAACTAGATGATCAAGTTACTTCCCATGTATAAACTTCTGTGCATCCATTCTATATACATGTAACTATGTCTGGTTTTTATCTTTTCTAGTTTGAATCTCAGCGTCACTCCATTAGCCATGCGATTACCTATCCACTGTGTTTCTATAACCAAAGAATACAGCCACGTTCTTGTAGGCTTGGAAGATGGCAAACTGATTGTAGTGGGTGTTGGCAAGCCAGCCGAGGTAAAACTCAGCATAATGGATTCTCCATACTATTGTGGGTTCCTTTGGTCCTTCATTCTAGCTGATTCAGAAGTCTCCATTATGGATAAACTGAAACATAAGTTTGACTTTTCAGAAAAAGTCAAAGTATAAATGTAGACATTTATCCAGAGCAAAGGGTAGCTTATTCTTTAGCCTAATTAAATCACTAAGTCCTAGTCCTGGAGCTGTGGAGCATTTTAGCCTCCATACAATCTGATCTTAAGCCTAGAACTGGAAGGCTTCAGCCTCAGCCTTCATACAATCTAGAACATTTAAGTATCCGAGCAGACATTACTACTGAATGAGCCTCTCTGACTAGCTCCTTCTGAACTCAGGGCTGTACTAATCAACTCACTCGCTGTTCTGGTTCAAACTTATATAAGCTACTGGTTCAAACTGACCTTCTGAGCCGGCTGACTGTTTCTGACTGAATAATTCTGACTCTGGCAGACTCTGGCTGACTCCTGCAACTTCTCTGATATAACTTCTCTGGCTTAACTGTTCTGCTCAGCTTCAAACTGACCGACTCTTCCCATCTGATACTGACTTATTCTGCTGAACTGCCTCTGTGTCTCTCTGCTTCATACTCCTCATACTGCCTGCCTCATACTGCCTTTGTGTCTTATTCTCTTACTGCTTCTGTCTGCCCTAGTTAGACTGCTTCTGCCAGCTCTGTGTCTTATTTGTGTCTCAGCCTTCTCTCTGAGCTGAGAGCCTGCTTTTCTATCATGAGAATTGGGCAGTCTTCTCACTGACTCTGCCAACTCTTCCTCTGATTCATCACTTTTCCCTTCACACTGACTCATCTCAGACATCACTTCCTATCTGACACTGACTTCTTCTGAGCTGTTCCTGTCTCTGCTTCTCTTGCGGATTAAAGGCTTGTGCTACTACTGCCTTCTGAATGCTGGGATTAAAGATGTGTATTAACATTCTTTCTACATTCCATCTGGACCACACACCCTCTGAATATGATCTCTTCATATAGACCTCCAGATGTGATCCCTTCATATTTGATCCCTTTGCATTTGATCCCTTCAACCAGACCCCTGGATGTGATGCCTTGCTAGAGCAGCCATGTTGCTGGATTAAATGATTAAATATTCCTCTACATATAAAGTTGTTAATCAATAGTGTTTATACTGTGATATAATTGAAAGCATGCTTCTGGTCTTTGTATCACTGTGTGAATAAGAAAATTATTTTACTTCAAATCAAGACTCAGGAGGACTGTGAGGATTTGAGACATAAAAGCCCTCATGAAAAATGAAATAATGGGTTCCAATAGTAAGGCTAACTTGATTCAACAAATACCAAGCATGACTATATAAAGGCATCATTTTTTATTTGGAACTGCAAGTATTCCATATCCGCATACATATTCTCAGTGAGTTTACTCTAACAATAAATTTACTTGCTTAATAGTGTTTCATAGATCTGACATTAGTTCTTCAGAAAATTTAATGGCCCTACTCCAGGTAACTTAGTGATTTTCTCAGAAAACTGATTATATAGAGTTAAATTTGTCATCACATGTCTCTCAGCTTTTTCTGAGAAACTTAATATGGTATCTTCAAAAGAAGAAATTAAGTTGGGTGTGGTAGTACATACCTATAGTCACAGTGCTTAGGAGACAGAGGCAGGAGAATCACAATTTGGGGTCCAGACTGATCTACATAGTAAGTTCTAGGAAATCCAGGGCTATATAGCAAGATCTGCTCTCAGAACAACCACAGAGAAAGGCTGGAGAGATGTCTCAGCAGGTCAGAGCATGTGTTGCTTGTGCAGGAAGCAGGGTTCAGTTTCTAGCATTCACATAGCACCTCACAACCATCTGTAACTCCAGTTCAAAGGGAACAAACACCCCCTTCTGACCTTCACAGACATCCATGTGGTATACATACATTTGCAAGCAAAGCACTCATTAACATAAAAAAGTCTAAAAAGAGAGTTAAGACATTTTAGTCTTGATAGTGAGTCATGTCCACCTTTCCCCTGCTAGTGTGATAATTACATTAAACTTCTGCTCACACTTTACTCTAAGTACACACCTGCAATCCCTGCTACTTGGGAGGCTAAGGTAGAAGAATCACAAGTTAAAGGGTTGCCTAAGCTATCGGGTGAGCTCAAGGCCAGACCAAGCAACTAGTGAGACTGTCTCAAAATAAAAAGTACAAAGATGGTTAGTGATGTAGCTTAGTGCTAGAGTACTTGCCTAACAAGAGGCGTTGAGTTCAATATCTTACTACAATAAATAAATGGCATTTGTTATTCATCAAGAATCTTTTAACAAGTTAGTGATTTTGCCACCAAAACCTGTTCTGCCCTTTACAAACTCAATGTCTAATATATCGATTTTGTGTACCCTTGTTTCTTCCTTAACATCTACTCTTCATTTCTCTGGATTACCTTAAACAGATGCGTTCAGGTCAACTTTCTCGAAAATTGTGGGGATCTAGCAAGCGGCTCAGCCAGATTTCAGCTGGAGAAACAGAATATAATACTCAAGATTTCAAGTGATTGTTATTTCCACTTTCATGATGGAGAACTGAGCTTCATTTATTGCTTTGTCACTTTAGCTGCATCTCTCCATTCTCTGAAAGTCTGCATGGCTTTTATCCTAAAATTCTTTAAGGATTACCACAGTGTGATATTTGTGAACATGTAGGTTGGGTTGGACATTGTGGTACATGCCTATAATGCTAACATTTGAGAGGCTGAGGCAGATGAATCTTAAGTTCAAGGCCTCCCTGGGCTGCATAGCAAGGCTTTGTCTCAAAAATTCAACAAAAAAAGATTAAAAAGTTGTAGGTTGTATTTAAAGTCCATTTTTAAAGATATGTCAACCATGATTCTAGTTTTATTAACCAGTACTAAAATTGAATTGAGAAAATGAATTTGATTTGATTTAGTAACCCATTCCTAAATCATTAAATTTATTTTTTTCATTAAATTTATTTTTAAAAACAAACTTCTAATATTATATATTTAAGTTGATTCCCTTAATCTAAGTAGCAAAATTTAAGATATTTCTAATAAAGTAGTATAGATAATAGAGAGTTGAGAGATGTGGCTTTTCATGTATTCTTTAGATCATTTTCTGTTTACTGACCATTACATAAAAAATATCACCTTACTCATGAAGCTCCTGGTTGAAGGTAATAACCTTTTAGGCATTTGTTGTACAATTAAATTTTCAAAAGTTGCAGATATGCACAGTTAGGTTAAATATAAATATTAAAATAGTACAATAGTTCATTTCCCTACCCATACTATTTAATGTATTACTAATAAAAATGTATTCAATTATATTATTATCCTTATGTAACAAAAATTGAATAAGAAAAAAACTAGAGATAAATTTTACAGATATACTTTATTAATAGCAAAAATGCTAATTGTGGCTTTGGCCAGCCAGTCCTTTGAGTAGTATTTGCAGCACAATTTACACCTGTGAAATTCAAAAATTTGTGTATTTTTCTCTGTTAAGCAAAAAGTGTACTTTCTTTCTGTTAAGCATTTTTACCCTGAGGATCATGAGTTGCCAGTAATGCCCTAAAAGGTCATAATTGATGGGAATAATATTGCGTGATTCAAATTAGTCACTTAGATAAAGTAGTGTTGTAAGAAAATTGTTTTTATTGCTTGTTATATATAACTGTTAGGATGATAACTAATTTTATTATAGTTCATGAAATACTAAATTATGCATAAAAATTTAAGTAAAAAAGATGATTGATTTAATTTGGAATTCAAAAAGATTGTTTGTTTTTGTAAAATTGACGTTTGAGTTAGGTCTGGGAAGTTTTACAACTACTAGTAATCTGAGATCCATGGGCTTTGGAAAGATTTGTGAATCTCTGAGGTTGTATAGAAGTTTATATGTTGAATATTTTCAGGGAAGAAGTATTACATAGCTTTCTTAAAATGATTTATAGGCAACAACAAATGATGTTACAATGGTAGCCTTTCAAAATTATATTCTTTTTTATTCTGCTGATTATAGGTTTCTTTATACCCGATTGTCTCTCAGTTGAATCTTGAAGAAAATTTGATCCTGTTGACCACAGTATCCAGTGGCATATATATATATATATATATACACACACACACATACACACATATATATATATATACACACACACACACACTCACACACACACGCACATACATACATACCAATAAATAAGTTTAAAGTTTAGAATTAAAAGATTATTTTTAGGGAAATTTTCCAATATTTTGATTTGTTGTGGATTACGATGAGTAAAACACTGTAAAGTCACTTTCTATCTAATCAGTTAAAATTGTCTGATTCAAGAAAAATAGCTATGTTTTAGATAAATAGCACTAATATCAACTTGTACAAAGGTAAAATTTGTGTAAATGTAAAGATTTTCCTTTTGAAAGATGTCAGGAATTTGTCGGAAGTCTCACAAGTCAGTACAGATAACAGTGCTATGTGACACTTTAGTTCCTTTAGTTCTCACCCTCCCCCCAGATGGTGACAGTCAGGACACCCTAAACATTTTAAGGAAAGTTCAAATTAGAACCAACCTGATTTGTTTTTCTTAATTTGAACAATACTGGTTTGGGCATAGATAATCACTCCATAGTAGAATGTTTGCCTACATTGTTCAAGATCCTGTGTTTACTCCCTAGCATGATAAGAGAGTTGGGTAGAGGGAAAGAGAGACAGAAAAAAAAGAGAGTTAGACACTGACTAACTGACTCTAAATCAGCACTTGGTGAAGTTTTCTCTTGGCAATTTATCCGTGCATTCCTTGTTTTTAAGACCACTTAATGTTGAATTTAGAAATTATTTTATTTGCTTAAGAATTACAAAAACTGATAATATGAGAAAAAAATCCTAAATATATGGTGTTCAACTGTGCTGCTTTTTAGTGGGAAACTGATCAAGCAGTATTTCTTTTTATACCATAAGTAAGAAGCATTGTTCAGTTTCATAGAGGCCTGGCCTAAACCAATGCTAAATGTTAAAAATAGAGTTATCCCTGATAATTGGTTTTTTTTCTTAAAAAGTAGAAAACATAAATGTGAGATTTATAAACTATTAGCAATATTCCTGAAGAATTAACTTTTTGTATTATTAAAATAAGCAAATATAATGGAACTGAGTAATACACTCCTCATGTAAACAGTAGAGCCATGAAATTAAAAATCACTAGATAATATCACTGGGAAGATGCAGTTTTACAGACTAAGAGTAGATGTTATTCATAGAAATTTCTATAATGTATAGTGGGAAAAATGATTAGAATGAATTGATAGCTGGATGTTTTAGTTAATGAGTATAAAATCTTGACGTGGCTGCTGTTAATGTCAATTCATCCTTTCAGAACTCTTCATCTCCTTTGTTTCTTGATAGTGGATATCATAAATATTAAAATTTCAGCATCCTGATGAGAGATTTATACTAAGATAATGTTCTCACTTTTGGAAAGTGAAGTCAGTAAAATGTGTGTGTGTGTGTGTGTGTGTGTGTGTGTGCACATACATTTACATAATTGTTATATGTACTTAGAGAATAAAAAAGCCTTACATATAACTCTCCCCACTTAGTATTCTGTCATTACTTAGGTAAAGTTGAAGAAAAAAGGAAAGAACAAATCAGAACATAAAAGTATGAGAACCTCAAAAATAAAGATTGGCTTTAAGTCTTTCTAGCCAGTGTCACCTGTGAAGGAAGTTTCTATTAATTTCCTTTAATTCTGTAGGAGAAAAATATCTGCCTATTCATAAACCCAGTTTCTCTTTTTTCCTTGTAGATATATCAGATTGTTTTTCAAAGAACTGATTCTGAAATACTGTATGCTGCTAAGAAAATAAGTGTGCCCACAGATTAGTACTTAGTACTAATTAGTACTTAGACTGAGGATTGACTCTTAATCTTAGCCTCTTTTTTTTTCTGTTGAATTAAGCTAAGAAAATTGAGTACCAAATTTTGTTTAAAAATAGAGGCATGACATATGTCTGTAACTGTAAATTATTTTTACTAACGATATCGCTAAGAGAAGGTTTTAATTTGAATTTTAAGAGGTTAGTTCCTTTAAAATAGCTATATTTATATAATAAATAGCATAATCTCTGCCTTCTTTCCAATAAAAACATGTGAATACATGGACTGTATTGAATAAAAGCATGGTATTAGGTGCATAATACCATGTATCTGGGGTGTGTTTGTGTGTGAGTGAGAGAGAGAAGGTGTTAGTCTTCTTACTTTTTACATTGCTAAACCTCTCTTTTTAACCGTCTTTACCGTTTTTGAGTGGTATGTACAAAATGAATTTTGTATTATTTTGTATTTGTATTATTTTTTACTTGCTAAATCTGTTCTCATTTTTCGTCCAAATCCATACCCTGGTGTAAGTGTTCTGTCTCTAACAGAAACTGTTCTTTCCCAGTAAGTGATCACTCTTTAACATCTTTACCATACCCTTGGCAGCAAATATTCATTCTTAGTACTTTTTCTTAAGTTGTGCATGTATCATGTACTTAGCATTTGATTTGTTTCAGATGACCCCATATAGACATTGTTATGTAGAAGTTTCTCATAGCGCTTTTCCTGATGGCATTATGCAACAATATAACGTTACCAGTCTTTAATATTATTTACAATATGGGACATAGCTGTACTTACTTAATTTAAATGTAGCATTTTGCTATGTCAGTGGTCATCCCTAGTACCAGCCAGTGCCTTTATTACATTTGTTTCACATGGACAGAACCACCATATTTCCTTTTCATTAATCTTATCATGAACTCTTCTTTAGACCTTTTGTCTTTGAAAATTGTAATTAACATTTACCTCCAACAAAAGTATGTCTGTTTGATAATATTAGTTCCTAATACTTATTAGTCAATATTTTCCACACTTAAAGTGTAAATTCTTTTTCAGGATTAGGGATTGAACTCCAGGCCTCATGCATGTTAGGCAAGGATAAAAAGCATTAATAAGCAGTGGTAAAAGAAAAGCAGAATCAGCATCAGAATCAGGTAGCATCAAAGTTATAATGAATAGTGTTTCCCCACTATAAAGCATTGGGTAAATTCGAAGTACTTTTGATGATGTTTGCAGATATGCATGCCTCTGAATGGAATATTCTGTAATTTTTCATAGATTTTAGAGATTAGCACTAACAGCATTAACATTTGAGAGATTTAGGCTTGGGCTAGGGATGTATCTTGGTGATGGAACATTTGCATCTGAAGCCCTAAATTTAGGATTTGGGTTGGGATTTTCCCCACCAACATTGGGGACAGAGTATAGGGCCTCACACATAGTAGGAGACGTTCTACCACTGAATTCTCCACCCTCAACTCAGAGAATGGTTCTCAATTTTAGATCACAGATCAAATTTGTAGGGATTAATAAATGTACTATGCTTGGGTACTACTTGGGACTTTTCACTGATTTAATCAGTCTCAGTACTTGAAAATTACAAATATATGTATGTACATGTAATATATATAAATGAATGTGTGCCTAATTTACAGATAGATGTATTTGTTGAGAATCATGTAACCATCTTAGAATAAGATTTATATCTCTTCTCTGCCTTTTGACTACCATGAAATGTAGTGGTTTTACGTGGAATTACATGGTTTTATTTATTATAAAAACTTTATGTAAAAGGTTTTTTACATAATGATAATGACCACATTATTGACTTAAGTTTTTTTGGTAATCATGTTAATTATCAGGCACTAGTATATTTACTGACACGACACAAATTCAGTGGTATATATCTTTCCCTAATGTAGAAAGCAAGATGAAAGTCACTGATTCAGTATTCTTTTCTCTATGACAGTTTTCACGTTACCTTGAAAATGCATGTCTTGCATATATTAGCATGACAATAGTCAGATTTCATCATTTGATATATTAGTCATGCAGCGTAGTATACACACATAGTTCAATTACTTGGAATACCGAAATGGAAGGATCACTTGAGCCCTGAAGTTCAAGACCAGCCTGAACAATGTAGCAAGACTCCGTCTCAAAAATAAGTAAATGCTTTTTAATGTTTCAAAGTTGACTGTTAAGGGCTGATGCTATTGTGTTTCCTTTTATAATAGTGTTCTAGTGATTTACACTCATTCATAACTATTTTTGAATAGTTAGAAAGTGTTCCACTGCTTTATAGTGCTATTGTAAATGTATCAATGTAATGTGAGACTAAGAGCTTTCAGGCTTTGGGTAAGACTGAAAAGCTTTACTGATTAGAATACAAACTATTTTTAAAAGAAGTCTTATTCCAGTTGGACCTTTTAAGATTTTATTTAACTAATATATTTGTTTATCTTATATTAAAATTACAGGCTTCTGATAATGTAGTCAGGTTGAGAATTAGAGCTGAATGTTATTTTTTTTTTCCTTGTTTTTGTTTTTGAAACAGATTCTCACTATGTAGCCTTGATTGGCCTGGAACAACTTATGTAGACTAAACAGGCTTCAAACTCAGAGATCCATCTGCTCTGCCTCCCAAGTGCTGAGACTTTCAAGAATATACATAATTATTTTGCTCCTCAGAAGTAATTGGCAGGAAGATATCAGTAGTTAAACTGAATTGAAAATAGTTTAGGTTCTTACTGTATTGGAATTAAAAAAAATTGGAAGTTTGAATGTTTTGTTAGATTAAACTCTAGTGACTTACATATAGTTGAAAGGAGTTACATTCCTTCCAAAATTATGGTATGTTACAGTGGCTCTTATTGTTGAAGGCCTTTTACATTTTTGCCATGTCTTTTTCCTATTCTGCCCTTTTCTTCTCAAAGACTGTGCTTCGTAAACATCACCACAAATGCTTTATATGTAGCTATTGCTACATATAGTCAGCTTTACATAAGAAAACTTGTTAGGAAGCCATGTAGCTTTCTGATAAGACATTTTTTTACAAGGTAAACTTCCCTTTACCCATCAGTTTGCTTTTGTACAATTGGAGAAAAAAATACAGAAAGTATTCAGATCGCTGGATAGCCATTTTCTATAAAATTCATTGCTAAATTAAGACAGAAATAACAAGCATTATTTGATTAATTTGACAGTTTTTCTGGGACTCAGGTTAATTAGAAGCATTTCAGTTTTACAGGGTGACAATCTCTTGAATCCATGAATATACACATTCTTTCTGGAGGGTTAGCTGAAAATTCAAAATGAGGTGTTTAAAAACAAAAAGTATTTAGCAGCTGAATATGGTGGCACATCTGTAATCCCAGCGCTCACCGGTTACAGCAGGAGGATTCCCTCAGTTTGGAGGCTACCCTGGGCCGTAGAATGAGTGTGCGTGTGGGTGTGGGTGTGTCTGTCTGCCTCCTCCACCCTTTCTCCCCCACAATAACTTAAATTGTGCTGCTAGCTACTATTTAAGGAGTCATGTATTTATTTTAAAATGTTCCTTTTCATTTGTTCCACTGGAATTGATGTTTTAAAAAATACTAATAAGCCTTTTTATATTAAATTATTGACTGTGCAAACTGTGATTCCTTGAGTATTTATCTGCAAAAAGGGGGTTTAAAGTTGAGCAAGTTTTCAACTTTATAAAGATGTAAATAACTTTAATTAGCATCCTGATAACAAAATTGCTCTTTTGTACAATTCATTCTTTCTGCTTTCATCCTTCTGAACTTAAGTATACAAGATGTATTTTTTTGTCACCATATTTTAAAAAACATCAATGAATGTATATGAGTTAATGTTTGATTTGTTTCTGTATAGTATGTTCAAAAATAGTTGAAAATTTTGCACTTTATTAGTCTCTTGGAAATTTATATTCTAATGTTTTTTTAAGAATGTACACTTATTTTGTACATAATAAATTAGCTTTGTATATGAAAGTGAGTTTGAATCAAATAAAAAGATATTACTTTCTTCATTTGGGTTGTAGTTCTCAGTTTAGTGAGTCTGACTAAAATTTGCTGTGCCTAAATTCTTTGAGCAAAGAATTGAATGCAGTACTTAGTAAACAGAAAGTCATGCACTATTTGTTTTTCAAATGAGAATCTCCTGTGATCTGCATATTATGAGTATTAATATTATTTCATTAGGTTCTGTCACACATAAAGAGACTTTCATTTTAAATCAACCCAAAAACACAGTGTTTTTCCAATTGTTCCAAAAATTTCCAATTTTTTCTCAATGAGCGATCATCTTAAATTTTCATGTTTTGGGCCAGTGGTGGTGGCCCAAATTTCAGCACTTGGGAAGTAGAGGCAAGCAGATCTCTGTGAGTTTGAGATCAGCCTGATCTACAGAGTGCGTTCCAGAACAGCCAGAGTTACAACAGAGAAACCCTGTCCCAAAAACAAACAAAAAGTAAAATTTAAAAAAATCTATGTTTTGTTAACCAAATATTTCATTAAATTTTTTAAAAATTTTACTTTTATAATCAAAATATTTTATGCATCAGCTTTTTATTTTTTATCCATCTAACAATTAAATCTTGGACTTTCAGCCTGATAGACATAGACAAGTATTCTAGTATTAAATTATACTCCCAGACTTTATGCATCTACTTTGTGCAGTCTAAGCACTGGCTTAACTCTTCCTTTTTGGTTAAGGTAGTGCAGCAAAACAAATGCCCCTCCAGCTTCTTGCTGGTGTTTTGTCTCTGTATACAGAACCACAACAAATGAACAATGACTTGAATACCATGAGCTTGTCAGAATACTGCATTTTGTTAAAGGCTCTTCACTAGAATTAGAAACTTTCTGTACCAATTCATCAAGATTTCTAAATCAGTGGACAGTCAAAACCAGGTTAGGGACAGGATTAATTAAACTGCCTTTTATTAAATCCATAAAACTATCAAGCATCATATAAATGATAATAAAATTTTTGGTTTTTTGTCATTTAATATATCATTCAATTGATAAGAATCTTTTTAAAAATCTTTATTTGCCCTAGTGATGCAGGCCTACAAGCCTAACTACTTGAGAGTCTAAGGCGAGAGGATCACAAGTTCACGGCCTGTGTAGGCTACAGAGAGTTCAAGGCCACCTTGAACAATACATGATACCGTGTCTCTGAAATTAAAAAAGTGTGATACAGACCAACAGAAGTGAAAGGGGTGTAGCCCACTGGGGAAGCACTCTGCTGTGATGTGTGGGCCAGTCTCAGTACCACAAAAGTAGAATCTTTTGACTTTATATTTTATTCACATACTTGGATCATTTTGACAACTATCCTTTAAAACTTTACCTAATTGTCATTTAGTGTAGTTTTCAAAGGTATCTCCATTCAAAGATATGTTTAATTATAACTGCAGGCATCATTAATGTCAGGAAAGTCAATAGAAAACTTGTGAATTTCATTATTCTAGTAATAGAGGTTTTTGAAATTGAGGAATCATATTATTCAGCCCACATACATGCAATAAATAAAATTTAAGTTTTAAAAGATACAGAAAGGGTTTAAGGATCCCACAAGGGTTACAGTACTACAAGACTAGCCACATTTCTATTCATACACTGTGCATTTTTTAATATATTTTAAATAGATGATATCATCCTTCAACCAGGGTAAGATAAGCCCATACCCTGGGTCTCATGCTTGAGGCATACTCAGATTTCTCAAGTCAGAGAAAAATCACTTTAAAGACCACGAGCCCCTGTCAGTCAATGCTTGGTAGTCAGGGTTTGTACTCAAAACTAGACTTCCATTTTCTTAGCTAATAATGCTCATATTCCAGGTAAATAGTTCTCTATGTTTCATGTTCTGTATATTTGACACAATGTGGCTTCATTTAAATGTTATAAAGGGGATTTGAGTAATTAGGTCATTTTGTAAAATCTTTGCTAGCAGGACAAATACGCTAGCTTAATGAAATATTTCCAGGTATGGCAAAGTGTTCGTTTCATTTTTATTCTCAAAGTTACAGTTGGTAAACTGAATACTCAAGAATTAGTTTGGGCTGGGTGTGGTGGTGCATGCCTATGACCCAGCACACAGGACAAAGAATCAGATGGATATCTTCACAGTTCAAAACCAGCCTGGATACCCAAAGCTACTACGTAGTAAGAGAGACCCTGCTTCAGAAAAAAACAAGCAAAAAATAATTAGTTCAGTAACAACTGTTAGAAGTATAGGTGTAGGATCACTTTACAACATTGAGTGGCTCTCTTCAACGGAAATATGTAAGTGGATATATAATGTGCAATGTGTGACACCAATTGTCTCTGTGACTATATGGATTTAGGTACTACTTTATGAGGCAATACAGAAGCCAGGCCTGGTGGCATTGCCCTGAAGTTCAAGCTCCCAAGAGTCTGAGACCAGAGAATTGGGAGGCTCTTCTGAGCTAGAATTTAAGAACTCAAGACCAGCTTGAGCAGCTTCATCAGACCCTGTCTCAAAATGAAAAGCTGGTTAAACTAGAGTTAGTGTTGAGGGTGCTCATCTAACATGCACAGGGTCCTGAGTGTGAGCTCAGATTGGAAGATACAAGAAGTGGTGGATAAATAATGAAATAGCTGTCCAGGAAAACTACAAAAATATGCATGTGGAATCCCATAGTCCTCAATTCTCAGAGTCTTGGGAAAGAATACGCAGGGATTTTCATGACCTCTTGGCTTGTTAACTATTAACACATATTGAATCCAGACTTCAGCTAAACACACACATTCAGACCCTGCTTTAGGTGCTGAAGCTAACAAATGATTTCCCAAATGCTGACTGAGGACCATATAAGCAAGTTTAGCTCTCATCAGCATTTGTGTTTTCCTTGAAAAAATAACCCTTAGTATCCCAGTTCCCCTCTGACATACTCTAGCAAGGCCTTACTGTTGCTGAGTTGTATTTGCCAGGTTCTCTGTAGGTTCAGGCATTGTGGTAGAAACTCTAAAGCAGTAGCATAGACAAATGTCTTCACTTTTTATTGTCACCATGTGCTGCCCACAGTACAAGGCCATTGCCCCATCCTCTGTCACTGTTAATGAGGCATTTCCTCTAAACTGAATGACCACTCTCTCTCTCTTGCCATTGTGGATTTAACCCTCTTTATTGGTCTCCAGTGAAAAATGGGAGTCCTTCAGCCCATAGACATTCCTTGTGATGTGGTTGATCCAAGAGATATTTCTGAAAGGTATTTTTGTGAGATGACAAGTTCCCTCAGAAGAGGTTCAGAGGGTCTTGAGTATTAGCTTTGTTTTACTCTATGCTAGTCACTTCTCATATCTGACAGAATACCTGAGAGAATTAGTATAGAATGATTTATTCTGGCTCATGTTTCAGAGGTTTCAGTCCATGGTCATGTGGCTGCACTCCTTATGGTGAGATGGAGTGTGGCATGGGTAACAGGGCCCCAGACCTTAGTGGGTCCTGAGACCTTAGCACAACTGACTCCATGATGGAAGTCTTACAGCCATTTAGGCTCTAAGACTCAGCATGTAGTCAGCAGCACCTGCCAAAACTAAAACAAAAGTCGAATCCATCAAAGTCCATACAGTTCTGGGAAAGTCTCAAAATGTACTAACCTTGCTTTTTAGCTTCTGTAGTCCACTTCTGGCTAACTGTTCTTGTTAACTGAAGTATGTCAACCCAGAATATGGTTTTGTGCTTAAAAGTTTATCCTATGAAATGTTCGGGGCTACACTGGGATCCTGAACACACTGTGTAGTCTCCAGCCAGCTGATAAAGACTTTCTAATGGATTAAACCCGTGTCTGAGCACTCTTCTCTGATGAATACCCCACAACAGCAGGCAGCATGTAGTAGAGCAAAAATGTTCACCTCACGGTGGCTAAGAAGCAGTGACAAGAAAGGATAATACAAACCCTTTAAAGACTTATCCTCATCCTCCCAGTGAACCACTACCTGCCACCGGGACACACCTTCCACAGTTTCCCCTTCTCCCAGTAGCCCACTCAATTACAAGTCATCAATGGATTAATGCATTGATTTGATCGGAGTCCTTACTACTCAGTATTTTTTCCAATAAACCCATCAGCTGCCAAACAAGCCTTAATATTGAATTTTTATATTCATTCAAGCCCTAACACTGACCTTAGAATTATATTCCTTTTCAAATAATATCATTTGTAAAGTCAGGCAGGAGGAGGCAGAGGGTTGAAACTTTTTATTTCAAGAATTTGTGTATTTGTGTGTGTATACATGCCCAGGGAGGCCAGAAGAATATTGGACTCTCCAGAGCCCCAGAGAATTGCAACTTTGAGATCAGTTTGAGCTGCATTGCAAAACCTTGTCTCAACCACCCACCATGCAAAAAGTAAGTAGTGTCCTAACTTGGAGTAAGACAGAGAGGTGGGGTGTTTAACTAGCATTGTAATTACTGTACAATTAGATGTTGGGGTCTGATACTCAGCCATATTTGCAGCCGCACAAGTTAAAGGATTTGGGAACACCAGAGGAGCCTGTCTCTTCTCCAATAGTTTACGTGGAAGTTCAAGACCTAAAACTTAGGAGTTATTTTTTGAGATTTTCATTTTAAGTATATGAGTGATTGCCTGAATATGCCTGTGTACCAAGTGCATGTATTACCTGTGGAGGCCAGAAGAGGCGGCTGGATCCCCTGGAACTGGAGATACAGGTGGTTTTTGAGTTTCCTGGTGGTACTGGGAATTGAACCCAGGAAGAGCATCAAGTGCCCTTAACACTGAGCCATTACTCCAGCCCTTTTCAGTTTCTTAATGGACTCAGAATTTGCTATCTACCCCACAATCTTTTATGATCCCATTGGTGTCATTAATAGCACTTAACCACCAGTCAACATGCCAACACTGGTGTTAATTCAGATAATATAAATGATACAGATTAAGGGAAGGATATTATCAGGAGGCCATGAGTTTTCAACCTAGTTCGGTAATTCTATTTTGACAAAATGACTTTGAAAACCTCCCACTCTATTACCCAGAGTCCATTCTGTCAAAAAATTATTGAATCCAGGTAGTTCAAGAGGCTAATGATGAAATTATATATGAGATGTAGAGTGGTTAAGAGAACCAATAAGGGATGCTGAAATACACAGAGTGGCAACAGTGTTGCTCTTACAGAGGACCCAAATTCAATTCCCCACAGGCACCTGGTGACTCGCAACCATCAGTAACCCCAGTCCTAGGGGATTAAGTGCCCTCTTGTAGACATGAACTCATCATACAGATAAAATAATAAATAAAATTTTAAAAATGCTTCTCAGGGGCTATAGTGATACCAACCAATGAACATGGGGATTGTTACTGGATCCTGGCTCATTTTAACAATAAATAACATTGATGGGGTTGGAGAGATGACTCAGTAGGTAAAGTGCTTGCTCTACAAGTGTGAGGGCTGGAGTTGGGATCCCAGTACCCAGGTAAACACCAGATAGACATGGCAGTAGTCTGCAGTTCCAGCCCAAGGGAATGCAGAGACAACGGATCTTTGGAGCAAACTGGCCAGCTAGATTCTGGATTCAGTTGAGAGCACCAGCCTCAGTGAATAAGGTGGAAAGTGACTGAGGAAAGTTTCTAACATCAGCCTCAGGTCTCCACATACACACACACACACACACACACACACACACACACAACCATGCACCCATACACAGACACATGCCAAAATGACATTTAATCATAAATACATAAGCTAATTGAAAGAAACCCTCTTCAATATAACATATTTCCAATGGGATTTTAGTTTAGTTTTGACTTTTGTTTGTGTCAGGAGTTCACACTGTAGTGTGAGGTGGCCTGGAACTCAGTATAAACCCAATACTGACTTCACCCGTGGTAATCCTCCCTCAGCCTCTGAGCACCAATATCACTGGTGTGAACCACTGTTGGCTTATAATTTTAATTTATGTATAATATTTATATAATTATATATAATTTCTGGCCACCAAGTTAATAATAAAATTTTGATGCTGTTTTGATCCTGAGGAATATTCATATTGCTTTTAATTTTTTAATTTCAAAATATTTTACTTACATATTTTTTAAATATTCAAAAAATTTTAATAGTTTTAAATACTTAAGAATTTAGAATCACAAAACTAAAAACTATTTTTGCTGTTGTCATTTGAGACAGGTCTAAGATAACTTAGAACACACTATGTAGACTTTACTGGCTTTAAATTTCTGGCAATCCTCCTGCCTCTGACTCCTGAGTGCTGGTATTCTACCTCTAGGCCTGGTTCTGAAAACCTATATTTTTTTAATTCAGTGTGAGTACATACTGAAGTATGCAAACAAGTTCTCAGAGGGAATAGCTCATCTATGTTAAAGGTTTTACAAGCCAATTGATCAGAACTTTGTAATTGTGAAGAGTTGGAATGGTACAAATACAAAGGCAAAATTATCTTAGGTTATGTTCAATCTCCTTAATTGCCCACTTTTGTGTCTGATCTAATATCTTTACAACTATTAAGTAAAACCTGTACTATACCAGTAGTCTCCACCAACCCATAAGCTAAGAATGCCCAAGGGACATCAGAAACTAGTAGTTTCCCCAGCTTTGCAGTACTTGCTCTTAATTACTTTTCTGTTGCTGTGACAAATCACCCCCAAGGCAACTTATAAAAGAAAGCATTTGATTGGACTTAGGATTTCAGTGGTTTAGAGTCCATGATAACAGAGAGAAGGCATAGCAGCAGGAAAAGCTGAGAGCTCACATCTGGATCAAAAGCAGGAGGCAGCAAAAGCCAATTGGGAATGGGGGTGGCTACTTTAGAAACCTCAAAGCCCACTCCCAGTAACATACCTCCTCTAATAAGGCAACACCTGCTAATCCTTCCCAAGTAGTTCCACCAATGGGGGGGACAAGGCATCAAACAGTGGCCAATGGAGCCATTCTCATTCAAAACACCGCAGGTGCCTACTTGATACCTTTACCAATATTTGGTGAGTGCCTTAACTTATGTCTTTCTTCTCTTCTATGACCATACAAGTTTATGTAAAAGGTTAATGTTATTTGTGGCAACCTAAATTTGTATTCCTGGACAATGATCACCCATATTTGGCTCAATAAACTATCTATTATTCTTTTTGAGGTAAGAGCTGTGTTTTGCACTGACAAGTGACCAATGATAAAAATTCTTTCCCAAGAGTAAGACTTTCATTCAGATAAACTTTCATGAAATTAGTAACAGAATTGACTAATTTGTGCATGTAGACATTGTCACCTGTCTAGCACAACCATGAGGCACAACCTGATAAATAATATTCCTACAAGTAAAACAATCCCACCTATAAATTTATCAAAATAAATGGAGTCATAAGGTACATGAATATATTTAAAACCCCATCAGAAAACTAGGCCTAGAGCTTATCAAACACCAGATCAACAGAGTGCAGCACTCTACCCGAACTCCATAAAAAGCACACCTATAGTGGGGCATGATGGCACACGCCTTTAATTCCAACACTTGAGAGGCAGAGGCAGGAGGATCTGAGTTTGAGGCCAGCCTTATCTATATAGTAAGTTCCAGGTACATGTAGCTACACGATCAAGGGATCAAAAGGCAAAGAACTCCTGACTATCCCCAGGGCTTCAGTTCAACATGGGTTCTCACTGCTTGATGAGCCCAAATTGCCTTTATCAGCCTGTCTGTCCGTCCATCCATCCATCCATCCATTCATCCATCCATCAGGGCTGGCCCTGTGCATTGTCTCAAATATCCTGTACCTCAACAGCTCAGCAAAACCTGTTTCTGGGCTCCAAGCCTCTAGCAACTCCAACTGGCTCTGTTAATACTTTATCTAATCAGGGCTTCATATCTGGATCAGTTCTCTGCTGCTGCCCAGAAAGACTTCTTTGAGCTCTCAGGCCTTTTGTAGTCATTCTGTAATTTATAATACACATTTATTATGTGAAATAATGTATGCTTTAATATTAGTAATTAAGATTGGAATAAAAGAACTGGCAAAATCGGTCTTGGTGGCATACACCTTTAATCCCTGCACTTGAAATGTGAGGCAGGCAGGTGGATCTCTGAGATTTCTAGTTCAGCCAGGACTCTATAGTGAGACCCTGTTTCCAAAAGGGGATGTGAGGGTGCTGGAGAGATGGTTCAGCAGGGTAAATGCTCTTGCTGTATGCTGGATAAGTCTGACAACTTGAGTTCAGTCCCCAGAACTGATGGTGGAAGGAGCAAAATGATTGTTGAAAATTGTCCTTTGTTCTCCACATGTTCACCATTCATTGGTCACCTACACTCACACACCACACAGAGGACTGGAATAAAAGAACCTACGATTGCTGGTGCCCAGCCATCAAGAGAAATCAGAACTACTTGGTATGTTGTAACTGAGGAAGCCAACAAAGTTTGTGAGTTTATTGTTATCCAGTAAATTCTGACACTGTGAAGACATTCTTGTCCATGTGTGGTTCTGTTTCTGACATGCTCACAGTATGAATCATTGTCATATTTAAATTATTTTTGATAAAAGAGGTAACAGTTTTGTGAATATTTACAATATTTACAATATGCCATTAGTTTAACCTGTTTAAGACAAAAATTTGGGTATCAGTACAAAAACTTGTGAAAGTATACTATATATAGTTATTAAGCTAATTTTAAAGCTTTAAAAAACACAGAAAGAAGAGGTAAATAGATGTCTACTTGTCTCTGGCTTTGTGTGGTGTGGGTAATAAAACACCTGGAGCTGTAACTGAAAACTGAGTCCATTTCATCCAGGACTCCTGAAACTAATTGCTACTGTAACAGATTCCTAGCTTGTAACTGATTCCGAAACTGTAACAGATTCCCACTATGCCTTTTTACCCTCTAACTATAAAAGAAAAAGGCAAGATAGAAATAAATCTTCACCACTCTTCAGGCGGCTTTGAGTGAGAGAGGGAGAAATGCTCATTGCCCTTTTTGGGCTGTCCTTAACTGTCTGAATTTTGAAGGTCAGGACCTGCTAAAAAACAGGACTATCATCTACCAAACCAACCACTAACTGCCAACTGCCCAACTGCCTCCTTTATGTTCTAAGCAAAGTTCCCAGAAGTCCAAGCAGCATCCAATCATAAGGAAGGCTACACAGGGCAAAAAAAAAAAAAAAACTTATTAAAAACATCCTGTTAGAAGGAACCATATACTAAACAAGTGCTCCACCACTGAGCTATATCTATCCTCATGTATAGTTTTTAACAGTCTCCATTTTTGAAACATTGTGTCCTGCTTTTGTGGATACTCACTAGTTCAGAGAGCGTCAGGCTAAGAGCTAGTTTAGTACTATGAAACCAGAAGGGCTCAGTGGTAGAGCACCTGCCTAGCAGGTACTGGGCATGATTTTGACCCCTGACACAGGGTCAGAGGCGGTGTGTGTGTGAGGTCCTGATGTCCTGGGAGATTGGTGGCTAAAGCTATTGTCATATAGCTTTGTGCATTTCAAAATCTTAATCTGCTGTCGATCTGGACCATCATTTTGATTAGAAATGTCTTAAAAATTTATTTTAAAAATCAATCCTTCAAACACTAAGGGCTGTAATGGAATTTTCTTTTAAAAAGGGGTGTGGGTGTGGCTGCTTTCTGCCATTTATAACTGTTTTCTCTGGCAACTTCACTCTGTTCCCAGTTGGAAGATTTTTAACTTTTAACTTTAAAAACCTCAGTTAGCTCAAAGGGTTAAGAAGAACAGAAAAGAAATAAAAGAGGGAAACCTTTACAACCCTTTTCCGGCTGTCTGAATCTGTCTAAGCCTGGGGAACTGAACTAATTCTAACCACCTCTGGTTCAGCTTCCCTTAGCATGGAAATTGCCGAGAAAGATCTAAATTGTAACTTTCCTAAAATCCCAGTTAGTCTACTTTATTTCTGTCTGCTTTCCCTATCAGCCTTATTTCTGCCTGCTTTTCCTATCATCAAATTTTGTGCTCGTTTTCCCTGTCCTACTGCAACTGCCATTTGAACTATCACTCTCTCTTACTATCTCCCTCCAGGCTGTTCCACACAGCAATCCTACCAAAACCCCCAGAAGTCCAAGCAGCATGCAACCACAGAAGGGAAGGGGCTTTTCTTTGGCAAAGCCTTACTCTACACAGGGCAGTTTGAAATACATTTAGAGAGCTAAAAGTACAACTTTTGCTGGGGTTGTGGTACATACCTGTAACTCTAGCTACTCATAAGCTAAAGCAAGGAGACTGTAAGTTTGAGGCCAGCTTGAGCAACATAGACAGGCTTTGTCTCAAAACAGGAAAAAAAAATATTTCCACCAAATGAAATCTTGAGTAGCAGTGTTTGTTACAAACTGCAGAGATGCAGCATTCTCAATGAGGCATGATTCCTGCTGAAGCAGCAGTCATTTATATATTATAGGAGCTCTAAATGTAATCCATAGTGATTTCTCTTGCCAAATTCTTGTCTTACACTTTGATTTTCAAGCTTTCACCAAATTTAGTGCCAGTAAGTAGCAGGTTTTGCGTTTCATTAATCCATGTTTAAAATCTATGAGTTAGATAAAAAAAAGAAGGATCTTAATGTACAGTTATGCTCAGATCAAGTAATGTTTGAAGAAATACTGAAGTACACAGCACTCCCTTTTGTCAGTGCTTGCCATAGAACTAATATTATCCTACTACTGGGAACTCTGTATATTGTTATTTTCAATGATTTGATTTGATAAGGCAATATGATAATACCTGGTCTCAAGCAATCCAGGCAGCATGGAATTCGGTATGTACTAAACCCTTGCTTCTCTTGTCTCTACCTCCAGAGCGCTAGGATTACCGGTGTGTCACCAGGCCAGGTTTATATGATACTGGGTACTGATGCCAGGACTTCCTGCAAAATAGGAAAGCACTTTGCCAACCAATCTACCTCTGGTTCTCAGTTCTAGATAGAAGGAAACGGAGCTTGGAAAATTCAAGTAATTTAGTGCAAATCAGAATTAACACCCAGGCGTCTTACATGACAATCTGCCATGGTGGCTAACACCTTTAATTCCAACACCAGGAAGGCAGAGACAGGCAGATCTCTTAGTTCAGGCCAGCCTGGTCTACACAGTTCCAAGCTAGCCAAGGCTATATGTAGTAAGACCCTGTCTCAAAGCAAAGCAAAACACAAACCAATCACATTATCAGAATGCTCTTGAGAAACAAAGGGCATCTAACGGTGCAGATCTTCAGCCATGCAGGTTGCCGCGAGCCTGGCTTGGGTTGTGAGTCTCACTGAAATGTGGGCGTGACTACTATCCCTGAGACGGCCCCGTGAAAGCAGGCGGCGGGACCCACTCGGGCCTGGACGGACTGCAGAGCGGTCGCAGAGACCGAGCAGGGGTGACGCCCAGCACGGGCGGGGCGGGGCGGGGCGACCGCGGCTCCTATTCGCTGCCCGCCCGAGACCGCCTCCCCCGCAGCGAGTCCCCTGCCGCGGCGCCGCCTGCGGACCGGAACCGGGCCCGGGAGCGCGCGGGCGGCAGGAAGCATGCTGGACTTCGCGATCTTCGCCGTGACGTTCCTGCTGGCGCTGGTGGGAGCGGTGCTGTACCTCTACCCGGTAACCGCCGTCTGGGGCCTCGGGCTGCGCCTGCGCCTGCGCTGTGTGGACCTGGGCGGCGGGCCTGAGGGGAGCGCTCGCGGGAGCGTCACGTGGTGCCGCGCTGGCGTGCGTGCCTCTTGCGCAGGCGCACCAGCGACCTGGCCCGTCCTACGGGGAGACCCAGGATTCTGGGCTGGTCCCGCGTTCTTGCTGCCGCACCCTACTTTTCTGAGGTGGCGCGGAATTACTTTGGGCGGTTTCTGGGCTTTCACTCCCTCAAACCCCAGCCGCACCTGGGGAGAAGCGCCTCCCGTCTGTCCTTAGCAGCCGCTCCATGTCCTCGCACCCTTGCTGGAGTGGGCGAGGCCGAGCTAGCCGCGACGCCGCTGCCCCAGCCAGGTCTTCCAGACTTTGTCCTTCCTTTTTCAGAGGGGACTCTCTCAAAACTCCCGAGTTAGTGCTTAAGGAATCATCCTTAAAGTGTATTGTATAAAGCTGGGTGTTGTGTTTACCTGTAATCGCCGCACAGGGAGGGACAGTGGAGGATGGGAGCTCAAAGCCTACCCTGGCTACGTCAAACCTGTCCTAAAAAAGTGTACAAAGTATGGAGGATTTAGGGAAAGTGGAAGGGTGATGAATAGCCCCACCTAGATCACTGGTGATGGAAATGCCCCTTAGAATGTCCTATTCACAGCTAGTGAATGGAATAGACTGGTATCGAAACCACCTAGACTCACGAGAAATAAACACTGATATGAAGGTGAGAGTTCAGGCTATTCCAGAAATGAGAAAACAGACTGTGTCCTAGCACGCCAGGAGACCTGTGTGGCTGTAGGGGACGTAAGACCAGATAGAGAGGAGGACAGACCTGAGTAAATGGTGGAGAGACCGTTTTAAGGACTTTAGTCTTAGTGTTCTGATGGAGGATTTCAAGAGATAAGTGACAATTTTATTTTAAGAAAAACTAGGCAGGATGCTTCTGGCCTGGTAGGTGGAGGCAGAAGAGTTCAAGGTTTTCCTCCAATAATGAGCCAAAGTCTAGGCTCTCCTGGATCACCTGAAACCTTGTCTTAAATTTTTTATACTAGAAAAGATGGGGTTTCTTTAATAATATGCAGAAAAAAGTCTTGAATAGTTGTGGAAGTTTATCTTTAATTGTGTTTAAAATAATTGTTTTTATGCACTGTTGGCAAAAGGATCTGCCTAGGTCTTAGTGTTTCGTATTGTTTGCAGGTGTTGAATTTTTGTGGAGGTTGTTTAATTGCTAATGATCTGCATGAGCTATCAGTAAAATACCTGAGGAGTTCTGAAAGAATAAAAACACTTAAGCTGAGACACGTGGGGTTCCACTATGGAGTCTGGCGTTAGCCAGGATGGTGGATCCCTCTGCTGAGGTCTGGCAGGGCTTCCACCTATGAAAATGCCTCCTTGTATCCTTGCTGAGCCGTCATAGCAACATACTACTACATTGAATTAATTCCTTTTACATAATACAAATGTTTGAATTAAGGAATTTTCAGATTTAAAAGAACACTTTAATTTGAGAGCTGGGCATGTCTAATACCCGCTACTCCGGGAGCTCAGGTGGGAGGCTCTTGAGTTTGGAGCCATCTTGGGCAGTGTAGTGAGAACCCGCCCCCTCTCCACTCTGCTTCAAAACAACCCTAATTTTATTAGAATCATTCTGGCTACTGTGTTAAGAACAGACCATATTTATGGGTCTGGAGCAAGGGAAAGATACTACAATTATTTGGGGTGAGAGTTCAATCCCCAGCATATACATGAAAAGTAGAACAAAATAGGGTGTGTTTTTATCCCAATACAGGGAACAGTTGAACCCTGGGATTCTCTGGACAGCCAACCTCACTCAATCAGTGAGCTCTAGATCCTAGTGAGAGACCTCGTTTCAAAAAACCAAGGCAGATAGCATTCGAGGAGGACACCAGTGTTGATCTCTGGGCTCTATATGCATGTCCTGCACCTGTATATATACACCCCCCAATTCCCCAACACGCACAAAGGAAAAATATATGGTTAACTGCTAGGATACTTATTAAATTCCTAGAATATATTTTGAAAAATTGACAGGGGAAGAATATGAAAGCAATTCTTTTCTACGCCTAGAGCCCATTAGTTTTGTTTTAATGTAGAAATAAGTCCTTAGATTCAGCTGAATTGGAAAATTGTTGTTTTAAGATCCTAAAGATGTCTTGTTTAAACATGTAGGACTTCTACGATATATGGCAATTCATTATACTAAGCTGTCACATATTTTTTCATTTAGGCTTCCCGGCAAGCTGCAGGGATCCCGGGGATTTCACCAACTGAGGAAAAGTAAGGGTCTTTTTCTTTTTCTTATTCTTTTTTTCTTCTTCTTTTTTCTCTCTTTCTTCTCTCTCTTTTTTTCTTGATGGTGCTTGGGGTGGAACCCAAGGCCTCAAGTATGGTAAGCAAGTACCTCTGAACTACATACAGCCTTAGCCCTAAACTATATTTTTACATTGCTCACTTAGTTTAAATTTGTGTACTCTGAGTATACAACCTAACCTTCCTTACAAGCTGAGAGGAAGGCTGTCTAGTCATTACTTTCCCTTTTCCCTGTCCCGAGAAAAACAAAGCAAACTTTGTAGCTAATCTGAGGGTTTCCTCCAGCTGTGGGATGCTACACTGTCAGGGAACAGGTGAACAGTTGGGTAGTCTTCTTGGACTGTGTCAGATGCGCCTTCTTATTTGATTCCAAGGTGTCATGAATTCTCAAAGTTCTTAGAAAAATACGTATCTAAGTGTAATCACAGAAACAACAGGACGGTGAATATAATCGAATTTGGGGTTTTTCAGTAAGTTAAAGCTATGAACTTTTGCCTTCTGTCTATTGAAACAGTTAACTCAGAATCAGCTACTGCCTTTCTCATTTTCCAAGATAAATTGATTATTTTACATGTCTCTCTTTTATCAGAGATGGTAATCTTCCAGATATTGTGAACAGTGGAAGTCTGCATGAGTTCCTGGTTCATTTGCATGAAAGATACGGGCCTGTGGTGTCTTTCTGGTTTGGCAGGCGTCTTGTGGTTAGCCTGGGCACCATGGATGCACTGAAGCAGCATTTCAACCCCAGTAAGACTTGTAAGTTGTGTTTTCTTTCTCCTCAGCTGATCCTTAGCTTTGAAGGAAAAACGTTTATTATAAAGAAAAAGTTGGTGTTGGGTAGCAATGGCTAATGTTTGTCGAATGCTCAGTACTATGTGTGAGGTGTGTGGGAAAGTTTGGTTATATTTCATAAGGTGCAATAGTATGAAATTACTTCTGTCTTTAATTTACAAATATGCACAATACAATAGTATCATAAATTACATCAGGGTTTTTGTTTGTTTAGGGAACCTGAGAAAATAATTCCAGAGTGTGTCTGGAAGGGTTAATATATGAGCAGCTAGGAAAAACCTAAGAAGTACTAATGAGAGAAATAGCTGTAGTATCACATAGTACATATAGAACATTAGATTTAAAGACTCATGTGGTGGTAGGATTAGACAGATTGATGGAGCCGAGTAACAAGTACTTACTAGATGAACAAGTAAAGTACACAGGAAGACAGCATTAATTAATAAACTTATTTATTTATATGAGTGTTCTAACTGCACCTGATCCCATTATAGATGGTCGTGAGCCATCATATGGGTGCTGAGAATTGAACTCAGGACCTCTGGAAGAGCAGTCAGTGCTCCTAACCGCTGAGCCATCTCGCCAGCCCTGGAAAACATCACTTTTATAACAGGATAAAGGCTGTAGATATTTCTGGGTAGCTATTTAGAACCAATTAATCCTTGCCTTATTCTTTACATTAAAATCCACTGCAGGGCTGGGGAAAGGATTCAGTTGGTCAGGTGCTTCATGCATATGCATGCAGACTTGGTTCAGTTACCCACACATACATGGAGGCTCACAACTACCTTTAGCTTCAGTTCTAGAAGATGTGATGCCTGGCCTCTGCATGCATGTAGTCACAGACATACATGCAGGCAAAAATACCCATACACAAAAAATGAAAACAAATCTGAAAAATTGTAGTCATGTCCACAGACATTTTATGCAGGTATTAATGAAGTACAGTGGAATTCAGGATAGTTTTGCCTGTTTTCATTGACTCTTGAACTGCTCAGACTTACAAACGACTATTAACAGTGTTGTGGAGAGGTTGATATACTCTCTGCTGTCTCCCTTTATCTTGCTGACATTGTTTTTTTTGTTGAATATTTCTTTTCTTTTGAGTGATTATTTTAATATAGAAATACTTAATCTGTCTGTTTCAGCGGACCCATTTGAAACCATGCTGAAGTCATTACTGGGGTATCAATCTGGTGGCAGTGTGAGTGAAAACCACGTGAGGAGGAAAGTGTATGAAAAGGCCGTGACTTCTTCTTTGCAGAGTAACTTCCCTCTCCTTCTAAAGGTAAGGCAGTGAGTACTTGGACGGCAAGATGTAGTGCAGACAACAGTATTTACCGAGTATCTCTAAACTATCCATGTGCTTTATGTTTGCCCCTCTTCTCTTACCTGTTTTTCTAAGCAGGCTTTTAAAAGATTTATTATTATTATTATTTATTATTATTTTATTATTGTTATTTGTAATTACAGGTAGATGTGTGTGTCTGCATGTATCTATGTGCACGTGAGTACAGGTATTTGCAGAGGCTTCGGATCCCCTGGCACTGGAATTATAGGTGGATGAGCCACCTGCCATGGGTGCTGGGAGCTGAACTCAGGTCCTCTGGAAGAGCAGCAAGTGTTCTTAACTGCTGAGCCATCTCTAAGCCAAGTGTTATTCTCCTGAACTTTTAATACAAAACAAATGCACAAAACCCAAAAGACAAATAAAAAATATCACTCTAGAGACTCACTGTAAGCTAGAATGATGAAAATGGATCCAAGGTGGTTTTCTCTACCAGTTGATTTGTACAATGTTTTCAGGACGAATTCTCTCTCTCTCTGCCCCCTCGTCCATGCATTCGTATGTGGTGTGTGTGTGGGTGTGTAGGGCATGTGTGTGGATGCCTGAGGTTGGTGCTGAATGTCTTCCTTGATCAAGCAGGACCTTTCACTGAAGCCGACACTGTGTGACTGGGCTAGTCTAATGTGCTAGCTTGCTTCAGAGATGCCGTGTCTCTTCCTCCTGAATTATGGGATTAAAGGCAGACTACCATTTATATGAGGCCTGGGATTCCACACTACATCCTCATACTCTATCCCAGAGATTCTCAACCTTCCTAATGTTTTTAATACATTTAATGCATTAAATGCATTTAATACAGTTCCTCATGTTGTGACCTAACCATAAAATTACTTTTGTTGCTACTTCATAACTGTAATTTTGCTACTGTTATGAATTGTAATGTAAACATATGATATGCAGATGGTCTTAAGTGACCACTGTGAAAGAATCGTTCATGACCTTCCAAAGGGGTCATGACTCACAGATTGAGAACCATTGCTCAATCCATCTTCTTGGCCCCTCATGCCAGACTCTTAAGCCAGTATTGCCTAAGCATGATCTGAGCACACATGGAACTCTCATTGAAAGTACAGATTATTGGGCCTCTACTTGGATGTGCTGAGTCACTAGGAGAGAAGCCCAGCATCTTTAGGGAGTTCTTTTGGTGGTTTACAAAGTCTGTGTATGACAACACTCATCCATACTGTAGTAATCACCTTTTGTTGCTGTGGAAAAGTCCCTAGGAAAACAGTTTAAGAGAGGCAGAATGTATTTGACTGATGGTTTTAGAAGTTTCTGTCTGCAGTGGATGGTTCTACTGCTCATCTGTGGCAAGACAGAAACGTGATGGGAAGGCTGGTGGCAGTCAGCAAGCAAAGAGCAAGGAGCGGTGGGGGTGGGGCAGATGCACCTTCACACACACACACACACACACACACTCACACACTCACACTCCTAGAGACCAGCTTTCCCTAGTCAGTCCTGACCTCCCAGTGGCCTGGAAACGTTAACTCATTGATGGATAGCCTGATAATAAATTTAGAGCTTCATGATCCAGTCTCAGTAGCTCACTACACATGAGCCTTCGGAGGGCACATTTCATATTCAAGCCAACTGGACAGTTTTCTGCACTTACCTTCATCCTTTCTTTCCAAGCTGGCCGTTCCAACCCTGTGCTCGCCGCAGATGTCCTTGCTTCCTAATTTGCTGAGTCCCTGATGTATCAGCTCCTGCTTTCCTTTCTCTTAATTTTAAGTCTCAAGGGATGCTTTTTGTTTTCTTTTCCCCTCTTCCCCCTTTCAAGTGCTAGCATTACTCCAAGGGCCTCATGTCTCTCAGGCAAGTGTTTTATTGCTGAGCCCTAAGAATTCTTCCTTCTTTCCAAAGCTGTCTACTCACCTTTGACCTTTTAAGATCATTTAACTTATCAAAGTAATGTGATTGTTATAGAAAACATGTAAACTAACTGTATAAATAAATCATAAGTTATACATATATATATATATATATATATATATATATATATATATATATATATATATATATATATCGCTATTGGGAATCATCAAAAGACTAAGTTTGATGCTGGTCTGGGTAGTTCATGGAGGCTCTGTCTCAGAAAAATAAATAAATAAGTAATAAGTAAATAAATGTCATTAAGTGATCCATCAGCAAGAAGTGTTGAGTGCTCGGTGAGATCTTCTTTACTGTCAGGTGGAACAGCACTATTTACCAGAGTTAGAACCTTAAATAAGTCACATGCTTCATTTCACCACAGTAAACCACTTGGCTTCCTAGTATCTCTGGTCCAGATCCGAGTTGTGTGGTCTGATAACTGATTCTTCTTGACGTCACCCTGAGCACTCCAGCCCCTCCTGTCCCGACCTTGGTGTGAGTCTCCACTTGGATTCTGTGAGTGTCCCTTCTCTCTTCTGTATTTCTGTGCTACTTTTCCCATGCCTTCTGGGCTATGTGCTGATGAAACAAGTTGTTCTGGATTTTAAAATGTAAAAATACCAATAGTCAAACATTTCAAGTTAATTGGTTATATTAACTCATTTAATCTTTGGTTTTCTGTATGTGTGTGTGTTTTTCAAGACAGGGTTTCTCTGCGTAGCACTAGCTGCCCTGAAACTCACTCTGTACACCAGGCTGACCACCAACTCAGAAATCACCTGCTCTGCCTTTTGGAAAGTGCTGGGATTAAAGGCTTGTACCACCATACCTGGCCAATCCTTGATAATTTTATGGGTAGATATTGTTTCCATATTTTATAGACGAAGAAACCAAATAGTTTGTTCAAGATGATGCAGCTAATAAATAGTAGAATTAAGGCCTGCATTCAGGCAGTCTGGTATCAGACAGTTTATGTTTTTCCCACAGGCTGTATTGCCTCTGTAGCTTGGTTCTCCCCCATGTAGTTTTGCTTGGCTAATTTTATTAAACTCTTTAGTACTACAGTTAACAGCCTAATGCAAAACAGAACTAAAAGTGACTTCTTTGAAACAATAATTGCTGGTATAGTGGTGCACACCTTTAATCCCAGCACTTGGCAGGTGGGTCTCTAAGTTTAAGGTCAGTCTGATCTATGGAGTGAGTGTCAGGATGGCCAGTGCTACATAGTGAGACCCTGTCTCAGAAAAAAGCAAAAAGACAAAACCAAACAAAACCAAGCAGAACAAAATATTAATAGTTTCACAATAATTATTAAATGATTATTTATATTTTGAAAAATTTTTGTATTTTTTTGAACAGCTCATTTACATTCCAGAATCTCATCTATTGTGGCTGGGCACAGTGGTACATGCTTGCAGTCCTCACACTGGGGAGGCTAAGGCAGGAGGATTGTGAGTTTGAGGTCAGTCTGGGCTACAAAATGAGGGTGTGTTTCTTTCTTTTTCTTTTCTAGACAGGGTCTCTCTATGTAACTCTGCTGTCCTGGAACTTGTTGTGTAGACAAGACTGGCTTCATACTCATGTGCTACCATGCCTGACTGAGACTGTTTAAACAAACAAATTCTGAATCCTATCTATTAAACTATAATCTCTGTAGAACTTAAGGCTAATAATACTGTCATACAGTATTATCTTACTTGAAATTACCGTAGCATTTTAATATGATTATTTTGAGGATGTCTGTAAGTCATTGTAACCTAATTCAGGATGCATGATAAAATTGATAGCACAGGTTCTTGGGTTTTGACAGTTTACATATCATATACATGTAAGGATATTTACATATCAATTACTTATGTAAGGATAGCTGGTAATAGAATATTTCAGTATAGACATACTCCTGTGACTCAGTCATTGGAATCAGTTGACAAATGTCATTCTTGTTAAATGTGCATTGATCATACATGACAGAATTTGAGTAGAGATTTAAAAGATGTCTTTTAGGAAAGGAAAACATTTGTCTTATATTTGGACATTTCTTCTAATACTAAGTCGATTTATAATACTGAATTATCAGACAAAGTTCACTAGAATTCTCACCTGAGATAGCTGGTATTCACACACTAAAAGTGATTCATATAACCTAGAAGATGAACTAGTTATGCTTACCTAGGTAACAGAAAAAAGGTGAGTCAGTTATAATATGTACATTATTTGGCAGAGTCTACAAAACATGGATTAAGGTATAAGTTCAGCCTGCGATATAAGTGACTTAAAAGAAAGAACATGGTTTACCAGCTTACACACCTAGTCTCTTAGCTGTATAATCACCCTGGATTTCATTTAAGAACTAGCTATATGACAAAGCTCTCTTACAACCTGAAGAAAAAAATAAGTCGTAGTAGAAAAAATTAAAGGAATGAGCATGCACTATGCAGAGGAAGACATAAATGCCAATAACTAAAAACAATTGAAGTAAAATGAAGCATTCACATGGAGATTGTTTTTATACTAGACTGAGATGTTTTGAAATTATAGTACATAGTGCTATCGAAGGCATGAGGCTCGGGAATTACGACACTGCTGGTGAGAGTAAATTGATACACAGCTTCCAGAAGCAACATGTCAAAGAACCTTAAAACATTACTCCTTTTTGTTTGTTTGTTAGTTTTTGTTTTTCCAGACAGGATTTCTCTGTTGTAACTCTGACTGTCCTGGAACTCACTCTGTAGACCAGGCTGGCCTTGAACTCACAGAGATCCATCTGCCTCTGCCTCTTGAGTGTTGGGATTACAGACATGCACCACCACCTCCCATTACTTCTTAATCGAGCTATTCACATCTTATAGAGCTAACTGTATTCAGAAGTATATTCAAAGATTACCTTTGAAGCACTTTATTATAGCAGAAATTGAAAGGGCCTTAAATGTTCAGCAGTAGATTAACTAAATAAATGATAGTAAATCTATATAATAAATTAGAATAAAATCATTAAGAAAGGTAGCAGAGGTATTTGTTTACTTATTGATCTGGGGAGCTGATTTTAACATGGCATAGGTCTATTAGGTGGTGGTGGTGCCACAGATGATGTTTTGCTCAGACAAATATAATAGAGCACCACAAATTTACAGGGTTGTTTTGCTGAAACCAGGTCTCACTGTGCAGTCCTAGCTGGCCTGGAAATCAGTATGTACACCAGACTAGCCTTGAAATTACAGAGATCTGCCTGTCTCTGCCTCCTGAGTGCTGAGATAAAAGGTGTGTGTCATTTACCAGGCTGAATTCAGTTTTTGAGGCTCAGTGTCCAAGCTCAGTGTCAGAAGGATCTGTTCCCACTGAGGACTGTGTGATGGTTAACTTTATATGTGAGCTAAATTGACTTGAAGGATGCCCACACATCTGGTGAAACATTGAGTTTTAGGAGCATCTGTGAGATGTTTCCTAAGGTTGTTAACACTTGGAACTAACCAAGTAAAGGTAACCCTCACCAATGAAAGTGGCCATAATTCATTCTGTTGAGGGCCTGATGATGATGATGATGAGGGGGGAGGGGGAGGGGGGAGGAGGAGGAGGAGGAGGAGGAGGAGGAGGAGGAGGAGGAGGAGGAGTGAAATTTCTTCTCACATGAGCTGAGACATCCATTTTCTCCTGCCCTTAGATATCAGACATTGAGCCTTTTATAATTTTGTGTGTGTGTGTGTGTGTGTGTGTGTGTGTGTGTGTGTGTGTGTGTGTGAGTGAGAGAGAGAGAGAGTTATCTCTATCTGGGCTGAATTTAGGGTGATTAAAAATAATTTCTGGGACTGGAGAGTTGGCTCAGTTGATAAGAGCACTGTTGCTCTTGTAGGGAACTTGGTTCAGTTCCCATCACCCACATTGTAGCTCATAACCATATGTAACTCCAATTCAGGGGGGCTTGAAGGAGTCTAGAGTCTGGTCTTCTGAGCAGAGCTCCTTGGGCACCAGGCACATATGTGATGGACATACATACAGGCAGGCAGACACATATATAATAAAATAATTAATCTAAAAAAGTAATTTATATATTGTAAGTTACCTATATTTTTAGCTTTTCTTTACTTATATTGCTGTATAATTTAAAATAATATACTAATTACCTGTGCATTGCTGAGTATCTATTAAAATTAGATTAGAAGCAAAGCTGTGTAATTCATTGAATTCTTAGGAACAAAAGAGGATTAAGGTTGACTTCAATATTTCCATGTGGTCGTCCATTTAACACAGTATAGTTCATAGAGAAGGCTCCTTTCATCATTGCATGATAATGTCACACCTGTTGTTCATCAGCTCGCTGTGTGACCATTTGATTTATCTAAAGTTATCTGCATGAATTATGTAAAAACAAGTAACACAAAAATCTTCCATCCTTTAATATGTAAGAAAGCATTCTATTTATATTTAATTTTTTTCTACTTAGTTTTTGTATGTCATAGGAATTTTGTTTGTTTATTTTTCTAGATAGGGTTTCTCTGTTGTAACTCTGGCTGTCCTGGAATTCACTCTGTAGACTAGGCTGGTCTTGAACTCAGAGAGATCCACCTGCCTCTTTCCCGAGAGCTGGGATGAAGAATGTGTGTCACCATTGCCTGGCTCCACGTCGTAGGAATCTTATAAAATCTCTCTTTAATTTTTTTTCTATGTTGTAAGGGGTATGTATGTGTATCACATGAATGTGAAGGTCAAAGCACAAGTTTTGGGAGTTAGTTCTTTTCTTGTGGGTCCCAAGGATCGAACTTAGGTTGTCAGGTTTAGCAACTTTATCAGCAAGTACCTTTACCCAGTAAAGTAAGTCAGTGGCCCTCCCCCATTTTTCTTTTTTTCTGTGTGTGTGTGTGTGTGTGTGTGTGTGTGTGTGTGTGTGTGTATCAGAGGACAACTTACAACTTGAGGGAGCTCTGCTGTTTGTGTTCCTGGGATCAAACTCAGGTTGCATTGACAAGTACCTTTATCTGATGAGCCATATCGATGGCCTATCATTTTTCTTGGTTATCTTTGTCTTTGTCAATAAGTCCAATCAGGAGAGTGAAAGCTTACAATTAATTGAATAGAGAAAGCTTAATGTCAAAGTTTGATGCATTGGAGTAGTAGTAAGAGAGTTTCTGGTCAGAGTGGAAGAGTAGGTAAATGAGCAGTCAGCATCTCTGGGCATGTGAGTGGGTTCCAGGAGTGGGTTCCTCTTCCCAGAGGTGGTCCAGTCCCTGTTGAATGTGTTGACAGCTATGAATGGCAAAGAAGATTCTGTGTTCCAATACAGAAGATACCCCCACCCCCAGTCCTTATTGAAAAATCATCCTCCAGCAGACAAAAGGAGTGAATTGATAGGAACAGTAAATGGATAACTGGTACAAGGTCTTTCATTATCAATGTTTTCTGTGAATCACTTCCCCTCACATGTTACTTGTTTTAATTCTTTCCTTTTCCCTCCCAGAGCATGTGCTCTACCATTCAGCTATACCCTAGCCCTTGTTTTCTAGTGTCCTAATTCAGCTGATAGTTATGCTCTTCTTTATCTCTTTCCTTCTGTGATCTCTGGTGTAAGGTAGTGTTCTTCATCTACTCTGCTAGTCTGGAGAGTGGTAAACTGTTTCTTTTTGAACTGCCACATTCGACTTGTTTATGTTTTGTTGAAAAATTTGACATCCTTCTTCATGAGGGAAATTGGTGTGCATGTTTCTTTTCTTTATAATTCTTCCATCAGATTTTGGTATTGAGGTTCTTATAGCCTCATGAAATGATGAGGAAAGCCCTCCTTTTTCTGTGTTTTGAAAGACTCATGGCTGGCATTATTCTTCTGCTGTTTTTAGTCATTCTAGTGGAAGATACTGCATCCCACATGATTTTAATTTGCATTTTCCTACTAATGAATGAGGCTGGTCATCTTTTGTTTGTTTACTTCTAAAGTGTTTTACTTTGTCTCTTACTGAGTACACATGTATTTCCTGGCAGTCCAGATAAACATGTATATAAAGAAAATACTAAGCTTTTTTTTTTTTTGACAGAAGTCAAAATAATCTATAAAGATTAAAATGTCTTACTTCAATCCAAGAAATGGCTTTAAATCTTTTAAGAAAATTAACTGTTCAAAAAGATTTTCCCAGCTTATAACACATTTCCAGAATAACTCTCAAAAAAATTCAAAAATACTACTGTTGGAGAAGTTTAATTTTAGTTATGTTTGAAATTGTTTTATGTACTGCTGGGTGACGGGCTGCCTAGGGCATTTTGTATTGTGTGCAGCTGTTGGATTTATGTGGGGGATGTTGATTGGTAATGATCTGCATATTATCAGAAGAGTACCTGAGGAGTTCTGAATCAATAAAATACCTGGAGCCTGGAGTCCCACTGTGAGAGTATGTCACTGGCCAGGATGGTGGTTCCCTCTGCTGAGGTCTGGCAGGTTTTACACCTATAAAAGTGCCTCCTTGTCTTTGCTGAGCCAGCCCAGCAGCGTACTACAACAAATGGCACCTGCAATGTGGGGCAGGACATCACACCAGCTAATCCAACCTGGAGACAAGGAAGAAGAAAAACTCCAGACCTCACAGTGTCCGGTGAAGTACTCTCAGGGAAGCTACCAGAGAATAGAGATTAAGGTATTAATTGAAGGCTCCTGAAGGAAGAGCAGAGCAAGAGAGGGAGAGAGAGAGAGATATGAAATAAGCCTCTATGAAGCAAAAAGACTGTGAAATTAATAAATAAACGAGGAAAAAAGCTCCGAGGTGAGAGCCACAGAACGGAGGCCCTTAGAGATGAAGAATTCAGCTGGGTGTAGGGAAAAGCAAGGTTCTGACTGCTTTTCCTGATCGTGGAGCTGTTACTTCCTCTCATGGCTGGTGGCAGCCAAGGCATGGGAAAGGAAGCCAGAGTGTACTGCTGTTCTATAAACGGAGTTTTCTGGTAGCTTTTTTGTGTGTGCGTGAAGCTCAAGACCTTGTTTTCGAGGTCTTTAAAGAAGGTTACATTTTTCTGCAAAGTGGTGGCAAAGGGAAATGCCAAACCCCCAGGACTTTTCGGCCTGGATATTCTTCCCACTGACCCAGGACGCCCTGTTGTGGAAGCCTCAGCCGCTTAGTTAAACTGAACAGTTTTTTTTTTTTTTTTCCTGCAAACCTTACTCCAAGTGATTCAGACACTGGTAACCGTGATGAGAACTCCACCCCATGAGGGAAACCATTTCTGCAGACAAGGATGACTTGTTTTTCCTGCAAACCAGACTCTATCTTAAAATCTGAAAGTGTTTACTCAGGGTCAGCATACAGAAGCTGTCTTCCAGAATTGGCTGAGGTTGTATCTCCTGCTGGCAGCCAAACTTGGTACTGTAAGAGTCACCCAGCTAGTGCTGGTTTTGAAGTCATGAAGGAGTTTTTGTAGAGCAGCTAAGGCTTGGCACTATAAGAGACCAGGAGAGGCCATTAGTGAAGGTGCAGCCAAAGTGCAGTTGAAGGCCCAGATTTGAAGGGGTCATGCAAAGAAGTTGAGCCTTGGCACCATGAAAAGAGCCCAGGAGAGGCTGTTGGTGAAAGTACAGCCTAGTTGCAGCAGAGGACCCCAGCAGTTTTTGAGATGCCAGTACCATAGGATGACCACCAAGAACAGCAGCAGCAGTGGAGAGGAGCCACCCGGATCCTGGAAGACAAGCTGTGTATGCTGCAGAGGGCAGAGCCAGAGAAGTGATCCAAGCCCTTTTGAGGAGCCAAGAAGATTGTGAGTGAATTCCAGATAATTGGACATTGATAATGTTTTTCTTCTGTCTAAAGACATTGAGAAATCTTGATAGATGTTTGGTTTTATTTGGTCCTGTGCATTAGCAACACTCATGATTGTTCCTCTTATAAATAGTTTCGCTGGTGTAGTGTTAAATTGTGTTATAAAGGCAATTTTATTTTAATACATAAAAGGGGAAATGTTGGGGGAGTCTGTTTTTCGTTATGTTTGAAATTGTTTTATGCACTGTTGGGTGAGAGGCTATCCTAAGTCTAGGGCATTTTGTACTGTCTGCAGGTGTTGGATTTATGTGGGAGAAGTTGATTGCTTATGATCTGCACATGGTATCAGAACACTGAAGGAGTTCTAAATCAATAAAACACCTGGGCACAGATGCTCGGGGTTCCACTGTCTAGTGCTTGCTACGACAGTGATTCCCTTTGCTGAGGTCTGCCAGAGTTTGCGTTTATGAAGTATACCTCCTTGTCATCCATAGTGAGATGCCACAGCAGCCTAACTACTACATACTATAAAAAAGATGTTAATACCATATGGCTCTATGAAATAAGTTCTAATTTTTTATTTTTACTTAAAAAGTTTCCCAAGTTTTAAATAAACTGTTAGCAATATTTACTTTCTTCACTTAAAAGTGTATATTATCTGGGGATGGGGCAAACATAACTTTTTGAATAAAGAATGAATTTTACAAATTAACACACACATTTAAAATATTTCAAGGGGAAAAGTTTTTCACAGCAGTGACATTATTTTCTCTTCTTTTTATAATCTTTATGTTCTTGATGACCATGTGTGTATCTGGTACCCTGGAAGGTCAGAAGAGGACGTCAGGTCCCCTGGTACATGAGTTATGACCAGTTGTAAGCCATGTGGATGGTGGGAATTGAACCTGGGTCTTCTGCAAGAACAACAAGTACTCTCACCCACTGAGCCATCCCTCCAACTCCATAAGACCTGATGTGCTGACTTGCCATTCTTATATATGCTTTTGTTGAGATGTGAGATCTTTTGCCCATATTTTACTTCATTGTTTGTTAATGAGTTCCAAGAGTTCTTAAAACACTGTATGTGCCAGTCCCTTGTGAGATTTTTGCAGGGTTCTTTTCTAACTCTCTTTGCCTTGGAATAGCAAATGGTTTCAACTTTAATGAAATATTACTTATTGATATTTGTCTTTCATAGTCGACATCTGCTAAAATCTCAGTGCCTTTCCCTCTCTACAAGCCAAATGTCTTTCTCATATGTTTTGGGCTGTGTCCTTTTTGAGTTGATCTGTGTGGATGATTCTCTTATCTACATGTTCAGTTGTTTGAAAGATGACCCCATTGAACTTTCCTGGAATTTTTTGCCAAGAATCCATCAGTCCTACCTATTGGGCCATTTTTCATATCTTCTCCCCTTTGATTTGTGTGTCTGTCGTAGAGTCTGCTGACTCATATGGGACTAAATGCACTGTCTTCTGACATTATTTGTTCACATAATTCACTGATGGCTCAAATCTGTCTGCTTAAACCCACTGTTGAATCCATCTGGTGAAGTTTTATTTTCAGTCCTGTGCTTTTCTGCTCTGAACTCTGATGTGATGCCCTTTAAAGTGTCTCTTCTGATTTATAGTCATGATTTGTTGAGACTTTATTAACCAGTTTCCTTTTGATCTTTGCCCACTATTTAAGCCAAATGATATAAAATTCTATTTTTTCCATGTCTTGGGATATATATATATATAGAAATTCTTTTATTGGGAATAGACTTTTTTTTTCCTCACAGAATATATCCTGACCATGGATTCCTCCACTCCCTTTCTGTCTCTCATTAGAAAAATAAGCAGGCTTCTAAGGGATAATAATAAAATATAACAAAATAAAATATAGGAAGATGAAACAAAAACTATCACATCTATCACACTGGACAAGACAAACAGAAGGAAAAGAGCCCAGCAGAAAGCCCTATTCTTTGGTCTGCTGCCTAAGCCTCATAGACAGATTCCATTGCGTCTTTTTTCTTGTGGATCACCATACTTTCTTTTGTGTTTGTATGCCTTATTTTTTCAGATTTAAAACTGCACACTTCACAGACATATCTAGCAACTCTTGATATCAGATTCCCCATCTGCCTGGGTGTTTGTATTTGCTGCTTGCATGATTGTTATTAGTCACTCATTTAGTATTGTTTCTAACTATCTTTGTAGAGTCTGTATTCTTTATCATGCATGCATGGCCACTGAAGTATTTGTTCCTGTAGCTTAGTGCTCAGCTAGGTTTTTGACAGATTCACCTACAAAGCTTGACCCCAATAAGAAAAGGAGGAAAGCTAGGAGGGCAGTGGTGGTGCATGCCTTTAAATCCCAGCACTTTAAATCCCAGGCTGAGGCAGGTGGGGATGGACCCCTGAGTTCAAGGCCAGCCTGGTCTACAGAGTGAGTTTCAGGACAGCCAGAGTTACAACAGAGAAACCCTGTCTCAAAAAACAAAGAAAGAAAAGAAAGAGGAAGAAGAAAAAGAAAAAGCAGTACACTGTCAGTGGGTGTAGATTGGCTTTCTGTTGAGAGCCATGCAGACTCTATATCTAACCTTAGCTTGTACTTCCTGCTGAATCAATCAGATATTGATGCTTGCCAGATGTGAAAGCTAGGGTCTTCTCAGGTCTTCTCTGAGCATGTGGTCTACCTGTGGGCATGCATGTGCATAGACACGCTGGGACAGTCAGTAATCCCCTCTTGGGAGCATATGTTCTGGATTCCTGGTGAATTCTCCCAAACTCACATAGCATCAACTCCCATATAAGTTTGTTTTTCCTCTGCTTGCCAGTGGTAGGTCCTGGGTGAGACACAGCTCCAGGCTGCTGCTGCTTAAATCCACAGCCTGGACAGGGCAGAGCAGAGCAGGACTGCATGCAATTTCATCCAACTCTGCAGAACAGCAGGCAGTGTAAAACTGATGAATGATTTCTAAGACTCTCCATTTAGTATTTATAGAGCAGCTAACCCTGTAGACGAAGAGAGACTACTGTGTGTGGAATGGTTTTGTTAGTAGCTTGAATTGATGTTTCTGCCATCTCTGTTTGCTTTGTGGTGTCAGGGTGAACCCAGGACCTGCTGCATGCTCAGCAGACGATCTAGCAGCACTACCAGCCTGAAAGTGATTTTGAAGTTGCATAGTATTGTATTTCAGTTGCTATTCTCATGTTCTAGTCATACTTCCACCTAAATCTCAAAAGTTCTTGTAAGAAATGTCAACTGGCTCAATTGATTAGTCTTGACACTTTGGGATCCTTAAAGACTCTCTCCTATTTTTCCAAAGATAAATTTTATATTCCGAGTGTTTCCCTCTAAGAAGGACTTCCTAAGAAATGCTAAATCTTTTTATTTTGAATATTTATTCTCTTTCTCAAAGCATACTTGTAATTTCTTAGGCTGGAATGAAACTTTAAAAGAGTTTAATAGAGCTGGTAGAAAAGGAGGTATAGCTTTAGTTTGTGTCACACTGAGGACTCTACATACCTGATTCAGAAAGCCTTTACTATTGCATGTAACATGCATGGGTCTAATTATCTCTCACAACCATGCAAGGTAGGAGGAGTTATGCCAGCTTAGCTGTGGAGCTTCTGGACTTTAAGTTAGACAAATTGCTGGAAGTGACATTGCTTTGCAGCGTTACAACCAAAGGTAAAATCAAGTTGTTGTTGTTATTCCTACAAAGTTTGTAGTCTTTTACTGCAGACTGTTTTACTTCACAGGGGATTTGATATGTATGGTGAATGAAAGAATGACAGGCTGTGAGAGCTTCCTCTTTTTAGAGCAGTGTTTAACACCTTGACATTGGTGTTTGCTGATTGAGTCACAGGCACTTCGGTAAATCTCTACTCTTTGAAACCAGATATTAATATTTTGTTCTGCTTAATGTCCATTAGGTTTAAGATTTTTCCATTGTGAATTTTTAGCTTATATTTTCTGTGTTTATTGTTGTGATCATTCTGGCTTATTTTAGAAAGTAGTCCTTTCACTGAAGCTGAGGCAAAACCATTGAAGATGCAGTCACAGGCTGAGACACAGCCTGAAATACCTGAATGCTTGATTTGGTTACGCAGTTGTGTATGTGACATGTGCCATCTTCCTGAATCCCCCTTAAAGAGAAAGAAAAAAATGTCATCTTTCTGTTCTTTTCAGCTTTCAGAAGAATTACTAGATAAATGGCTGTCCTACCCAGAGACCCAGCATGTACCCCTGAGCCAGCATATGCTTGGTTTTGCTTTGAAGTCAGTCACACGGATGGTACTGGGTAGCACGTTTGAAGATGAGCAGGAAGTCATCCGCTTCCAGAAGATTCATGGCACAGTGAGTCAAGGACAAAATTTAAAATGATTCTTTCATCAGATTGGGTAGTCAAATGACTTTACCTCTCAAGAAGGGGTGTGTGTGTGTGTGTGTGTGTGTGTGTGTGTGTGTGTGTGTGTGTGTGTATGTGTGTACATATGCCATCCATGTATATGATGACCCAAGATTAATATTCGCTATTTTCCTCTTATCTCTGACCATCTTTTTTTGAGATAGTATCTTTCCCTGAGCTCTGAGCTCACCATTTGACTATAGTGGCTGGTCAGGGAGCTTAAGAGACCTGACCATTCACGTCCCTCCAACATAGGGTCATAGATGTGTGTCACCATGCCTGCCTTTTTATATAGGTGGAACTCTGGTTCTCTTGCTTGCAGAGCAGGCATTTTACCTACTGAGCCGTCTTCTCTACCCAGCTGTGTGTCTCTCAGGAAGATTTAAGCATCTTTGTTTTGATCTAAAGAGAATAATGGAAGCAAGATAATGGGTGCTTTTTTTTTTTGAAATGTAAAAAGTGATTAAAGAAAAAATTTTAATACTTAACCAGTATGTTATAGTAATATTGAATTCTAAAACAAAGAGAAAAGCTATACTTAGTAGAATTAGATTATGTCCTACATAAAAAAAGTTCAACATAGTCAGTGGAACATAAAGATGTTAATGAGGTGACATGGTTAGTGGCTAGGCTAATTCAATCTAGATTGAGTAACTTTGTCTTTCCTATACTCACATGTGACGTTTTTAAGTTGGTTTCAACGTGAGATTAACTTATTTTTTGAAATCATATTTAGGTCATAAACCCTACCATTACTCAGATTTGAAAATTATTCCTTACATTATTTAAGTCTATAAAACAGTTGAATAGTTTTTCTCTTTTTTTGAAATAGGGGCTCTCTGGGTAGCCCTGACTGTCCTGGAACTAGCTATGTAGACCAGGCTAGCCTCAAATTCACAGAGATTAGCCTGCCTCTGCCTACTGAGTACTGATTAAAGGTATGTGCTGCTATGGCTGCTTTAATAGTTAAAGCAATGTGTTCTAAACAAAAATCACCAGGAGCTGAAGGTTACTACCTTGGCATTATTAAATATTACATATGTGTTGGCCAGTGCATGTGTGTGCATGTGCGTGCATGTGTGCTCATGTGTGTGCGGAGGCCAGAGGACAACTTCAGATGTTACCCTCAGGAGTGTCATCCATCTCCTTTGAGATAGATGGAGTCTTCTCTTTTTGCTGTAGCTCACCAATCTGCCCAGTGAGCCCTAGGGATCTTCCTGCCTCTACATCCCTAGTGTTGAAATCACAACCAGGCATCACCACACACACTGTCCCAGTTAAGATCACTGAAGCACCATTAACAAAAGCAAGTTGGGGAGGAAAGGGTTTATTTGGCTTATACTTTTACACTGTAGCCCATCACTGAAAGAAGTTAGGACAGGAAACTCAAGCAGGGCTGGAACCTGGAGACAGGAGCTGATGCAGAAGCTGTGGAGGGATCCTACTTACTGGCTTGTTTCCCATGGCTTGCTCAGCCTGCTTTCATACGGCACTGGGGACCACCAGCCTAGGGATGGCACCACCAACAATGGGCTGGGCCCTCCCCCATTGATCACTAATCAAGAAAATGTCTTACAGCAGGATCTTATGGAGGTATTGTCTCAACTGAGCCTCCCTTCACTCTGATGACTCTAGCTTGTGTCAAGTTGACATAAAACTAGCTAGTATACTCACTTAAAAATATTTGTTGTGAGCTGGTGGTGGTGGTGGCACACATTTTTAATCCCAGCACTCAGGAGGCAGAGGCAGGCAGATAGAGATCTGTGAGTTCAAGGCCAGCCTGGTCTACACAGTGAGTTCCAGGACAGCCAGAGTTACAACAGAGAAACCCTGTTAAAAAAAAAAAATATATATATATAGAGAGAGAGAGAGGTGGGGGGGAGAGAGGGAGTGTTTACTTGTTATTTATTTATATCATTAGTGTATACACATGTGTTTGTGCAGGTGATGCATTTGTGTATTCCTGGAGCCCAAAGAGGGTGTTGGAGTTACAGGGATTTGCTTGTTACACAGGTGCTGGGTTCCAAACTGGTCCTTATGACTGTGTAGTGAGCACTCTTAGCCACTGGTCCTTTTCTCCAGCCCTCCACATTTTGTGTGAATGCTTGGAATCAGGCTCAGGTTCTCATGCTTATGAGGCAAGTGATTTGTTAACTGAGCCATGTCCACTTTTTATTAATTTAATTTTTACATTAAAATACTCTGAATTGTACACATTAATAATTTTTTATAGGTTTTTGTTTTTTGAGGCAGAGTCTCAGTAGCCCTGGCTGTCCTGGAACTCTGTATGTAGACCAGGCTGGTCTCAAACTCAGAAATCCACCTGTCTCAGCCTGTCTCCTGGGTGCACCACTCCTGGCTTACTTGGCTTGCAATAATTTTAAGGTAAGTATTAGAACACTTGATTAAACTTTATTATTTTTTAAATATTTAATCATTCACTAGTGTATTTTTTACTTTTTTTTGTCAGAGTTTTCAAATTGTTACTAAGTCAAAGATTTGTTTCTTGTCTAATGACCCAGTTTTGGAAGATTAGAAGCTATTCTTTTGCTTATTGTCTTCAAATCTTAGACTAAATTTTAACATTTTCTTGACTTCAGTCAATGTTTATCCATATCTCAAATGAAATAAAAATTAATAATTGCCTGAGATGTACTTAGTCCCCGCATATATATAATATATATATATTATATTATATATATTTGACGCATATATATAATACAAAACATGACACACTCTGCTTTTTGTTTTCTGTTTCTTCTTCCTCCTCTCCTTGTTTTTTTTAATGGGTTTGGGGGTTGTGGAGTATACATGGCAAAGGTCTCATGTAGCCCAGGCTGGTCTCTATGTAGCCAAGGATGATCTTGAACTTCTGATCCTCCTCCCTCTATTTCCTAAGTGCTGGGATTCCAGGCATGGCCCACCACACTCTGGTTGAGTTGTTGCTGGGGATCCAATCCAAGATTTGGTAAATGCTAGGCAAACACTCTACCAGCCACCCTGGTTGTTCTTCCAGAAGACCCGGGTTCAATTTCCAGCACCCACATGTCAGCTCACAACTATCTGTAACTCCAGTTCTAGGGGATCCAACACCCTTACAGAAACATGTAAACAAGCAAAACACCAATGCAGATAAAATAAAAATAAATAACTTAAAAAAAGAAACTTTTCATATGCTCGCTGAAATTAATTTGAAAGTTCCTTGATTAGAATCATTAAAAAAATATCTGAGGCCTGTTCTCAGAAACTGTGGATCAGACAATTGGATGGCCAGCTGAACGGGGCTTAGATACTCAGACCTGCTGGTGAGGAAGGACCTCAGCAGGTCTGATGATGTAAACCTTAACAGTTTACATCACTCAGATCTATGTAGGGAATCTGTACACTACATAGTACTTACATGGTTTCCTGTTTCTAGGTTTGGTCTGAGATTGGAAAAGGCTTTCTAGATGGGTCACTTGATAAAAATACCACTCGGAAAAAACAGTATCAAGATGGTAAGTTTAGCCACTCTTAATTTTTGGGTCATACATGGTTGGCAGGTACTCTACCACTAATCTGTGATTTCCCAGGTCTCACCCTCAATTTTTCATAAGGTTTCAAAGATATGTGCCTTGATTTTAGTAGTTTTATCTCTGAATGGCAAGATTATTGGTCATTTATGTTTTCTCTATGCTTTTTCCTTTTACATTTCTTTCAGTGATAACTTTTCTTCCATGAAAGATAAGAATAAGCATTAAGTAGAAGCTGGTGCTCACTGCACAGTGAATACACCATACATTACTTGTGAAAAGCCTAAGGGGACACTAGAAAGCCATTCAGTGTGTATCATCAGTAATAAAGAAGGGGTGAAACTGTCTAAAAGAAGAAAATATTTGTGATATTAAAAAATTTTATTGGATATTATTAGTGTTTGCATGTACATATGCACCATTTGCATTCCTGGTGCCCACAGAGTCCAGAAGAAGGTGTCAGAGCCTCCGGAATGGAAGTTACAGTTGTAAGCTTCCATGTGTGTACTGGGAATCAAACCCGGGTCCTCTGGAGTAGCAGCTGGTGCTCTTAACCACTGAGCCACCTCCAGCTCCACTGGAGACTTTTACACATGTGTCTGTGATGCTGACAATGTCAGGCATATGATCTACCACTGATCTGTATCTCTAATCCATATTATCTACTTGCAGTACTATTTCTGCAAGTAGAAAACCCAAACCAAACTAAATGTCCAGTGTTTCAGAAACTGCTAAGGAAATAATGTTAACATGATTAAATATTCTACAGATATTTGTGAAAATGTTCCAAAAGTTAAAAAAATCTTTAACATTTAAAAACATTTTTAAACAGTTTGATGTGAATGAGCTTTTTGCCTGTATGTTGTGTGTCCACACACACACACGTTGTGTGTCCAATGTGTGTGCAATGCCCTAGGAGGCCAGAAGAGGGTGTTAAATCTTCTGGAACTGGAGTTACAGATATTTGTAATTGAGTGTGAGACCTGAATCTGGGTCCTCTGCAAGAATATCAAGTGCTCTCAACTGCTGAGCCATCTCTCCAGCACCCCAAAATAAAAAATAAAAAGATGTTGTCATATAAAACTGAGTAAAATATTTTCTAATTTGCCTGATAGTAATTTATAAATTTTACATTCAGGAGCTGGAGAGGTGGCTTAGCAGTAGAGTTCACATCCTAGTTTCCATATTAGGCTGCTCACAAACACCTGTATATTCCAGCTCCAAAGGATCTGATATCCTCTTTTTACCTCCGAGAGTACCTACATGCACTCACACACATGTACACACATGTAAACAAAAAATAGATGATTAGTAAAATTAATAAAATAAAAAAGACAATTCATATAGAAAAGCAGTATTTTGTAGGGCTGGGAAATGGCTTGGTTGGTAATGTGCTAGCTGTCCTGCATGAGGAGTACAGTTTCCCAGCACCCTTACTAAATGTGAGTGTGGTGGTACACAGCTATAACTCCTTCGCTTGAGGGGACGGCAGAGGAAGAGACAGGTGGATCCAAGGGCTTTCTGGCCAGCTGCTATTCCAGCTGAAATGCCAGTCTCTAGGTCCAATGAAAGACCATATCTCAAAATTCAGGTACCAGGCCATCAGAATGGCTTAGTGGGTAAGTGTGCTTCCTGGGCAAACGTGACATGCGGAGACTAGAGTCTGATGTCTGACATCTTCCTCTATCACTCTTGACCTTAATTTTTGAGACAAGTCTCTCGCTAAACCTAGAGCTCACAGACCAGGCAAGGCTACCTGGCCAGCAAGCCTCCAGGCTCTGCTTCTGCCTCCCAGTGACTGACTCTCTTTTTTTTCACATGAGTGTTGTGAAGTATATAGGTCTTCTTGCTTGTGCAGCAGATACCTTACTGAGCCGCCTCAGGCCCCATGTATTAACATTTTTATCCTGACCTGCTTCATTTTATTTTTTGGAAGCAGGCTGGGTAATTAAAACACAGGATGCTGCACAGCTGTACACACATGTGGTCCTGACTACTTGGTACCCTGAGACAGGAGGATCATCCATTTGAGTCTAGGTGTTAGAAACCCATCTCCCTGAAGAGGGGGAAGAAAAGGCTTCATGAGAGTAACAGATTATTTTCCATACATAATGGTATTGTTTCATAGGCTTCTCTTAAATATTTAATTATGACCTACTGTGTGCTGGTTCTCACTGTGTGCACGAGCCACAAAACATCCTATGCTCATATTTACTGTTCAAGGGATCCTCCTGATACCCTACCAGAGGCTTTTTAAGCTAACTTGACACATTTCCTATGATAGTATTCATTGCCCTTCTCATCACTCGATGGATGCATTTAGATTAATTCTCCTTTGTAAAAACTGTGTTTCAGAAATACAGTAATTCCCAAGCTTCATAACACCACAGTTTTGTGTTGTTTTGTTTTAATATGGAAGCCTGGTTTCTACCCCCGAACACTTAGATTCAGTTAGTATGAGGTGTGGCTTGTGTTTTACTCTTCTCAAATGCCACCCAGGTAATTCCAGTGTGTTGCAGTGTGGGAATTACTGCAACTTCTCTTTTTCATCATTAATGTTTAGTTAGTTACTCAAGTCTTATCAATATTTGGTCAAGATTTATATTGTCTTGGTGTATGTTAGGTTCTGGGAGATGTAAATGAATAAGAAGAATCCTTGTACCTCATTCTAGTTGGAAGAAATAAGAAATGATCTGAATTAGTAAATTTATAGAATGTGAAAAGTTGAAAACTACTGTGGAGAAAAGTAAGATTGAGAAGAGGCTAGAGAGTGGGGTGGAAAGGCTACAATGTTAATTATTGTTATCAGTTGAGATTATTGTCGATCAAGATTGTGAGATGGAGAAACCAGCCATGCAGAGCATGTAGACACCTGGATGTCCAAGGGAAGTTACAGCAGAAAGAATATTGCTGCACAGACTTATAGGTTAGACTATTCCTGGTATATCTGAAACTAGTGTGACTACAGGGATGTAAATTACAAGATGAGAGATGGAGATGAGGCCAGGAAGGTTGGACAGAGGTACAGAGTGTGGCTTATATGTATGTACATGTTTCTTTGAGATAGGAAGCCAGTAGCTGGTTCTGAGCAATTAGGATCTGAGTTACCTATCCTTTTCAAATCTTGGGTTCCTCTGATAGATACGAATTCCCAGGCAGAGGCAGAGGTAGTAATTCAGGCACTCCTGCCGTAAAGCAGCCTAGAGAGAGACTAAAGCTTGGAACAGGTGGTGAGCAACAGGAAATGAGGGACAGAAACAAGGGAGCAACAGAAAATTCTGTACTTTGAAGACAACCATCAACACTTTCTAATGGGTTAAATATGGAGTGAAAGAGTAGAAGACAGACTTTTGGGCCAGAGTAACTACAAAATAAGATTGTTAGTAAGTAAAATGGGGAAGATTGGGAAGGCAGAGTTTTACAGAATGGCCAGGAGTTCAGTACATTTGATGTTATGTTTAATATGTTTCAGACATCTACCTGGAGATATGGAGTTTGCAGTTAAATTTGTGAGTATGGAATTTCAAGGAAAGAGGTCCTGACTTGAAGTAAAATTTTGGAAGGAAGGAAAGGAAGGAAGGAAGGAAGGAAGGAAGGAAGGAAGGAAGGAAGGAAGGAAGGAGGGAAGGAAAAAGAAAAGAAGAGAAGAGGAGAGGAAAGAAGAGAGAGAAAAGGAAAAAGAGAAATAAACAACAACCCAGTCCTTGGACATTCCATCGCCAAAAACATTCAAGATCTAGGAAGAAGTTAAAATGAGACTTGAGATGGAGGAGCAGAAGGTGGTAGGGAAGTGTAGACCCGTGCAGGGCCATCTGAAGCAGCATTTCTGGAGAGTGAGCTTTAACATCCCAGGGATAGGATGGATCAACTAAGATGAGGAACGAAGCAAACCTTTGGATAGTTTTAGTGGCTGTGGTTATCAGTTATTTTTGTAGGTTTCAGAACTTACCTTTCTGGTTATCTCATATCTATTTTGTCTCTTGATGAGTGATACTGGATTTGAGAGAAGCAATGGAGTTAAGACAGAATTTAGAAGGAAGAATTAATATTAATGGAGAGACTTGTGTGTTTGGAGGTCTGTGTGGTGTTAGTATTGTTTTACATTTTCACCTGGATGGTAATAATTTAGGTGTTTCTGTAAAATCAATCACTTCTTGAATTCCATGTAGGTATTTTATGCACTTCTTAATATGTATCTGAAATTTAACAAGGAAGAAAACATATATGAATTTAAATATAAATTTGCCTTTAAATTTATTGGATACTACTATTTTTAAATATTTTGTTCCACACATGGTAGCATTGAACAGAATTATTTTTAGGAAGTTTACTCTCCACAAATGTTTATATTCTAAATTATTTTTTTAAATTTTCTTCCTTAAGCCCTCATGCAGTTGGAATCTATTTTAAATAAAATCATAAAGGAACGAAAAGGAAGAAACTTCAGTCAACACATCTTGATCGACTCCTTAGTACAAGGGAACCTTAATGAGCAACAGGTGATGAAAGTGTTAACCGCTTGTGTTGTGAGCGCTGTTCTTTCTTCAGTCCAGCTGGCCTCCAAGAAGTCAGGCATCTCTTTTGTTTTATCACAAAGTGGTCAGTGTCCTGCTAGTTTACCCTCTGAAGCCACTATAGAGCATTTAAATTAGGAAAGCAAACATCGAGCCCAAGTGATCTGTTCATGGAGGAGAAGTGTGTGTGAGCCTCAATGGACTCAGCCTTCCTGCCCACGTGGCTAGGTGTGGCAGCAAGGCTTGCTCGGTGGTTGTTACTAGCATCGTGCTTTGTTTATGGTGTTGCCTGGCGAGAGCCAGCAGTGGCATCCTTGCCACTTCACTCTATTGTAGGAATCCTGATATGGGTATACATACATACAGAAGTAAGTTTCTGGATGTGAGTTTGTACAGAAGTTGAATCAGGTTCTGAGGCAGGCACTTCTTCCTTATGCCCAAGATTATGTTGTTGCACCAGACTATGCCATAAAAAATAAGACCAAAAAGTTTTGTCTGTGATGAGCCAGTAAGATTACTAAGAAATATCTGCTGCATCAAAAAGGCTATGCAACCAGGAGTGATAGAACATACCTTTAATCTCAGGGCTCAGGAGGCTGAGGCAGCCCAATTTCTGTGAGTTCTAGGCCAGCCTACATAGTGAGACCCTGTCTCGAAAAACAAAACAAAGGGCAGTGCAAAGTGAAAGTGGGATCCACCCACAACAGGGTAGGAGAAGGTGGGTGGTGAGTAACCTGAGCACATTGTGTACTGCATGGTCATCAAAGGACAAATTTAATTAAAAATAAAAGGTTAAACTAAAGAAAGAAAATACGCAGTCTAGTCTGTAGAGATTTTTATTTGGTCTTTTCTTTAACATGTATATGTGTGAGTCTGTGTGAGTTTATGTACACCATGTGTGTGCAAGGGCACACCATGTGTGGCCCTTAGTGGCCAGAGAGGGTGTCAGATCCTCTGAAACTGTTATAGGTGGTTGGGAGCCACCCATTGTGGTTGCTGGGAATCAAACCCAAGTCCTCTGCAAGAGCAGCCCATGCTCTTAACTGCTGAGTGGCCTAAATCATCTAATCCATGATTTAGATCTGTTTTCATATTACACAGAGTTTTTTTTTTTTTTTTGGTGAAGACCTAGCAAAGAAATAATATATTTCCCCCCACACACACAAAACACACACACAAACTTTTTGTTGAGCTGAGTTTTATATTCTAGATTATTTCAGTACTGCCTAGTGAAGGCCACCTTATATATCACTTTCTAAATTTAGTTTTGTCTTACAGATCCTAGAAGACAGTATGATATTTTCTCTGGCCGGTTGCATAATAACTGCAAAGTGTAAGTATGAATTGCTTTCTCTCTCAGATGGATTACACGTATACACTGGTGAAGCCCTTCTAAAATGAGAAACACAGCAAGAATCCTTTGTAGTTTCCCTTCCATGCTGTTTTATTCCTGTTTATTCACCTCACAATGGGTGCCTTTCCCCTAAGTGTTCAACTTCACCTTTAATAATTGCCATAAATTTCTTGACAAATTTTATGGGTTGTGAATTCTAGTTAGTGTCTTTCAAAAGAACTGCTATCAATGCGTTTCCTGATAAGGAAGAGATTTTCCATTTCCCACTGCTCTCCCCTCCTTTGGTGCTAAGGTTTGAATTCAAGTCTTTGTGTATACCAGATAAACAGTCCCCCACTGAGTCACAACCCCAGGCCCTCTGTTGCTACTTTTCATTGATTCCCAGCAGGTCTGCTAAGGACTAAGGAAGGACTAGTAATCATGATTTGAAAGAAATCTCTTCTTGGAATTGAAGGTGATTTCTATTTAAAATTATAAGATATGTGACTTTAGAGACTCACACATTGATACAGTACTTATAAAAATGTTTATAAACAGAAAAATGCATAATATAAAATACTTTCAGGAAGTATTCAGGTACTAGCTTAAAAAATAAAAGAATTCATGTTCTCTTGAAGGACTTCATTTATACTTCTTCATTTCAAGGGAAGGCTTTAGAATTTTGAGGAGTGCTAATTATAAACATCCCACATTTCTCTCATTAACATCTAATATGTCTAGATTTTATAGACTAAATGAAATCTATGCAGGTATTTCAAAGATAATACTCAACTATTTAAAGTTTTATCTTACATTTATCTCTGTGTTGTAGTGGCAGTGGGCACATGCCACTGCTGGGGCATGCAGTTAGACTCCCAGCTTACCACGTGGGTCCCAGGGATTGGACTCAGGCCACGAGGCTTGCCAGCAAGTGTGTTTACCTGATGAGCCATCTCACAGCCCAGCACCTTTTTCTTAGTGCTTGTTTTAAATCTATATTACATTAAAAACATATCTTTGCTAAAGCTTTAAAAAAAATGGAATTAACCTGGGCATGATGGCACATGTCTAAATTCCAGTATCAAAGAGGGTGAGTTGGGAGATTCCAGGTTCCAGGCCAGCAAGGTCCACATAGTCAGACTCAGTTTCAAAAACAGAAACAAAACAAAACTGAGTTTATTATGCCATGAACACCACAAAAATTGGTAGATTTAATCTCATTTTCAGTTTTTAGGTAAAGAACATTGCTATTTATTTCTTTGTATGTGTGCTGTGACTTTTTTTTTAAGATGCATTTATTTTACACGAGTCAATGTGCTTTCATATATGTATGCATATCACATATTTGTCTGTTACCTATGAAATTCAGAAGAAGGCATCAGGTCCCCTGGAACTAGAGTTACCAGTGATTGTTGGGAATCAAACCCAGTTCTTCTGCAAGAGCAAGTGTTCCCCAGTGCTGAGCCATCTACCCAGCTATGACTTAAAGATGCTTCTGGAGTTTTTGAAAGGCAAGATAGGCAGGAACCCTTAATTGACGTTCTTAGCACTCCATTTATTAGCCTTAGGAAATTCCTTACCTATTTCTGTATTTTCTGCTTTTCTAAAATACTAAATAGGTCCAGATGGTTATGGCTCTTTTTTTGGTTTTGTTTTTTCAAGACAGGGTTTCTCTGTGAGCCATGGCTGTATGTATAGATGGCTGTTAAGATGCCTTTTAGCTAAGAAATTATGTCCTAATTCAGTTTTGTATTTATAAAACATTAAATGTCTTCAGATCACATTTATAAGCTATTTCCAGTCATACCTTTTGCATTTAAAACAGTTACCACACACACAGTACCACCACCACCAACAGCGATTGAAATTATTATATGAATTATATGTACATATGTAATGTTTTATTAGTTTTAAGTGATAATGGAGTCAAGCATGGCATATGGATGACTACTGTATGCAAATCCTTTGATTAGTATATAGATACATATTATAAACTTGTACTGTGCATTTTAATATATATTGTAAACTACATATATTTACATTTAATTAGTGAAATAAAAATTCTGTAGTTCATCCAAAACCGCAGTGAGCAAAGCTAGGTAAAGTGGTGGCGAATGCCTTTAGTCCCTGCACTTGAGAAGCAGAGGCAGTCTGATCTCCGGGAGTTTGAGGCCAGCCTGGTCTACAGAGCAAGTTCCAGGACAACCAGGATATGTAAGCTAAGGACACGTCCAGTTAATCGTGAATAATTGAGTTACCAAATGGCTATTGATTTTTAAAAGCAATAAGTCAATAATTGAATCAGGCAGATATTTTTAAAATGTTAACTTTGGTTAACTTTTAAAGTTAATTTTAAAAGTGTAACTCAGTGTTATAACACTTGTCTTGCACACACAAAACCTTGATTTGTTTGCCAACACTGCACTGATGAAGATGATGATGATGATGATGATAGGAGGAGGAGGAAGAAAAGGAAAAGAAGTTACTTTTGCATCAGTCCTTAGTCTAGAAAGAAAAGGAGAGGTAACCAAGACTCTCCACAAATTACAAAGCACCTGCAGTAGAAAAGGCACTGTGTAGGCACTGTTGCTTAATTGTATTTTAGGGAGATGCATTAGAAAGGTTAGGGAGCATAGCTACTTTGTTTCCCCTGCTCTTTCTTCCATTTCCCCTGTGAAAATAATTCATAAACCTTAACTGAAATTGAAAGTGAGCCACAAGCCTTCCAGCTTGGGTGTCTGTAAGGTGCTTGCCACCAACCTGATGACCTGAATTCAGTCCCAGGAATCCACAAGATAGAAGAAGAGAACCAAGTCCACAAGTCCTGAACCCCACAGTCATGTCAGCACACTTACACATGCCTATATATACATATACAATAGGTAAATAAATATGATTAAAGCTTTAAAAATAGTACAGGTGGGTAGACCCAACCTATAGAATCAAAATTGCTGGATGTTAGGTTGCAGCACCAATCAACTCTCAAGTGATTTGGGGGAGCCGATATCCTGAGTAATAATTAATTATTAGAAAGTTTAATTAATTAATTTTGTCATATCAGCAAATCGCCCACTAATTTGATTTGTAGGAATCATTTCGTTAGAGCTTCTGAATGAACAGGCTGATTGAGGTTTTTAATTTCATGTGATTGAAACAGATAATCCACCATAATCTCCAGCATTCAGCTCCTCAGGTGTTTGTTCTCAGTTACCTTGGGTAGGACGCTGCCAAGCTTTTTTTTTTTTCTTATTTTATGCTGAAAATTGTGCAGTAGCTATTTTCATTGTTACTAATATAATTTTTACGCAGTGTGTACTTGGGCAATCTGTTTTCTAACGACTTTTGGAGAAGTTCAGAAGAAGCTATACAAGGAGATAGATCAAGTTTTTGGGAAGGGTCCTATTACTTCAGAGAAAATTGAGCAGCTCAGGTAAGAATACAGTATAAGGAAAAAAATCATTAAAAGGCAAATATCAAAATATCAAGTGGTTTATTTACTAACATAAAGCTTATGCTAATGGTAGGAAAGGTGTGTGTGTGTGTGTGTGTGTATGTATCTTAAAATATTTATACAGATTTTAATTTTGATTTATTTCTGTTTGTTTATGTATTTATTTGAAGATTTATTTATTTTATGTATATGAATGCTCTACTGCATGTGTCTGAAGAGAGTATCAGATCCCATTACAGGTTGTTAGCCACCATGTGGTTGCTGGGAATTGAACCAAGTCTTCTGGAAGAGCAATTAGGACTCTTAACCACTGAGCCATTTCTCTAGCCCTTCTGTTTGTTTGTTTGTTTTGGTTTTTGAGACAGGGTTTCTCTGTTGCAACTCTGGCTGTCCTAGAACTCACTCTGTAGACCAGGCTGGCCTCAAACTCACAGAGAGCCACCTGCCTCTGCCTCCTAAGTGCTGGGATTAAAGGCCTGTGCCACCTTTAATCACCACCTGGCCTGTTTATTTTATTTTTTTAATTATTTAGCTGGGTATAATAGCACACATCTTTAATCCCAGCACTTGAGAGGCAGAGGCAGGTGGATTTCTATGAGTTTGAGGCCAGCCTGGTCTACAGAGTGAGATCACGGACAGCCAGGGTTGCATAATAAGACCCTGTCTCACAAAAAAACAAGTTATTTATGTGTGTCTGTATGAGTGTTCATGTACATGTCTGTATACAAGTAGACCAGAAGGGAGAGATGGATCCCTTGGATCCCTTGCACATAGTTGTGAGCCACCCAACATGGGTGCTGGGATCCAAACTCAATCCTCATGGTTGACCAGCAAGCTCTCTAGACTGTTCTTGACAGTCTGCTTTTTGAGGCAAAGTCACTTGTAATCCTTCTACCTCAGTCTCCTGAGTGCTGTGATCACAATTATGTGGTATACAATTATGTATACCACCCCCATTTACATTTAATTTATTCTCATGTCTAAAATCATAAAAGTAGTTCTGGGAGCTGGAGAGATGGCTCAACTGTTAAGAGCACTGGCTGCTCTTCTAGAGGACCCAGGTTTAATTCCCAGAACCCACATGGTGATTCACAACCATCTGTAACTCCAATTCCCAGGGATTCAATGCTCTCTTCTGGCCTCCATGGACAGTGCACACTAAAGTAGGACACAGACATACATGCAAGCAAAACACCTATACACAAAATGATAAACATAAAAACAAGACTATGCAACCGTTGTGCCACATTTAAAAAAAAATAAAGTACTTCTAGAGATTAGCCTATATATAGAATGATGTCACACATTCAGACATTCATACTTTGTTTATAGGATTATAGAATAGTACAGGCACACTAGGAAATGCTAGCATAGGATCTTACAGTATTAAGCATACACTCAGCCTCTGTATGACTCAAAAATTCCTTAGCCTTCCTAGGTAGTTACTGAAGAGAGATGAAAGCATGACTATACAAAGACCCATGTGCAGATATTGACAGCTGTGTATTCAGAACACACAAGAGCTGGAAGCAGTTCAGATGTTTACCAACTGGTAGATAAATTACCAAACTGTGATGTTGCCATACCACAGGAGACTAATTAACAGAAAAACAATGTCAACATACACAGCCACATAGATAAACTGTGTTAAGTCAAAGAAACAAAGTACAAAGGACTGCCTCCCTTTGTTTCACTGGTGTGGAATTCTAGAAAAGGCAACCTAGCACCATAGAAAGCCCTGAAGCTTATTTCTACCCAACCCACTCTCCAGATCACTGCAGGGGACTGTGGCTGGGCGCTGTAGTGACCTGGGCCTTTTTAAAAGACAGATTGCTTCCTACCTGGAAACAATCTCAAACAGTCTCTGGGCACCTGAAGGTTTCAAAACCTGGAGTTCACTCCTAATGCAAACACCCCCAAAAAAAGAAGCGAAGTTTCCCTGATTCCTGAAACTGGAGTTACAGACTGTTGTGAGCCGCCATGTGGGTGCTGGGACCCACACGTGGTCCCCTTGAAAGAGTCACAAGTGTACTTAACCTTTCAGCCATCTCTCTAGCCCAATCATGTGATCTTTGACCTTCGGCCTGCTCCTGTTTGTCATGTTTATTGACTTTAACCCATCTGTTTAACTGTTTTTTAAAACACAGATATTGCCAGCAAGTGCTCTGTGAAACTGTTCGGATGGCCAAACTCACCCCAGTTTCTGCCCGTTTCCAAGATATTGAAGGAACAGTCGGCTCATTTGTTATTCCTAAGGAGGTAGTAAATGTTTGGTATATTTAACTCAGTTTATCCTCAGCTCCTTTGGTACGTGTTTTTATTTTATTTCTTTTAATTGAAAATATTTTTTTTCGTATGATATATTCTGATCCCAGTTCCCCTCCCTCATTTCCTTCAATATCCTTCCCATCCTTTCAACCCCACACATGGTCTTCTTTCTCTCTTTAGAAAACAAACAGGCAAACAAACAAATAAGAATAACACAAAACAAACAAAAAACAAAAAAACATGAGAAACACATTCACAACACAGACACACATACTCTCACACACACAAACAAAACAAAACAACACAAAATTGGAAACTGTAATATACAAGCAAAAGAAAAGTAAGTTAAAAAATGCCAAAATAGCCAGGCAGTAGCGGTGCATGCCTTTAATCCCAGCACTCAGGAGGCAGAGGCAGGCGAATCTCTGTGAGTTTAAGGCCAGCCTGGTTTACAGAGTGAGCTCCAGGACAGCCAGAGTTAGAATAGAGAACCCTAAAAAAAAAAAAAAAAAGAAAGAAAGAAAGAAAAAAAGAAAAAAAAAGCCAAAATTTTGAAACAAAAAAATCTCCAAAAGGACCATTGAGTTCATGTTATGGCAGCTGTCACTGAATTACCCCCACTTTAGTTGTAGAATAGTGTGGGTTTATTTTACCTTCCCTTGTCTGCATATACTGCTGCTAACAAGCAGTCTCTACTTTGTGCACTCTTGTATGTGATTATTGTGCTGTGTGTACATGCACATATATATACATGTATCTTAAAAACTCAATATAGGGGCTGGTAAGATTACGCAGCAGAAAAAAACACTTGCTGTGCAAAGCCTGCTGATCTGGGTTTGATCCTTGTAACCCACACAACGGTGGAAGGAGAGAGAACTGACTTCAAAGAGTTGAAATGATTGTTACATGTGCCGTAACAAACCCATAATCACACTCTCACACCATACACACACAAAAATAATAAATATTATTATTACCTCTTATAATTACTGTGTTTATCTTTATTTTCTTCCTTTTATTGATCATATAATTGTTACTAAAGCCAGCATGGATATCCAGTTCACTTAACAGCTGTGTGGTGTTCTCCTGTATGTATCATGTTAACTTATGTCCTGTACATAAAGCAGTCCTACTAATGAAGATTTAAAATGACATTCTTGTTTTATTATTATAAATTACACAATTGTGTAGGTATTGAATAATACCTTAGAAACTGAATTTTTGAAAGCTGGGCATGGTAATGCACACCTATAATTCCAGTACTTGAAAGGCTGAGGCAGGAGGATTGCCATGAGTTTGAAGCCATCCTGCAATATGTAGTGTGTTAGAGGTCAGCCTGGGCTACATCGTGAGGAAATGGAGTGTTTGGATCAAAAGCCATGTGTTACCTTTAGGGACTGAAGTTAGCGCAGGTAGAGCCGTTGACCAACTATGTATAAGGCCCTGGTTTTAAGCCTCAGCACCACCAAGTGAATTATTTCATTAATAATAAATAAACCTGGTAAAAAGGCAATTTATACTTCACTAATAATGATAGTACCTGCTTTGGAGGGTTAGGGATGTGGCCCAGTGATAGTGTACTTGCCTGGTTTGCTCAGAGACAGTCCTTGGCACAACAAGCTAACTAACTAACTAGCTAAATCATAAAATAGTTTTAAGATTGAGGGTATAGTTCAGTGGGCTCCCTGGGTTCAATCTCTAGCACCAAAAAGAGGAGAAGGAGGAGGAAGAAAAGATTTTTCCATCCAGTTCCTCACCACTTTGTGAATCGTACACGAACTATCTCATTGTTTCAGTTGCTTCTCCCTGATCATTGGAAAGGTGAAACAGCTTTTCATACATGTGTTAACGGTTTGCTTTGCTCTTTTATTCTCTCCTTGAAAATTCTCTCCCACTTTTCTTTCCACCCTTGCTCCTCTTTCTAGTGAGCTGCATGTCACTCACCGGTCAGTTATGTGGTGAATTTCTTCCTGTTTATAATCATCTTCCACTGATGCTCACAGTAGTTTTCAGTCTTTACCCATATGCAGGTTTTTAACTGTAAGTCTGGCTTTTCCTATATTGGATGCTAAGGAGGTTTCATCTGTAGTAAGATCTGTTGTAAGATAATGGCCGGTGGTGATTTTGTCACTTTACATTTTCTTTATTTGTATTAGAAGAGCTTTTGGGTGACTTTTGTTGTGTTTGTCATGCTTGACTAACTAGACTGTTTGTTTTTTAGACGCTTGTCCTTTATGCCCTCGGTATGGTTCTTCAGGACCCCAGCACCTGGCCATCGCCACACAAGTATGAAATAGTGTTTTGGTTTTTCGATGACTGGTTTTTATGTGTTTGCATATTTGCATTCCTTTCCTACGTTTTGAAGAGAAAATCCAGTATGTGGTAATGTGACAGTGGAAGCCACTCCGCCTCTGTCTGCTCTCTGCTGCTCTCTTTTTCCCCTCCCCAATCTCCTTTATTTATTTTCTATTTGTTTCTTTATTCTTGAGGCAGGTCTTGCTTGATAGCGTATGTGGCCTTGAACTTGTGATCCCTGCTTCAGCCTCCCAAATGTTGAGTTTGCAGGAACATGACATTATTTATTTTGATGTTTGGTCTTTTCTCCTTTATTATCACTTCTGTCTCATAGTCCATGTAGTTGTCTGATTCTATTACTGTCCTTTAGTCTTAAGAGATTTTTTTTTTTTAAGAGAACACTTTGCTTATACAGCTCTTTCTTAGAATCCAGAAGTTGGTGAGGGAGAGCAAAGTTTAAGAGCAAGCTACTGCTGTTTGCCTCCTAGAAAGTCTGCCTTAAGTTGCAGGCTGGGATTTACTGCCCTGGAAAAGGCTCAGATAGGTGGAGTTGTTTGAGGTCATGTGGCAGTGTAAACCACAGGGGAAGATCTGGTGATGAGACTGGGTAGTAAATGCTCTTTAAGGATGGGTGGATTAAACGCTCCTATCACTTTAGTGTTGTTGGTCTTGTTTTGTTTTTTATCTGGACATTAAAGAATCTTAAACAACTGACCTTCAAATTTTCCTCTAAAATTATAGAAAGTTAAAATTTGAAGTTTTTTAAATCTTAAAAAAAAATTAACTATGTGAAAACTGCCAAGTTTTTAATAAACTGTGAGATGTGAAGAACTGAGCTGGACATGTTGCTCATGTTCAAGGCCTGGATTCTGTGCTTGTACCATAGGGAGAGGGAGAGAGAAAGGGGGTAGGGGGAGAGAGAGGAGGAACGTCACTGGAACTTTTGACATTATTGATATTTTCAAAACATTTAGAGAAATTGAAACTGTTAAAAAGGGAGCAGATGGAAGCAGGTGTATACAGCAGGAGGTACACAGCTGTCATCCCAGTGCTTGGGAGGAAAAGTGAGAGTTTGGAGACAGCCTGGGCTACATAGCAAGGCTTTGCCAAAAGCATCTGCCTCCCCCAAAGGGAATAGATGCTAAATTGTAGAAATCATTTTGAGCTATAAAATTTAGAAGACATAGGTGTTAGCATTATATCTGAGAGCTTCCTGAAGCTGAGCACTTCCTTATTTGTGTAAGGTGGAAGAGTCAGAGATTTATTGCTGCCAATACTTTGAGAGACAACTCATCCAGAGAGAAATATATATACACAGAACTCAGAAACAACAGGTTAATTACAGCCTAATGTAATTGTCATGTGGAGGAGGATAAAGGAGAGAATGGATGGGGGAAATTGACTTTTTCTCTGAATTTGATGCCTTTGAAATTCAGGTAAGTCATTGCCTGTTCTTTTTATGGCTGAGTAATATTCTATTAAATGGATGTGCCAGAGTTTGCACCACCATTAAGCTACAGAAGGATATTGGGTTATTTTCAGTTTTTACTGTTACAAATGAAGCTACTATGAACAGTTGTGTGTTGTATTTTGTTTGAACATAGGATTTCATATTTTTATAAATGCTTAAGACTCTAACTTTTACATATGTGTAAAAGTAGAAATTGTAAACCGGACTGGATGGTGGTGGCACCTGGGAGGCAGAGGCAGGCGGATCTCTACGAGTTTGAGACCAGCCTGGTCTACAGAGTGAGTTCCAGGACAGCCAGAGTTACAACAGAGAAACTCTGTCTCGAAAAACCAAAAAAAAAAAAAAAAAAAAAAGGAAGGAAGGAAGGAAGAAAGAAAGAAAGAAAGAAAGAAAGAAAGAAAGAAAGAGAAGGAAGGAAGGAAGGAAGGAAGGAAGGAAGGAAGGAAGGAAAGGAAAGGAAGAAAAAGAAAAGAAAAATTGTAATGCCGGCTGGATGTGATGGTATATGTCTGTAATATCATTCTTTTGGAAATATTAGGAGAATTGTGAGTTGGAGGCTATCCTGAGCTGCATCAGGAGGTAAACTTCAGACTCGGGTACTTTGGCCTCAGCACTGGTTCACTTCAGCCGGGAACTATGTTGCTCTCCAAGGAAAGAGACTGCTGCCTCAGCCCTTTGAGCAGAACAGGAACAATTCCCACCTCACAGGTGTGGGCAAGCATAAAGTGATAACCTGTAGAGTACTTAGCACCTGCTATAACAAATAACAAATGTGCATGGGCAGGACTCAAGGCCAGGTGATATGCTAAACATTTTATTTGTTTTAAATTTAATTTAATTAAAATATAATTACATCATGTCCCTGTCCTTCTCCTCCCTACTACCCCTCCTATGTCCCCTCTTCTTTGACCCTTGTTACATATGCATATAAATGAATCAACATATAAACACAACCATGCTGCCTACATATATGTGTTACCAAGGCTGGCCACAAGGTGTTGGATAGACAGGGCTCATCCCTAGAGAAGACTAATTCTCCCCTTCTCTGCAGTTGTTAGTTGCTTGTCTCTTGCTCTTCATCTAGAGGTAGGCCCGTGAGATTTCCCCCATCTTGAGAATGTCAATCTGTTGTTGGAATTGTTCAGGTCTTGTTCAGGTAGCCATGTTGTTGAGATTTCACTGGTACAGCTTCCCTGTCATAGCTAGAAGGCACACTCTCACAGTGGACTTCCTGGTCCTCTGGCAGGAAACATTTTTCTTACCCGGTCCTACTTAATTCTCCCAACAGCCCAGTGAATTGAATCTTCTACAGATGGAGAAACTGGCTAGAGAGGCTGCATTTACACAACAGAATAGACAGAATCCCAACATTTGACCGTTGTTGGCCTTCTGGTCTTTACACTGTATACACAACTGTGAAGACATATATACCTTAGACCTCTGTCAGTCAGATTAATGCAAAAGTTACAGCTTCTGGCATATTGTAAACACTGACATTTTAATAATCTGCAACATTGCTCTTAAATGTGCTCAGAATCTAAATGCACCTGTCTCCTGTGTACATGGCAAGACAGGGCTCCTTGAAGCCCACTAGCCTGTATTCACGCTCTCATCTCTCTTCTCCAACGTGTAGATCTTTTAAAAAAATTTGTATTTTAAAGGAACTTACATGTTTTCTTTTTATGTTACTCCTCTAGTAATGTTTGACAGAGAAAATCTAAAATAAAAACACCTTTCTTAGCCTCTTAATCTCTCTCATTTATAATAAATACAAGTACAGTATAATTGGTAAATATAATTTCAAGGCTCGAAACTCTAATTTTAATTGAAGTAACAATGTAAAATACCTTACATGTTGATTGGGTGGTTTTATAGAAAGAGTTTTGATTTTGTTCAAATATTATCTAGCATTTGATTCCTCCTTGTATTTCATAAAGGTTCTTGCTACATTGCTGGATCTGAGGAATTTTTTTAATCTATTGTTTAGAGGTGACATATTCAGAAACAGCAAGAGATTAAATGTCTGCGTGTTCAATGGTTTGGAAGTGTAATAAAATGTAGTGTGACTGCAGTCCCCATGTGCAGTGGATTTAAACTGTTACAGCATGTGCATGCAGTGCCACTGTTAAGGTGCAAGTGGGACTGTGACAGAGTGACCTCGGATTTTCCTTTTAGGTTTGATCCTGATCGCTTTGCTGACGAGTCAGTGATGAAAGAGTTTTCCTCGCTTGGCTTTTCAGGCACATGGGAATGCCCAGAACTGAGGTAAACAACAGTGGGAAAGGAACGATGCCATTCTCGCTTGCTCAGAATCTGATAATCTCTCTTAGAGAGAATGAGCAATCTATATAACTTTTAATGTCAAATTTTTAATTTTTAGTAACCAGTCACTGTCTTCTGGACCAGGTTTGCTTATGTGGTGACCACGGTGCTTCTGAGTGTGTTGCTGAGGAGGCTGCACCTGCTCCCTGTGCAGGGACAAGGTTTTGAAATGAAATATGAGCTGGTCACATCGTCAAAAGAAGAAGCTTGGATCACTGTCTCCAAAAGATACTAGACATTTCTACACTTAAGCTGTATGTTTGTTATGAAGGGAAAAATGCTCGTTTAGAATATGTGCTGAGGTCTTTTAATAAACCCACTATCATTTTGTAATGCAAACCCTATTAGTGCTTCCTGATATAAATTTGGGTCTTCTTTCTTTTTTTTTTTTTTCTTTTTTCTTTTTGGTTTTTCAGGACAGAGTTTCTCTGTGTAAACCTGGTGGCTTCCTGGAACTCACTCTGTAGACCAGACTGGCCTTGAATTCAGAGATCCATCTGTCTCTGCCTCCCAAGTGCTGGGATTAAAGGTGTGCACCACCACACCTAGCTCAAGTTTTCTTAATGTATGATATACATTTATACTTATTGCACCAATACATTGACAATTTTTAATAGGAAATTTTAATTTTCTTTTAATTTGCATAATTTTCTAAGACATTTTTAATCTTTCTTAGTTTGAGCTCTCAGATGAATAATCTTAGAGAATTCTTTTGTGCTAGTTGGAGAAGAATGTTTTCTGAATATCCACAAAAGAGAAACATAATGTTGCCTCCTTTTGCATTTCTAATATACCACATATCACTCTATTTCGGAATTATTTTGTTTTCTGAGTATTAATTAGTGTGTCTTAGTCATTTTAATTAGGTTTTAGTAATTCCCTAGACAGTCTGTCTAGCATCTGCTGCATTTTCTCGTTGCTGCCTAAGCATTCATCTAAAGGCTTTTACATGGCTCAGCATTTTGAGCAGTTCAGAGTCATCTTGGAATAACACAATTGCTTCTTAACGTGCTTCAAAGTGAGAGCCCTCCTGTGTGACAAACTGAGGTTGAAGCTTGTCCTGTTATGCTGGAAATCTCACAACACTAATGCTAAATTCTACTTTTCATGCAAAGAAACAGAATTCCCAAGTTGGGAATTAATTATGATGTCACAACGACACAAAATGAACACTTTAGCAAGAAAGAATAAAATACTAGTCAAACCAAAGTGGAGTCGGGGAAAAGAAAACAGATGGTTGTAAAGCCACGTGACAGACAAGGAAAATAGCATATTAAAGGTGAAGAGCTGACCCAAACTGTTTAAGGATCTGGGAATATGGCTCAGTGGCAAAGTACTTGCCTTGCATGTGTTGCATTGGGTTCAGTCCTCAGCACCTCAAAAACAAAAAAATCAAAACAATTAGGCTAAGGAGAATACACAGTAAGATGCATGGACAAAAGACAAGAACACAGAGTTTTTACGGAGGAAATGACTGACGATTGTCTATGGCAGTGTTCAGTCGTTAGTAAGCAAATTGGTGCTAAAGTTATTTAGGGAATAGTTTAAGCGTTGTTTCAAATATACTTTAGCATTAATAAGTTTTATTTGCAATGCCTTATTGATAGCACTATATTTTAGTTCATTTTTGTTTTGTTTTCTGCTATATTGCTAAAGAATTTTCTTTCTGCTCTTCTACTGAGCTGTCACCCAACCCCAGACTCTTTACCACTAAGCCCCAGCTGCTGTTGCTGCTTGTTGAGTTTATTTTTGTTTTGCTTTTAATTAAGAAATCCTTTTTCTGGGTATGCAAGATGGCTCAGTAAAGGCATCTGTCACCATGTCTGATGACCTGTGTTTGATCCCCAAGACACACGTAATAGAAAGAACTGACTTGTACAGATTGTTCTCTGTTTAACATACACACCTACACACACACAAATACAATTAGAAATTAAAATAAAAAGAATTCTCTTTTCTCTGTAAACATTTGTTCTTAAGACAACTGTAGGAAGAATGCCAAAACAGATTGAGAAAAGGAATAATTGCAAACTTGTTGTTTTTAACACCACTGAATTTCATTTGTAATCCCCAAGATTTACAAATGTCAAGTTACAAAGCATGCGTGTGTGTGCACACACACCCTAGTTACTGAGTTATTCCATGATACATTTATTGATCAAATAATTGTAAGAACTATTTGTGACCAATTAACAGAACTTAACTGGTGTAGCATGCCTTCCTTTTCAAATCCTTCCTTTCATGATCACAGGTGTATATCCAAGCTGTTGAACTTATTTTGAATACACACATATTTAATTCATGGAATATATTCCAAAACTTAAGTGAATTCTATTCTTGGTTACTATTTTGTTGTTTTCCAGAAGTTGTATCAAGTTGATAAACCAGGCTCTTCCCACCTGTGTTTCCTGCAGTTGGGTTTTGTGTTGTCCAGGTTTAGTGAGTAGATTGGAAACCAGCGACGGATTAGAGAGGCAGTTGATACATAAGCCAGGTGTTAGTGAGATCTGTTGAAATAAGGGTTATTTTAAAGCAAGTGAGGTCTGCTAAGCAATGATCAAGGCAAAGATTGGGCCCCTGACTGAGCCAGAGGGGAGCTTGGCATAATTGCCAATAAATGAGGCGGTGTGGAATAACTAATGACTGCTGGCAAGGAAAGTAGAGTCAGCTAAATGAGCCTGTTTTGCCCATAGTTACACAATTAAAGTATCACAAATTTTCTAGAGAATTTTTTTTTAAATAGAAATTCTAGGGCTAGAAGAATAGCCCTAGTTGGTAAAATATTTGCCACAAAAGCATGAGGACCTGACTCAATTGCCAGCAACCAGTAAGTCTGGTGTGGTGGCATGCCTGTGTAATCGGTGCTGTGGAGGCACAGACTGATCCCTGGGGCTTGCTGGCCAGTGAGCCTGCCTAATCTCTGAGAGAGGCCAATGAGAGACCCTGTCTCAGAAACAAGATGAGTGACTCCTGAGACAACATCTGAGACACACAAATAAATAAAAATGGAAATACCAGAAGACTGAAAATGTAACTCAATGAAAACACCTGGTTAGCATTTTTTGAGGCTCTGGGTATGAACCCCATTATCACATACACAAAATGTATAGGTTTGGCCACATGAACAAAATAGGTTATCTATTCACAATTGTTCTTTCTTGGCTCTTTGGTAGCCTCACTGTTGCTAGTAGCAAGATTCTTGCAGGACTCAAGTTATTTGATCTTAACAAGGCTTTTTAACTAATAATAAAGCGATTATAAAAGATTGGTTCTTGAGCCCCCACTCTAGCCAGGAGCTATTGACAATTAATGGCTGCTGAGGGAGCCATTTTTATTCAGTGGTCTAGTCACTGATATGATGCTAATGCTCAGTAAGTAGCCAGACACCCATGATTTATACATATATGTATATGCATATATGAATGAAATTGTCAAAGAATAAATTTTTGAAGGGCTGAGAGATGGTTCTTACTACTCTTCCAGAGGATCCTAGTTTGGCTCCCAGGACCCTTGTTAAGTGGCTCACCACTGTAGCTCCATCACCAATGGATCTGATGCCCTCTTCTGGCCTACGTGGGTGCTTGCCAACATGTGGCATACACACACACACAAACACACACATCCACATATACAAATAAAAACGTTTACTGTTACCAGTATACAAGCACAAGTTGGGTGTGATGGCTCATTCCTGCAGTCCAATACTCAGGAGACTGAAGGGGAAGGATTACTAGAAGTTCAAGGCCATCCTGTGATATATACAGAATGATATATAAAGAATGAGCTTTGACATTTAAGGTTATTTTAATAATCCGTGGGATTTACTGGTGTATTTAAATTTTGTTTTGTTTTTGACACAGGGTCATTTATATCCCCAGATTGCCTCCAACTCACTATGTAGCTCAGGATGACCTTGAACTTCTGACCCTCCTTACTGATAGTGTTTTTCTTACTTTTGTCCTTACCACCCCATTTCTACACACTTGTCATGCTGAGTTTCATTCCAAACACTGCTGATGGTACAGCAGTGAACAAAACAACAACCATGTTGGGCGACAGGGGCTTAGCTCATCCAAGGCCCTGGGTTCAGTCTGGGCAGCAAACAAAAACACACGCTTGTGACACTGTTATTCCATCTGTCTGTTCTTGTGCTTCATCTTGGAAAGGAAAAATCCCACTCCTGTGTCCAAAGCTTTACCACATAGAATCTTCTAGCACCCAGGTCTATGGGTGACTACATGACCAAACAACAACAAAAAACCCCAAAAGATTCAGCTATGGGCTGTAGCATGGGAAAACTATTGGCAAGCCAGGCATGGTGGCATTTGTACTTGAGAGGCTGAGCCTGGGGGATTGTGAGTTCAATGCCAGCCTGGCATAGTGAGACCCTGTCTCAAAGAAAAGAAAAACTGGGAGCCAAATCATTATTTCATTTTTAGTGTATGAACGAGAGAATTAAGTATCTTACTAAGGAAGACTGTCCATACTGGTGCTGATTAGGAACACTGGGGAGCTTGCAGAGTAAGAGGGAACATAGCTAAGAATCAGTTTGATCGTTAGCAATATCAGCTGTGCATATAGGAATTAATAATATTGCTGCATTAGGTGTGTACGGTTTTCACCATCGCTGCTTATGCATCAGCTAATAGATAATTGATTTGAGAGCTTAACTGGGTCTTCCAGGGATTTGATGGCATAGCCATACCAAAATGGTAAAGCCACTGAGGTAGGACTTCTGGGAATGGAATAAAAGTATTAGGCTTTTGTCTTTGGATCTTTCTCATGTAACGTCTTTTTAAAATAGTGCTTAAGTCAGGCAGTGTGGCGCATGCCTTTAACCCCAGCACTCAGGAGGCAGAAGCAGGCGGATCTCTGTGAGTTCAAGGCCAGCCTGGTCTACAGAGTGAGTTCCAGGACAGCCAGAATTACAACAAAGAAACCCTGTCTCAAAAAACAAATGAACAAAGAAAATACATGCTTAAGCCTATGCTGCTGTAACAGCCAGCCGTAAGGGTTTGTTAAACTTTTAAAATATAGACTCAAAAGGAATTTGAAAGCAAGTTTTAAAGTGTTCTAGATACAAAAACTTTAAGGAAGAAGCAAATGTGTTTTGAATACTAAATTTACTTAGATTTAAAAATACATATCTCCCAGCAAAGTTGCCATGACAACCTTTCTTAATGTGTGTGTAAATTTTATGTCTGTCTCTTTGAGGTTTTCATCTTTTCCAATATAGAGTCTAATCACAAGAGTTGGTGCTATGGTATGTTTCTATATGGGTGGTGCCCGTGGAAATAATATTATTTGAAAAGCATGGATCCAGCAATGGGTCCTGTGACATGTGAGTCTACCGACATTAATGTTACCTTGCTCTCTCTCTGTGATCGTAACTGATCTGATTTCAAAGATAATATTTAGTATTAAGGAAACCTATGGCTATGTTCTTCTGCATTTCTCTTTATTCTTATCTAAGGGATTTAGAGGACAATAAATGGTGAATCAGATATCTTGTTCAGCTCCCTAGACTGATGCAGCTTCCCTGTGAGAGTCTAAATATAATCCTTAGTTATGTCCTAGGGTGACTCCAAATCACAGTGGCCAGTGTGTGCACAGGGATAACTCAGGCTGCTCCTGGCCCAAACTCCAAAAAGAGAGAGACGTATTGTCACATCTCTTCCTCTGCTCCCTCTGAGTCCCAGGTGTGTTTTCCCTCTCAGGACAAAGAAGGAAAACAGCAGGATTGGGAAGGAATTTTCACACTTAGTTTTGGTGTTACAGATTTCTTAAGCAAATGACTGATAAGAGTGTAGGTTGTAGTCCCTTGTACCTTACAGTAACAGTAACCATGACTATGAGTTGTGAATTCTTTTCTCTTTTTTTTTTCCGAGACAAGGTTTCTCTGTTGTAACGCTGGCTGTCCTAGAACTCACTCTGTAGACCAAGTTGGCCTCGAACTCCCAGAGATCCCCCTGCCTCTGCCTCCAGAGTGCTGGGATTAAAGGAATGCTCCATCATCACCCTGCACAAAGTCTCCAATAGCAGAAGATGGCTACGATCAATGAACCTCTGGGTTATGGAGCCAGCACACTTTTGCTGCACAACTCTGCTACCTTTGTGAATTCTTTGTTTGTTTGTTTATGTGCATTGGTGTTTTGCTAGCATGTATGTCTGTGTGAAGGTGTCAGATCCCCTAGAACAGGAATTACAGACATTCATGAGCTACCATGTGGATGCTAGGAATTGACCACAGATCCTTTGGAAGAGCAACCAGGACTGTTAACTGCTGAGCTATCTCTCCAGCCCTATTTGTGAATTCTTAACATGAGAACCTGAAATCTTGAAATGTTTGTTAAAGAGCCATATTTGTAGTTTCATTTCTTAATTAAAAAAAAAAAGGTCAAACTAGCCATTTACTTCTTGGAAGTTATCAAAGTATGAAAGAGAGTAATGTGTGCTTAACATCACTGAAGGTAGTTCAACATCTTCAGTTTTAAAGGAAAGGATCTCATTAACAAATGAAATCTGTCTGGACAGACTCCAATCAAGAAACTAACAACTGAGGCCTGTGGCCGGCTTCTAAACTTGTGGGACAATTTTCAGCAGGACTGGATTGTGCTAGGTGCTATCAGTGATTTTGACATTACCTCTAGGTCATTGTGGACAAACCTCTTAGCCTCCCGCAGTTGAATCATAATTGACAAAGGTATTTTCTCTGATGGAAGGTTTGATTTTTTTTCCCTTGAAATTTCATCATAAGAGCCATGAAGTAGTCATCTGAGTTGTTCACTTACTCACACAGATAGATGCATTTAACAGTGATCTGTAAGAAATATATTGTTAATTCCTAGAAGAAGGAAACTTGAGAGTTATGTTTTAAGTGGAGTTAAATCTACTGTTCCCTGCCATTTAGAAATCTCAAGATTTTTATTTGTTCCTTTATTTCTAAGAAGCTACATAAAATCACTTCGACAAAAATCACAGACCTATGGATTGAATGTGTTCCCTAAAAGTTCAAGTGTTAGAAGTGTAATCCCCTAATTCACGAGTTAATGGTTTTTGGAGGTGGGCCTTTGGGAGGTACCAAATGCTGTCATGAGGGGAGCCTGTGCCCAAAGCTGGATGTTGAACATAGCACTGTTGGAATGTGGTAGAAACTTTGAGAGAAGCCTCTGGCAATGGGGGTGTTCCCCTGAAGGAGACTGCAGGACACTTGGTACTTCCTAGTTTCCCTTTCTGCTTCCTGGTTCCTGAGGAAATGATTTCTGCCATTTGCTCCTGCCGTGATGGATTATCCTTGGAACAGACCTAAGAAATAAGACCCTTCGATCTTAGACTAGAACCTCCAGAAATGTGAGCTAAAATAACCCCTTTTCTCTTTATAAGTGAATTACCTTAGATATTTTATTATAATAAAGTGGAGCTGACCAATACAAGACTCTGGTATAGCACTGGTGGACTTACAAGAGAGGCCTGAGACAATATGCTTGCTCTGTCTCACTGTACCTGTTACTTTCTGCCATTTATGGTACAACCAGAAGCCTGTGCCAAGCTCTTAGACCAGTGGTTCTCAACCTTCCTAATGCTGCAAATCTTTAATACAGTTCCTCATGTTGTGGTGACCTCCAACCATAGAATTATTTTCATTGCTACTTCATAACTGTAATTTTGCTGTTATGAATCATAATGTAAATATCTGATATGCAGATAGTCTTAGGCAACCCCTGTGAAAGGGTTGTTTGACCCCCAAAGGGGCAACTCACAGGTTGAGAACTGCTGTCTTAGACTTTACAGGCCTCAGAACAGCTGCTAAACAGCCCTTTGTTTCTGGTAAATTACCCAGTGCATAATATTTAGCTATAGTAACAGAAAACAAATAATAAGCAAGGATAGCCTTATTCTTACCAGCCTTGTCTACAGAAGTGAGACATTACCACACACCACAGTACCTACTTAGCAGTTGGCCCATATTTTTCTTTTGTTTGTATATTATCAAAATATATACAAAGCAGGTTGTCATTAAAAAAAAAAAAGTGTTGGCTGGTGATGTAGTTCAATGGTTGACTCTAATGCTTAACATGTTTGAAGCATGAGGTTCAACTGCCAGCACCCCAAAAATGAAGCAAAAAATAGGCAGGCTTGGAAATCATGTGTTGTAGATCAATTTATATTTGATATACACATTTGTTGTTGTTTTTCCATTAAGGAAAGTAATCTTTAATGCTTCAATGCAAATGGAGTACATGCTGATTAAATACAATTCAGTGTTATTTGAAAATATTTTACTGACAGTGTTTAGATACTGCAAAACAGGTATGGAGGAAAATACTGTCTTTCATTGGCTTCATGTACCATTGCCTATGACTATGCAACCCAATTTTTTCTTTCAAAATGTAATTTGTTAGTATTGATGAGCTGTGATTTATAAATTCTGATTTGCTTTTAGCTCACAGGCTAGGAACAGCTGCTAACCACTTCCTCTTAATAGTACTGTCTGAAATAACCGGTAAACACATTTCCTGGCTGCTTTCCTATTTTTTAAAAAATAACTTATTTAATTTTATTTTGTGGACATTGGTGTGAGGGTGTCAGATTCCCTGGAACTGGAGTTACAGACACTTATGAGCTATCATTTTGGTGCTGGGAATTGAACTCAGGTCCTCTGGAAGAACAGGCAGTACTCTTAACCACTGAGCCATCTCTCCAGCCCTGATACATTGAAAAAACTGGTATATTTCAAATCATGACAATTCATATTATTACATGAAGGTCATTGCCATTTTCAGTAATAAAAATTCAGTTAATTCTGAAGCTTCATATTTTATTAAATCAAGATAATTGAAAACAAAATATGAACACAATTTGGTAAATTTTGAAATTATCCTCTTTTTTTTTTTTTTTTTTTTTTTGGTTTTTCAAGACAGGGTTTCTCCACCTGCCTCTGCCTCCTGCCTGCTGGGATCAAAGGCGTGTGCCGCCACCACCCAAATGAAATTATACTATTTTTTATACTGTATATTTGTAAGATCCATAAGAAGGAGAACAATAAAAATAAATGGTAAGTATAATCCATAGTGATATAGGCTTTTTACTAATTTGGTATTTTCAACAACTAAATATCCTTCAACTTGAAGCTCAAGTTCAGATGACAGAACTTTCTAGAAATGCAAAGATGTGACTCTAGGGGCTTTGCTTTTGCTCTCATACAGAAACTTGTTGCTTTAGAGATTTAATTTGTTTTGTAGGCAGCTTTATCTTTTCCTTTCTCTCTCTCTCTCTCTCTCTCTCTCTCTCTCTCTCTCTCTCTCTCTCTCTCTCTCTCTCTTTTGTTTGCTTGCAGTGGTGGAGGTGGTACTCAGAATCTTGTGCATGTTAGGCAAGACTCTACCATTGGGCCACACCCCTACTCCCTAAATGTTTTCTTTACAGTCTTAAATCTGATTAAAACCCAGAAAGTGTGTGTGTGTGTGTGTGTGCATATGGGGAGGGGGTGTTCAGATATAGTAGAGTTGTTAGAGTACTTGCCTAGCATGCACTCAAGAGAATCAGGTGTTCAAAGTCATTCTTAGTTGTGTAGTAAATTCAAGGCCAGCCTGAGTTTCCTAGTTTGCTTTCTGTTGCTGTGACTAAAACCAACCTGGGGAGGAAAGGGTTTCTTTTTGGGGAAGCAAGACAGGAACTCAAAGCAGGAGCTGAAGCAAGGAGCACAGAGGAACCCACTGCTGCCTTCCCCTGGCTAGCTCAGTTACCTTTCTTACACAAACCATACTCACCTGCTGAATGATGGCACCGCCCACAGTGGGCTGCTACTTCAATCAGTGTTCTAAAAAATGCTCCAAAGACAGGGCCACAGGCCAATGTGATGGAGGCAATTGGAGGTTCTTTCTTCCCAGGTATGTCTATTTTTGTGTCAAGTTGATGAAAACTATGACACTGGAGCTGTACTCCAGTGTCTCCAGTGTACAGGTCCCTTGTAGTGACCCTGTCTAAAAAACCTAGCCAACCAAACAACAACAGCAAACACATTAGGAAAATCACTAATACTTCTTATTCAGCACATGTGCTGGCCAGTTTGATGTCAACTTGACACAAGCTAGAGTATTTTGGGAAGAGGAACTCTTAATTGAGAGAATGCCTTTATAAGATTTCTGTAGGCACGTATGTAGTGGAGGACCCATGTCTTATAAGGTTTCTATTGCTTCAAGGAAACACCATGACCAAAGCAGCCCCAGGAGGAAAGGGTTTATTCAATTTACACTTCTACATCACAGTTCATCACCAAAGGAAGTCAGGACAGGAACTCAAACAGGAACTCTTGGCGCCAGGAGCTGAAGCAAAGACCACGGAGGAGTGCTGCTCACTGGCTTGCTCCCCATGGCTTGCTCAGCCTGCTTTCTTATAGAACCCAGAACCCCAGCCCAGGGGTAGCACATCACACAATGAGCTGGGCCCTCCCCCATATATCATCAATTAAGAAAATGCCCCATAGGCTTTCCTACAGCCTGATCTTACAGAGACATTTTCTCAGTTGAAGCTCCTTCCTCTCTGCTGACTTTAGCTTGTGTCAAGCTTACATAAGACTAGACAGTACAGCCCAGCTCACTGTGAGCAGTACCACCCCTGCTGGGCTGGTGGTCCTGGGTGCTATGAGAAAGCAGGCTGTGTTTACAGCCACACTGCCTTGAATGTACCAACCTTGTCTGATCTTGGAAGCTAAGCAGGGTCAGGCCTGGTTAGTACTTACATGGGAGAAATCAGACTGACCAAGCCAGGAGGAGCTAGCCAGGAACCTGCACTCCTTCATGGCCTCTTCATCAGGTTTCTGCCTTGAATTCCTGCCCTAGCTTCTCTGGGTGACGAACTACAAGCTCCAAGGTGAAATAATCCCTTTCCTCCCACAGGTTGCTTTTGGTCATGTTTTGTCACAGTAATGGAAATCCTAGCTAAGACAGCATGATGCTTTGTTTCTAAGACAGCATGATGTCTTTTGTGTGTGTGCTGGAGAATGAACCCAGGGCCTCATGCAGGATTAGTGCATACTCTACCTTGTGCTATACTACTAGACCCTCAACTTCTTTCACCCCCTTGAGACAGTCTTGAACACTCCAGGATGGTCATGGACATCACATACCCAGTTGGTGCAGTGCTAGGGAGCTGGGAATTGAAACTGTGCGCATACTAGAAAAGTATTTTATCCAATGAGCTGCAGCCTCTCACTGTTCTTACCAAAGGCTTTCATGAACCCAGTGATCATACTTAACCCAGTCATAGGGTGCAATGAAGCCAGATCATTCAAGAGACAAATGAGGTTTTGAATCTGAGACAAAGCCTATCATATAATTTATTAGAAATCGATATCATTTACCGTCTGTACTTATGGCTTCCATATCTGTAGACACAACTAATTACAGGTTGAAATTATTTTAAAAACATGTCCATACTGAGACAAGTACTGACTTTTTTGTTTGCTATTATTACCTAACCAATGCAGAATAACAGATATCTCTATAACATTTCCATGGCATTATGCATTTTAACTAGTCTAGAAGTGATCTAACATATAAAGAATGATATATGTAGTTCATATGCAATATTATGTTTTATGTATGAGATTTGAGCATCCTTGCATTTTTGGTATGAGAGTAAGAAGCCTACAGCTAATCTACTGTGGATATTGAGGAATATGTACAAAAAGAGCCACAAGTAGATTTTAAGATGATGTTGTATTTGTCTTGGAATGACTGGCATAATATATATATTTTTAAAAAGGAGATTTTAAACTATTGATTGGAATCAAGCTGATAGTTCAATTGCAAAATACAAATACTAGGTTTTGGAAAAAGAATTTTAGAAAATTTAAGATGAGCAAACTCAGCAGCCCCAACAATCCAATCAGATTTTAAACACACATACACACACACACACATACACACACACACACATACACATACACACACACACACATACACATACACACACCCCAAATTACTATTTAGAAGGGATATATACAATAGTGAAATCATGAGAAGTGTTGTGATTGGTATTATTCTTTGTCATTCTACATGAGAAATGTTATTTTCACCTAATTCAGATGATATTGAACCTGTTTTTTGTCTTGAACATCCCACTGCCCCACTGAATGCAGGGCTCACAAAAGGGCTTACTGTGTAGCCCAAGCTGGTCTAAAAACTTGATTCTCCTGTCTTAGCCTCTGGAGTATTGGGATTACAGATGCATGCTACTCTCTCCAGCCTTAGTAATGATTTCTATTTATTATATATAGAATTTTCTGTGATACCGTTTTCTTTTCCACACTGGACATTTATCTTCCTCTCCCACCCCCTTTAAATAGCACCTTGTATGTTGTTGACTCTAAACTCAGTCTCATGTGATAATGTAATTCTCCTGCCTCATCCCCCCAGTCACCCGGATTCCACGTGTGTGCCCCATGCCTGGTTCTTGTCTTGCTGATTTGTAAGAGCTCCTTATTCTTATTCACATCTTAAGAAATATGAACTCTTTGTCACACACACATTTTTTTCCTGATTGCTATTTTAACCATGCGCTATGTCTGATTATTTAGAAGCCCAAATATTGTTTTTCCCCTTAGAAATAAGTTTAGAAAGGTCATTGAAATCCCAGTGTTACATACTTATTTATACATGTTTCTCTTTATTATTATAAAACTTTAAAATTTTGAAGTTATATGGTATTTGTTTTGTACTAACTTATTTTTTTAATCTAACTTATTTTTTCTAGCTTTTGTCTATTAATTCTAGCATTTTAATTTCTCCCGACTTGTGATGGTACTGGGAGCTGGTGATGTAGCTCAGTTGGCAGAGTGCTTGTCCAGTATGCATGTGGCCCTGGGTTCAGTCCCTGGCACTCTGTAACTGGGTGTGGTGGCCCAAGCCTGTAATTCCAGCCTCTTTATACTTTCTAAGGTTGCTGTTTGGCTTTTTTTTCCTACCATACTCAGAAATGTACTCCCTTCCCCCCCATTTATTATTTTTTAGAACTGTTCTGACTACTCTTTTGTTTTTATTTTATAAATGGGTACATTAGACGCATATAATTAAATTTTTTTTCTTAAGAGTTCTTGTCCCAGAGGCTTGCTTGTTTCTGTTTATATGGAGTGCACATGATGTATTATTACTTTGTTACTTTTTGATGGCTTAAAAGAATTCCTGTTTTACCATAACAGTTTATCTGAAAAACTTTAAAAATGAGTATATTTCAATTACTTCCATCAACTTAAATAAGAATGGGCAATCAGTGGGAGTTTTCAAGAGGTCCCCAATCTGGTCTTAGACCTTAATAACTTTGGAATCTTTTATAGGTTTTTATGCTTGTTTTCTTTTTTTGTTTAATCAATCTTGATGGTGGCAAAAATGTATGCCTACATCCTTGGACCCTCAGGCTTCCGAGTGTTAAAATCAGTATGAAGTGCTCTACCACTGAACTACAATCCCTAGTTCTGATCCTTTGAGTTTTTAGATAATCAAAGATCCAAAGAAGCTGTCACAAATTTCCTTTGGCAATTTGATGAATCTTCTTTCAGGAAATTTGTTTATTGGAATAATTGCTAAGCAGCAATTGGAAGAATGCTAGGCAGGAAAAAGTATGGTGGGGAAAGATTCTGCCTACTTTTATCTTATCTGGTAGAGTTTGCGAAGAGAAACTTTTGAATAGAGGTTGCATTTGGCAGTGAAGGAAAATTCCTGAAAGAAATCTGTTCTGTAGAGACTTATTGCTGATTAGAATTTCAGTACAGTGGAGGATCTGGAATGTTGCAAGTCCAGAGGCTAATTCCCTTATCTTGGGCTAAGTTCTGGCCTTCCAAAGAGCCATTCATTGCAACAGCCTCCCACCCCTCACCCCTCCCCAAGTCGGAACAAACATCTTGTGACAATAGAAAAAAAAAACTCCTGTAGTATCTATTAACTTAGCAGGCAACTAGCTTCTACCAATCCAAAAGTTAAGACGGTCATCAGATAGCATTCTGAGCCTATGGAAAAGCTTCCTCGATTTTGATGTACCTGTCTCCCTGATGTACCCATCAATGTATTTTAAATTTGCTTTATGACTTTTTTTTTCTGTAAAACTATAAAAACGTGATGTAACTGATTCCACATTGGAACATGGAATTTGGGGTAACTTAAATCTGTGTCCCCTGGGCCATGGTCACTCAAAATGGCTCCAGAATAAACCATTTCTTATTCCTTTTAAGATGAGAGGTATGGGTATTTACGTTAAAAAATTCTTTAAAAAATTCTTTTATTTTATGGGTGTGTTGCTACATGAGTGTATGTCACGAGTGCAGGTACCAGCGGATAGGTGGATGCCAGAGCAGCCGGTTGGATCTCCTGGAGCTAGGGCTGCAGGCTATTTGAGCAGCAGGACATGGATTTGGGGAACCAAACTCTGGACGTCTGGAAGAACAGTACATGCTCTAACTGCGGAGCCACCTCTCCAGACCCATCAACAGTTTTTGGTTTTTTTTTTAAATCTATTGAAGTTTGCATCATAGTCTGATCCGATGTTTGTTTTCTTCACCTGTTTATATCTCATTTCCTGGAGCAAGTTATGTGTTATTTACGTAACTACTCCCCTTTAGGTCCCCCCCCCCCTTGTTACACACAATGCCACTGAGCTACAAACCCCAGCTCTCCCTTTGGGTAACAAGCTTCTCACACTTCAGAGAACATTCACACTAAGGTGTTTAAAGTGTTTAAGAATAGATTCAGCTGGACCACATCAACATTTGAAAATACTGTTTGGGCTCAGCAACAAAAGCTCACACATATTGGTAAAGCACTTTTGATAAAGCTAAACGCAGGGTTTACTCTGCAAATGTGTGACGGTATGCAGTTGACTTTTTTTTTTTTTTTTTTTAGGAATGTATAATTGTTTTCCTCATTGACTGTAGGAGGGTCAAGTAATTGCAAGAGCAATAAAAGTTTAAATCACAAATCCTAAACTACCCCAGAACAAAGGTCTTGGTATCTCATGTCGTTTTATTCTTGTCAAGTTTCACCATGTGGAGAAATTGTATTTACTAAAAAAAAGATTTGATATCTGAATTACAAGAAGATCAGAACGAACTACCTTGAATTTTTGTAGTACTTGTTTTTCAAAGTGCATTTGATTTTATTCAAGTCACAACCAGACGAATAATGAAATTAGGACCAGCAAAACCGCCATCGAAAATTTGAAAAAAGTCAAGTGAGGAGGAGGCCCAGGCTGGGCAATTACAGCATACGCCTGTAATTTCAGCTAGCCTGGTTTACACAGGAGGGGAAAGAGAGGAGAGAGGGAGGGAGGGGATATAAATGAATGAATGAATGAATGAATGAATGAATGAATGCCTAGCTTGGGGTTAGGTGATTGCAATTTACTTTGTAAAGAAGAGGATGAAGTCCAAGGTGGCCTTTAGAGCTGCCTCGAAGTTCAGTGGCTCTGCGTGTTGTGATGAGGTGTGACTTTCACAGACCATGGGAAGGCACTGCCCTCCCCTAGGCCTCCGGTGGGGCCTGGAGCGCTTCCGCAGGCAGACGACCTCCGTAGGGTTCCGGCCTGGGATGGAGCTGCCGCAGAGGTGAAGCAGCGGGGGCGGCGGCGCATTCCCGGCCGGCTAACAAAGGCAGCCGAGGGACTGCCAGAGCTGGGAAATCCGCGCGGGGCCGAAGGGTTAACCCGAGGCCGGCTCCCGCGCATCCCGGCCCCCGCCCTCCCGTCGCTAGGAGACGCCGGAAGTGGGGGAAGGGCGGCGCGGGTGGGAATCATTTTCGGGCGCCCGGGGGCGGAGGGAGGGGAGCGCGCGTGCGCGCGCCCGGCCGCCCGTCTCCGCGGTGACCGTCCTCGCGGCCTGCCGGCTCGCGCCCCGCCTCCGTCCCGCCGCCCCCTCCCCTGGCGCGCGCCGGGGGTGCTGCTCGCTCCTCCCGGTTCCCGCCGTGGCCGCTGCTGCTCCTCCTCTCCCGGGCGCCGCGGCCGCTGCCTTTGCGGGCTGTATGAGGAGGAGGAGGAGGAGGAGGATGTGAAGATGGCGGAGCTGCAGATGCTGCTGGAAGAGGAAATCCCGGGGGGCCGCCGGGCTCTCTTCGACAGCTACACGAATCTGGAGCGGGTGGCGGACTACTGCGAGAACAACTACATCCAGGTGCGGCGCGTCCTCCGGCCCGGCGTCCGGCTGTGAGGGGCGCGCGGGCCGCCGCGGAGCTGAGGAGGCCGCGGTTCTCGGACCGGGCAGCCGCGCCGGGGTGGGGACCGGGCGAGGGCGGCGGCCGGGGGAGGCACGGTCGGCAGGACGCCCCAGAAGCCCCGAGCGGGTCCCCGGCGCGGTGCGTGTGGCGTCCCGCCTCCGCGCCTGTCAGTGTTCCGGATGGCGGAGGAGGTGGAGGGAGGCATTTTCTGTATAACGGAATCCTGCTCAGCTGGCAGGGTTGTGTGTGGTGAAGGGGTAGGCTACCCCCTGCTCAGATGCTGAGGGACTTTAAAGGGGTCCTGTTGTTGCAAAGTGAAGTGGCCTGTTTTCTATTCCTGTGAATGCACCCCGAAGACAAAACAAAAATTCTTAACCCGTAACTTAATTTTTTTTTTTTTTGGTTGTAAAAGGGGACACGGTGGAACGGCTGTCTCTTATTACAATTAATGCCATTTTTCTCCCTCTGGAGAATGGGAAACTGCCTGATAATGAGCTACTTTTACTCCCCAGGTCCCTTTAGAATAGGTAATTTTCCTATGGGGAAAAAGAACTATGACTATTTCTCATAAAGAATTAGGAAAATGAACCACATGGTTGAGTTTTTTTCCCCGTGATGATTGGTTTGGCACCGGGACTCAATAGTGGGTGTGTGTGTGTAGGAAGGTGAGAAGGTGGGGGAACAGGGGACGGGGACGGGACATTGGTGAGATAAGAGCCAGCTGGTCATGGGTAAATGTAAAAATCTTATGGATTAAAACAAAGCTTTAAAAATTAACTCGTGGTTTGCAAATCCAGTATCTCTTGTTTTTCATAAGACTTAATACTGGATTACAAGTTCTGCCTCCATCTTTTCCATTCCCATTTAAATTCTCTTTGGATAAAGTGGAAATGGAGTAGTGTGTTAAACTGTTACCTGTTTTCAGTTCTTGTTCCTACTCCACCTCTGCAGATATCCTTAACATCAGTTATATTGGGAAGCATTCCCAAATCTTAGTATGAATTTTTTAAAAAGGTGCTATAATTTATAAGTTCTTAAGTTTTTTAAGGACCACATGGTTAATCAAAGATAATGTGCTTGTATTTTATTTAATTACACATGTACTGAACTCTATTATTCTGTTGTAAACAGTTGATTTGGAGAATGAATCAGACATAGTCGAATCCTTTCCCCTTTAAAGAGGTGGTTGAAAGTGTATGTTCAGTAGGAAGAGAATGTGTCTTTGGTTAAAGATTGATACAAAACCCTCACAGAGCTGTGAAGGAATGAGCCAAAGGTTTTAGTGCTTAGTTTTCATCGGTCTTCTTTGGCCCAGAACTGGTACACTTTCAAAGTCTTCACTTCAGAGTATTTATTTATTTATTAATATTTTATGTACATTGGTGTTTTGCTTGCATGTATGTCTGTGTGAGGGAGTTGGGTCCCCTGTAACAGGAGTTAGAGACAGTTATGAACTGCCATGTGGGTGGCATGTCTTCTGGAACAGTAGCCAGTGCTCTTAACTCCTGAGCCATCTCTCCAGCCCCAGGGTTTTATAATGTAGTTCTAGAGGCTGATCTGTGAGGGAATTAAATTCATATTAATACCATATACTATCAACTCTCCCTGTTGGTGGGTCCTACTTTGATGATTCCAGTCAACTGATGATTGAAAATATTTGAAAGTATTCCCTCTGTATAAAAACAGACCTTTTTCTTGCCATTTCCTAAATGATACAGTGTAACATCTACATTTTATTAGGTGTTATTAGTAATCTATAGATTTAAAGTATAGGAGAGGATGTGTGATAGGTAACATGTAAATAGTATGCCATTTTATGTAAAGGACTTGAGTATCCAAGGATGTTGGGGTGGGGGATTGAGGGTGGGGAGGTTGGGGAGTGGTGGTAGGGTGTCCTAGAACTAATCCCTATTAGATACTGAGGGAAAAGCCAAGCACAGATAATTTAGAAATTTATACTTTGTAGTGGATTGTGGGTAGGGAAGGTTATGCTTATTTTCAGCAGTTCACAGCTGCTAGGAGAGGCAAAATCAAAGACTAAAAGTGTTAATTCTACTGCCTGTGTATCATGTTATGGGAAAGTGCTGTCTGTCAGAAGAGAATCTGGAAGGTGAAAAGTGATTGGATTGCCAGTTGTGGCCAACTAATAAGAAACAGGTTTGTCTGCCTTTGAAAGATGAATGTTACTATAATTTTTGATTATAATTGCCATATAAAGAGAAATGTACATGAATTGATAAAGTGGAGAAGTGAAAGAGATCATCACATATCTTAAATTTTATAATTACTCTTACCTGAAAGAGAAGAGTAGGAGTCAAAGTTGGTATTTTATTTACTTATTCATTTTTAGTATTGGGGATTGAAATTCAGGGTCTTGGGCATGCTAAGAAAACTAGTCCACTTATGTTAAAGTATAAATACTTATTTCCTAGAAATGGATTTTGAATTTTATGCCGTCTATATTTTCAGTTTAGCATCTGAAGTAGAGTTTACATTTTTCTTTCTTAGGTTGTCCTCTATTGTGGGACTCATGGATTTTTCACTGCTCTACTTTCCCAGGATGATACTTAGATGACTGGATGCAGTACACTGATAAATAGAACTGGTGATAGTTGGTTTGTGCTGTGCCAGCTGAACATTTGGCTGGTTCTTCTTGTGACTTAAAGACTGACCTGCAGGGATCTTGATGCTGTCTGTGACCCTCTAGTACCTGAAAGTTAATTGGCAGGATCACTGAGCAAATGGTCTATTAAATTTTTTATGGCATTGTGTCTTAGCTTCTAGCTCCAGTTAACTAAGTCAACATTCATTTTATTATATTGAGATGTAACTTTGAGGGCAGAAGAAAATATGTTGATCATTTATAATTAATTGTTACTCAGTGTTAAGTATCTGGTTTTATGTCTAGGAAATAAGATAGGTAAATAAAAAATACAGTAATTATGGATTATAATTAGTGTGAAATTTGAGCAAAAGGAATGGAAATGATTGTGTTGTCTTAAACACTTGTAGTCATTTAAACTGTTTCTGTCTTACTTTTGTTATATACTGGTGGATATTAGGAGTCATCAGATGGTGCCTGTATGCACTATGCACATGCACACCCCTACACATGCAGGGAGAGGGAGAGATATTGAGAGATTACAGGTAGAGAAGTGTAAATAAATGTAAGTAGTTACTTTCTAGGATACAATGAAGTTAATATTGGAATTTTAAATGTCATTAATAAAAAATTAAGAGTTTTAAAAATCAACTTCTAGGAGACAGTGAAGTGTGATGATAAAAATCATGACTATAGTTTGCTAATACTTCTAGGGTTGATTTTGAGTAATGATTCTAGGGTTTTTTCATGAGATTGGGTTCCCCTATGCTGCCGGTCCTGACTGACTTGAACTTGTGTTCTTCCTGCCTTTGGGGACTGAGTTCAGGTGTTGGCTACTATGCTCAGCTTGATTGTTATTTCTTGATGGTGAAAATTCCTTAAGAGGCTGAGGAGATGGTTGAGTGGTCACAGTACTTGCTGTACAACCAACCAACGAAGCATGAGAACTGGAGTTCACATCCCTAGAACCTTTGTAAGTGCTGGGTGGGCATTGTGGCTGCTGTAATTCCAGCATTCTGGCTGCAGTACTGCAAGCTGGCTAATCACTCACTGTATTGGCTAGCTCTAGGTTTATTTGATAGACTCTGCCTCAGTGAAGAAGGTGTGGCACTCATGCACAAAAGAAAAAAGTACCAGATTAACTAAGTGCAGACTCTGCTGCCATACTTTTAATACCTTTGTTTCTTTTCTTAATTATTAGTGTAAACATGGAAGGCCTAACCCATGTTTAGGAATTCCTTTTTCTTTTTTTTTTTTTTAAATAACAAAGTCTTATATATTCTTGACTGGCCTCAAACTTACTTTGTAGCCAAGGATGACCTTGGACTTCTGCTACTCCTCTCTCTACTTCCTAAGTATTGTGATTATGAACATGCACCACCCCGCACAGTTCTGTGTGGTGTTGTGGAGAAAGGCTATTTGCATCTGCACAAGTACTTTAATTGAGCTGTGTCCCTGGTCCAAAATGTTTTTTGACTAACTTGGAGCTTAGACATTTTAAAAGAATTTTATGATTTACTTTAATATCTTAAATAAGTTTATATTGTTGCTTTCCTAAAGTAAATCTGAAAAATCAACCTGCCCATATTTACAATTTTCTTTTAGATACATAAAAGTTACTGTTTCTTTTATGTGATAATTCATGTAGGTAGGTAGAAAATACCACATATATATGTGTATGTGTGTGTGTATGTATATTTATATATATGCCAGAATCATCCTACAAGATAGATTTATTTGGAACAAAAATTAAATTTACCTTAAATTTTTTAAGAAATATTTCTTTTTTTTTAATAAAAGAAGACATTTCACTAATAGCTTTCTCTATTTTGTCTTCGTCAACATGAACACTCCTATAATTTGTTAAAAATGACATGAAAAGTTTATAAAGTGATACAATATAGTTTATTATCAAATGCTTTCATAAAAAATAATTAGTAAAATTATGCAAAATTACCTTTTTTTTTTGAGACAGGTTGTTAATATTGTAGCTCTAGCTGGCCTGGAACTCACTATGAAGATCAGGCTGTCCTCAAACTCACAGAGATCCTCCTGCCTCTGCCTCTCCAGTGCTGGGATTAAAAGCTTGAGCAACCGTACCTAGCTAAGATTAAAGTTTTTAACTTAATGAATACCATTAAAATATATGCTTATTTTTGAAAAATAAGTGGCTAAATGCTAAAGGAATTAAAAGTTAGCCAATTGTCTTGAATACATATCTGACATTTATATATTTTGGTAAATGATGTTTATATACTTTAGAGAAATGGATTCATAGTCCATATTTACCTTTTAAACATTGGAGAAAGATTTTTTTTCTCCCCTGAGAAGACACTGTTGTGTTGTAAGATAGAATCTTCCTGTGTAGCCCCCTGGCCTCCAACTCTGAATCTTCTTCCCTTATCCTTCCTTGTGGTAGGCTTTCAGGCCTGTGTCACTACACCCAAATAAGAAACACTTAACTATGCTTGAACTGGCTTTCTTTTCTGGTTGTCATAATACTTACATGAATGAACTTACTTGTGTTTGAGGTTTGAATTCACAAATTGAGCACCTTGAAAAGTACTTAAAAATGTGGACTGGGTGTTGTGATGTACACCTTAAGTCTAGCACTTAGGAGGCAAGGAGCTGGTGGCAAGGCCAGCCTGGTCTACATAGTGAGTTCCAGGACAGCCAGGGCTATGTTATGAGACCCTGTCTCAAAAAAAAAAAAAAAACCCCAAAAGTACTTAAAAATGCATGAAGAAGGAAATCGTTGAGAGTAGAAATTTATGTACTGATAGTTAACATCCTTCTTGATTTTTGTGTTTTGCCTCTACTGAGAGAATGAAATGAATAGGTGGATACTAGGTTGAATTTGGTCCAACAAATTCCTGGAGATTAGGCTTCTCATCCTCTAAGAAAGTAACCCTAATTTCCAGGAGAGACATTTTAGTGAACAGGTTTTTTGGTGACAAATTTGTCATTATCAATAGCTTTGAAATGATTGTAAAAATAGACTAAATTGTACCCTGAGTGCCTTGCTCTTTTTAAAATGTTTGTGATGATGCAGTGGTTAAGAGCACTTGTTGCTCTTGCAGAGAACCTAGGTTTGATTCCCAGCATCCACATAGTGGCTCTCAATCATCCATCCCTAATTCCAGGTCCAGGAGATCTAATGCCCTCTTCTGGCCTCTGCAAGCACCAGGAACTCATGTGGCACACACACATACATGTAGGCAAAATATTCCACATGTAAGAAACCTTTAAAAAAATGAATTCTGATGAACTGTTACAGAGTCAGGTCCTGGGGATGTAGCTCAGTGGAAATGTGTCTATCTATATGAGTATGACTCTGGGTTCAAGTCCTAGCACAAAAACAACCAAAGAAAAACCTTTCACACTCATACTACCTCCATAATACAAGCTTTTCTTAAACCATTTGTATTCAGTCCTTTCTTTCATTCCCAACCTTTTGCAGTGTTTTCTCTCCCTACAGTTTTTTGCCTTTCCCACAGTGCCTTCTAAGTCTTTCGTGTTTGACTTCTTACACTTAACATTCTGCATTTGAATATCAATACTGTGTTATTTCATTCTATTTTGCTGACATGTGGTATTGTAGCATATGGAAGGATTAGAGTTTGACTAATCTGGTAATGTGCTTCTGGATTGTTTCTAGCTTTAGCCAATAATCAACACAATTATAACCACTTGCCTACAGGTGCTTCTTGAGTAAATTTAAGTGAATGATTCTCATTATTCCACTCTGGTAAAGTTACATGTTTCCATGTGGGATTCAGTTTAACCTAGGCAGATCTGAGTCTTGCAGAGCTCTTGTGTTCCCTTTGTCCTGAGATGGAGAGGTTTGTGAGAGCTGCCACACAGCCTTTCTCATTCACTTCCTGTCTAACAGGAGACTCTCAGTTTGTATCCCTCCTAGAGGTGATGTAATGAGGCTTTCTGCTTACACTCCTTTTAGGCACAGCTGTGGTTATAAAACTTCAGCTGAAAAAAAGCATTGGTTAGGGTATCGTATCATTTATGGTGTAGTTATATGGCGCCTTTTTCCTTGGCATTATACAAGACATGATTGTTTTACTACTTTTGTATAAAATGTGGACCTTCAGAATCCAACATGAACTTAGCAAGCTGCCTGTGATTGAGTACCCGAGGGCATTGGGCCTTTGGTAGCCAAGACATCGAGCTTGTGGTAGCACATTCTGCTTGCCTCATGAACCAGAAAGCACAGCAGGAAATGGGAGCATAGGGATAATTGTAACTAGTGTAACTCCTATATTTCAATTGGGAAATTGTGGTTACTTTGTTAGTTCTTAGGATTTGTAATAAGTTCTTGGTTTTTAAGGCCTGACAGTTGTTAGTACAATTTGCAAATAATATATTTTGGTTAGAACTTGGTTATTAACCAGATTATCAAACACTAACATGAAGTATTAATGTGCAGTACCCAAGGAGGCCAGAGGAGGGTGTTAGATTTCCCGGACTTGAAGTTATAGGATATTGTGAACTCTCTGATATGGGTGCTGGTTGCTGAACCTGGTACCTCCGTAAGAGCAGCAAGCACTCTTAACCATTGAGCCATTTCTCCATTCCTCTGTAAGCTTTAAAAAAAAAAAATGTAATGAAGCAGCCAGGTGTGGTGGCACATGCCAGTCCCTGTACAGCTAGGATTAAAGGCCAGTCTAGTGAGTTATAGGCCATGCAGGGGTACTTATTAAGGATGCTGTCTCAAAATGTACATACACACATATAGTAGGGTTTATAAGCCAAAATTTAATGGTAGTGAATTCTTAAGTTAATGGAAAATTTACCTAAATTAAAAAAAAAATTTTTTTGTACCACCTCATCTGGGTAAAGTAAGATGTTATTTTTAATTTATGTTTTTTGAGACTGAATCTTACTATGTGGTCCTGGCTGGCCTGGAATTCACTATGTAGACCAGGCAGCCTGGCTTTGAACTCAGAGATCTGCCTGCTTCTAAATCTCAGGTGCTAGGATTGTAGGTGTCTACCACCCCAGCCTTTATTACTTTTTAATAGGCTTTTTTAAAAATTAAAAACATTATTTTATGTGTATGAGTGCCTTTCCTGCATGTATGTGTACACCACATGCATGCTTGGTGCCCTTGGAGCCTAGAAAAGGATGTCACATCCCCTATATCTGCAGTTTCAGATGGTTGTGAGCTGTGAAATACTTTGTGAAATATTTTGTGAAATACTGTAGATCCTAGGAACTGAACGTGGCATCTCTGTAAGAATAGCAAGTGCCCTTAACTACTGAGCATCTCTCCAAGCCCCTAGGCTTTATTTCTTAGAGCAGTTTTAGGTTCACAGCAAACTCAAGCTGAGATTGCCCATATATATCCTTTCCTAATGTGTGTAACTTCCCAAGATGGTTAATCTTAGCAATTTGATTAGGTTGAGAAGTATACCTCTGGATGTATCTGAGAGGGTGTTCTCATAGAAGACCAAAGTGAAAGACCTGTGTTGAATGTGGTTGGCACCTCCCAATAGGTTGTGGCCTGAGTGGCATGAAAGTGGGGGGAAGGAGAAAGACAGTTCAGGCATTCTGTTTGTCTGCTTCTAAGCCACTGTTGTGTGAATCTGTTCCATGCCTTCCCTGCCATGGTGGACTCACACCTCTGAACAGCTCCCTTGTTATGTTATTTCTGGGAGGTATTTGGTTAAAAAAGAATTGATGAGTATGTATTGACATTTCATTATCACCCCACATTTTAAATTTGGATTACTTTTTAAAAATATATACTACAAAGTGTAGGCATTGATGTAGTTGATTTATTTAATTATTCTCATATGTTTATGGCAGAGGACAGTTTATTCTTTGCTAATTCAATCCCCAGTTCTAGAGGGTTTCAGCCTCCATGATCTAGACCTGGAAGGCTTCTGCCTCTGTACAATCTAATCTTCAAACTGAAACCTAGAATGTTTCAGCCTCTGAGACTTCCTGCTGACTGAGCTCACTCAGAGCTGTACTGAACTTAACTGACCCTTCTGGTTCAACTCATCTCATTCTGTATTCTGGCTCAAACTCTTCTCCAAACTGACTGTTTCTGACTAAACTTGTCTGACTCTGGCTGACTCCCTGCAACTTTTCTGACTGAACTGCTCTCCTAGGCTTCAAACTGACTCTTGCTGTTAGTTGACTCTTTCTCTCAAATTCACTATCCTTCTGCTGAACTGCTTCTGTGTCTTACCTGTTTCTCTGACTGCCTCCTCTCTGAGCTGAGAGCTTGCTTTTATATCTTGAGAGATGGGTCCTCACTCTGCTAACTTGTCCTCTGATTCGTCACTTTGCCTGCTTTTTACTCTGATTTAGTCTCAAATTAAAGGATTAAAGGCATGTATTCACTCTGTACTTCACCTCTGCTTTCCAGCTTCTCAGTTGACTACCATGCTCTGACTTAATCTCCTTCCATTCTCTCAATCTCTACTGCTTCTCTCTTAACTTTGAATTGAGAACTGTAATTTATTTCTGAATCATCTGCTTCCCTTTACATCCCTAAAGCTGGGATTAAAGGTGTGTGCTGTGTTGGGATTAAGGGTTTCTAACATTCTTTCTGCCCTAGAGCAGCTGTGCTGCCAGATTAAAAGATTAAATGTTCCCCTATAACAAAGACTACCCTCCCTCTGCCCCACCCTCCCCAACCATTTGGGAATGACATTACTTCTGGATACTTGATTTGTTTTTTTCCCTAGAGGTAAGAGCATTAGCCTACTCAGTCACAAAACCACCATCAAAATCAGGAAGTAATACTGATTTATTTTCATTATCTAATTCTCAGGTCCTTCATTCACATTTTAATTTGTTCCCCAAAACATTTTGTATAAAGAATCCAGTTAGAAATATGGCTGCATTTAGTTGTCATAACTCTTTAGTTTCCTTCAGTCTGGAACAGTTTCTCTGTTATTTGAAGATCAGGGCCTGTTGAATAAAAGTAGGTATTGACCTAATCTGCATGACTGGAGAAAACTATGGCCCCAGGCCCCAGTTATGTAAAAACATTGTTATCAAGCAAGGTATTCCAAGGATTTCTGTGTTGTTTCCCAGGACAGACTAATCCTGTGTTTATATTGTTTGCTATCTCAAGCCAGCTGTACTTGGTCACTTGAAATAAAAGTGAAATGAGTGTGCTTAAAGAAGGAAGAATAATCTACTGAAGTTATTGCAGTGTTAAGCACTGCATATAAGTAGCTGATTTTAGATACTTTGGAAAATACCAAAATGAGTGACTTAGAAAAAAGCACCTGTTCCTTTTTTGCTGTCAACCATCTGTTTCAGCTGCCTGCTATCTCCTGTGTGATTTTCAGTGCTCTTCCAGTTTTTCTTTGGGATGGAGTCTTATTCTGACATGCCTCATTCACCCTGCTACATTCTTACTCTGAAAGTTCTTTCCCTCATTTCAAAAATCAGTGAAGACAAAATAACAGAATCAGTCATGGGTTGGGCATGGTGGCACATGTCTTTATTTCTAACACTGGACAGAGCAGGCAGATCTCGAGAGTTCAAGGCCAGCCTGGTCTACATAGAGAGTTCCAGGCCATCCAGAGCTACACAAGACCCTGTCTAAAAAGAGAAAGTTAGTCAGACACACAAAAAGAAACCAGGCCTAGAAATTGGTACCTATTTCAATAGAGACATTAAGACTTCACCCCTGTTTTGAGGCTTGCTAATCAAAGGACTGCTTGTACTATCAGTTTCTGATAGACTTTTTTTTTTTTTTTTTTTTCCAAGACAGGGTTTCTCTGTTGTAATGCTGGCTGTTCTGGAACTAAGAGAGATCCACCTGCCTCTGCCTTGTTAGTGCTGGGCTTAAAGGCGTACCCCATCACCACCTGGCTCTCATAGAATTCTTGATAGAGCCTGATCCTTGTCTGAACTGAGAGTAATGTAAAATGGGCCAAGAAAACTATTTTCTGATTTTTATCCTGAGAAAAGTCTGAAGGTTAAAGACAATTAGAAGAGAGAAGAGAAGGCTATAGTGTGAGGACTGTAGTTGTACGCCTACTGATGGGGCGGCTCAGCAAGAGAGAAGAAGGCATTCTTCATAATTACAAGCCCTGCCAAACCTCAGCAGAGTGAACCGCCATCCTGGCCAATGCCATACTACAACAGTGGAACCCCGAGCATCTGAGCTCAGGTGTTTTTATTGATTCAGAACTCCTTAGTTGCTCTATTAATACCATGTTCAGATCATTAGCAATTAACCCCCACAAAAATCCAACATCTGCAGACAATACAAAATGCCAAGGCCTATGCATCCCTTTTTCTAATAGTTCACAAAAACAATTATTTTAAATAAAACTAAAAATAAACTTCCACAATAGAGGATCCTTTGCTTCTAGAGTATAGAGGACTTGAATGCTGATCTCTCATGCTTTAGGTTTAGGACCTCATTGGGAATGGAAGTGTGTTGTTCTCTCTGCGTGCGCGTGTGTGTGTGTGGCGTGATATGCACATGTCTGTGTGGATACATGTACACATAGAAGCCTGAGGCTGATGTTAGGAGCCATCATCTCACTCTCCTAGCTTATTTAGTGAGGCAGGATCTCTCAGTCAAATCTAGTGCTCACTATTATGGTTAGTTTTAAAACCCAGCTTGCTCTAAGGATCCTACCTCCACCTTCGGAGACTAGAATTACAAATGAGCTGCTATGCTTACCTCACATTTACATGGGTTTTGGGGACCAAACTCCAGTCCTCATGTTTGTATGGACAATACTTTAACAAACACTGAACCATATCTCCTGTCCTGAGTCATTTTTTAAGTCTTCCCTAAGAAAACTACTTGTTGAGGGAAGGTAATCATATCAGAAAACAAGAGTGTGGTTTGTGCCTTCTAAACTAAGATTGAAAGTATGGCATGTTATCCAGAGAATGTACCACCCAGTTAAGAATGGTTTCTGAGGCAAACATAAAAGGTATTTCCCAGAAGAGAAGGTCAAGTGTCAGCATTAGAGTATTGACACTGGCTTTCCAGAACATAGTTACACAATATCTCGCACTTTTCCTGTCATTATTCTTGTTTTTCTTCATTGTGCTATTCTCATCCAGAAGAGAAGAGTAAACTAGAAGCAGCAAAATGAAATGGGTAGAGAGACAGGGAAAGCAAGGTTAGAATAATAATAGAGGAAGTTTTATAGAATTTCTAGTTTAAATCAGAACTAGAGAATTAGAGTAATTGAAGTCTCTCAAGTGCTCGGATTATAGGTATACACCAATATACCAAGCAAAAATAATTCTTTTTAATATTTGAGAATAAAACTTTTAACATTTAGACATTAATAGAGAAGACATAGACACCCCACACACACACACACACACACACACACACACACACACACACACACACATCTGTTGATATAACTGAGAAACAGAAGACGAAACCTAACAAAGCATAGTTTGGAGGAAAGATTTAATTTGTATTCCTGAGAATTCATTTTGTTGTTTATTTGTGTGAACAAAAATCTTTGTTTACATTCCTCTCTCATTTTATTATCTTTGTTTCTTAATGTTTTTATTTTTTGAGAATTTCATACATTTTGATAATATATTTTCCCCTCTCCCAACTCCTCCCAGATTCTCTCCCACCTCCCTACCCACACAACTTCATATTCTTTTTCTCTATTAACAAAACAAAAAACCAACCCAAACAAGAACAGCAAAAACACGAAGACAATTTGTGTTAGCATGGGGACTGCTCTCAGGTATAGTTGATAGACCCAGTGTTACTCCATTGAAGAAAACTGGTTTTCCTTCACCAGCAGCTGTCAATTACAAATAGCTTCTTACCTAGGGTGGGAATTTGTGCCCCACTTCCCTGTTTTTGTGCTGGGATTTTGTGTAGGTCTTGTGAATGTTGTAACAGTCTGTTGCCCACCACTTTTGGCTTTTATAGTCTTTCTACCTCCTCTTTTCCATAGATCCCTGAGCTCTGAGGGGAGGGATATGATTAAAGACATCTCATTTAGGGTTGAGTGCTCCAAAGTCTTATCACTTTATGTACATTGTCCACAATGTAAGAAAGTAAGGCGCTTCTCTGATGAGGGTTTAGTGACTCACTGATCTATGATTATAGCAATGTATTAAGAGTTGTTTTATTGCGATGGTGATTTAACAGAATAACTGTGTTGTAGGTTTTTCAGTAGGGCCCATGACCTAGTCTTAGTTTCTTGGCCTCATTAACAGTGTCAGGTAAGTGTTCAGGGAGTCCACCTTAAATCCAGTTGCTGTATCTGCATGTACACCTGCATGCCAGAAGAGGGCATCTGATCCCATTATGGATGGTTGTGAGCCACCATGTGGTTGCTGGGAATTGAACTCAGGACCTCTGGAAGAGCAGACAGTGTTTCTAACTGCTGAGGCATCTTGCCAACCCGGGTAGGTATATCTTACAGACAGGTTGCTGTTATAGCTCCCAGGGTTTATAGCTGGTTGAGACTGATAATTATTTTTTTCTTCTTTCATGTATAGCACCTTCCAGCACAATGACCACTAGTCAGTAAGGGTGAAGCCTCCCATTGAGTACCAGCTTGGTTTTTTTTCCCATGTTCTATGACATAAGTATGTAGTGTCTTCAGCAATAGGGTCTTACTGTCAGGTTGTGGAGGGTAAACCAGTAACATTGCTCGATAGCCTGTAATGTTTGTGGAGGGATATGGAACCGTTTTGACCAACAACTCAAAACGATGTAATTCTTTCCTAGTAGTGGGGGATTTTATTTAGTAGCATATGATGTCTAATTGGGATACTGTCACCCTATTATATGGTATATTTAAACTACTTTTGTATAAGTATATATTTTAGGAAGCTTCTAGGATAGTATGTTACCATGTAGCTTTTCAAAAACACCTCTAATGTTAATTATTTCCCATATTCTGTTCTCTACCTTGCCCTCCCAGCCTGTACCCCATTTAATCCTCCTGTTCTTCCCTTTCTCCCTCTCGCCCCACCTCTCTCCCTTTTTTTGGTTTTCAGAGACAGAGTTTCTCTGTTGTAACTCTGGCTGTCCTGGAATTCACTCTGTAGACCAGGCTGGCCTTGAACTCACAGAGATCAGCCTTCCTTTGCCTCTGGAGTGCTGGGATTAAAGGTGTGTGCTACCACTGCCGGGTCCCTTTATCTCTTTATAGCACTATATTCTATTTCCCCTTCCTTGGACGAACTCTTTTACTCTGGTTCTTTACCTTTGTAAGTTAACTTAAACACTAGCTAACATCTACATATATTAGAAAACATGCAGTGCTTGTCTCTGAGTCTGGGTTACCTCACCCAGGGTGATTGTTTCTCGCTTCACCCACTTACCTGTAAATTTCATATTTCTTAACAGCTGAGTAATGGTTCATTATGTAAATGGCCATTCTGACTAAGGTAAGATGAAATCTCAAAGTTGTTTTAATTTCCTTTCTCTGATGGCTAAAGATTTTGAACATTTAAAAAGTGTTTCTTAGCCATTTTGAGAATTTTGTTTAGGTCTATACCCTTTTTTTTTTTTTAAACTGGGTTATTTGTTTTATTAGTTTTTTGAGTTCTTTGTATATTCTAGATACTAACCTTTTCTCAGATGTATAATTAGTAAAGACTTTTTCCCCATTCTGTGGGCTGCCTCTTAAATTGTTTGATGGTGTCTTTTGTTGTTCAGAAGCTTTTCAGTTTCATAAGGTCTCATGTTGGTTTTAATGTACTGTTGTACATGGTACAATTGGTTTTAGCCCGTGCTTTAGTGGGTCCTGTTCAAAAAGTCTGTCCTGTGTCAGTGAGTTTGAATGTAGTCCCTACTTCTTCTCTCAGGAGTCAGGATATCAGGTTTTAAGTTAAGGTCCTTAAATCCATTTGGAGTTGAATTTTGTGTGGGGTGCTAGATATGGATCTATTGTAATTCTTCCACATAAAACTATCCAGTTTGACCAGCACCATTTGATGATGATGTTATCTCTTATTCAGTGTGTATTTTTAGTTTCTTTGTTTAAAAAAAAAAATCAGGTGTCAGTAGGTATGTGGATTTATGTCTGGGTCTTCAATTCTGTTTAGTTAAGCAATATGTGTTTATGTAATACCATACTGTTTTTATTAGTAGAGCCTTTTAGTGTAGTTTAAAATCAGTAATGGTGATGAGTTCTTTTATTGTTAAATTTTTAGCTATCCTGAGTTTTTTTTCCTTTCCATATGAAGTTTAAGATTTTTTTCAGTTTTTGTGAAGAATTGTGTTGGAATTTTCATGCAGATTGCGTTGAATCTATAGATTGCTTTTGGTAGAATGGTCATTTTCACAATATTAACTCTACCAACCATAACCATGGGGCATTTTCTATCTTCTGATGGCTTATTCAGCTTCTCCCTTCAATGTCTCAAAAGTTTTTTTATTATACTTTCTATACAAGTCTTTCACTTGCTTTGTTAGTTATTTAAAAAAAAAATTAAAGGCTAATGAGAAAGGTATTATTTCCCCAATTTCTTTCTCAGTCTGTTTGTCATTTATATGTACGAAGACTACTGATTTTTGTGTTTTAATTTTGTATCCTGCTACTTTTACTTTATCTTTTTAAAAAATTTATCTTTTAAAAAAATAAAAAGATTGTGTGTGTGTGTGTGTGTGTGTGTGTGTGTGTGTGTGTAAACACTTGAGTGTAGTGCCTGTGGAGGCCAGAAGAGGGCCTTAGATCCTTTGGAACTGGAGTTACAGGCACTTGTGACCTGCTCAGTATGGGTGCTGGGAACCAAAGTTGACTTCTGCAAAATCAACTAGTGTCCTTAACCACTGAGCTATTTTTCCAGCCTCCTTATTATCTTTTTTTTTTTTTTTAAAGATGTAACAGATTATGAATGAGGGATCACTGAGAGAAGCATAGATAGCTCAAAGGCAGTTGCATCAGCTAAAACTCCACCCCTGCGTGGATGATAGCTCATGAAAGCTGCATCCCTTGAGCTCTCTGTAACGCTCATGGAGGGGCCCCATGAATTTTGTACATTTCAGGCTTCTTGGGACTCATGTGATCAGGCTTGGTGGCAAGTGCCTTTACCTGCCCAGAAATCTTAAAAGTCATAAGGAACACTGTGTGCAGAGGAGGATTTCTTTTTGTGTATTCCCATTCTTGCCTTTTAAATAATATTTTCCTATACCTCCTGAGTCATCTGCATGCTGATTTTTTAAAACCAAATCTGTGGTTCTATTTAGTAGAAGTAAAACAGTGAGGTAAAAACCAGTGAGAAACAAGTTTTAACAGTGCTGCAGTTGTTGAGCATCTCCAGAGGGTGTGCAGGGTTCTTGTATTTTCTATCCCACCCTCAGTATCACATCAAATTGAGGTGCAAGTGTAATTTTCTCCCTTATTAAGTACACAGTAAGTCAATTTGGATGGTGTCAAAGCTTCTGGAGATCCAGTGTTCTTTCTTTTCCCATCATTAGGTGATGGAAATAGGCCATGTGAGCTCCTGCTGGGCTGAGCTGTCAGCTAGCTTCTGTGTAGCCGGGAGGATCAGTGAGCATCCAGCCTGCAACTACCCTTGCTTAGGGTTTGGCTCTCTATGACATGGAAGGAGAGTGTCTTGTGAGAAGGACAAGGCTGGGAAGGCTGGGTTAAATGCTTCATTCTTGTGGATGTCTTTTTCTAGGCTCTGAAAACGCTGACTAGGGGAAAACATAATTCTACCTATTGATGCAGAAAGAATGTAACATTTTATATATTCTGAGGGAAAATAATGCATTTAACCTTTAGAGTGGTAGAAAAAAGAAACTTGTATATTACCTATTAAAGAGATACTGGGTGAGGTGTGGGGTGAGCACTACAGTTCAGTACATGTTTAGCATGTGAGTTTGATTCCCATCACCGCAAACAGCAGCAACAACAAAACAGAAAGAGGGTAACAGGAAAGAAGTAATGATTCATATGTAGTATGGAAAGATGTCTTGAGGCTTACTGTTATGGAATATTTGAGTCCAGGCTGTGAAATGTTCATGTGTTACTGTTACGTAAGTCTAATACATTGCTTTGAAGATTGATAAGTGACAATCAAGTTTCTCTTCAAATTCAGGCAGGGCATAGGTTGTTGGTAAAAACTATTATAGGTGAAAGAGAAGACAGAGTTAGGAGACTATGATCCGTATTTTGAGAACCATAAAAGTTATTTTTCTATAAGCAAAGACCCAATAAGGTTGATGAGAACTGACTTGTATGCCCTATTATGGAAGGCTGTCAATGCTAAGTGAAGGAGTCTGTTCATATTTAAGTAGGTAAGAGGAAGCTATGGAGGTTTTAGCTGATTTGGAAAGATGAAACTTTTGAACCATGTTTAAGAGTTTGTTCTAGAAATAGAAATACTGGTAAGAGGCAGTATGTGGCAAGTATGACTGCAAAGAAAAGCCCAGATAGAATGGAAGTATTTTGGCAAGTGGATAAATGTGTGATGTGGAGAATTAGGAAGTATCCCAGATGAGAGAAGAGTGATGTTATTAACACAAGTGGAAGATAGCTTTAAAGGAAGGTGATAATGAGTTACAGATATATTGAGGTGGTGTAATGTACAGGGTAATATTCCATGTATACAGAAATGTGGATTGGGAGAATTTAAAGAGTTATTTTAAATTTAGTGCTTGGAAATGAAAGCTGAGGAAAGAGTGAAACTTGATGTTAGGGGCCAGTGAAATGGCTCAGCTGGTAAAAGCATTTGCCTCCAACCCAAGCTTGATCCCTAGGACCTACTCCGTGGAAAGAGAGAATTGACTACTACAAGTTGTCCTCTGACCTCTGTATGTGTGCTATAGCACTTGCATCCCCCCAAAATAATTTTCCTTTTTTCTTGGAATTTTGAAACAGACTCTCCCTGTGTAGCCCTGGCTGTCCTGAAATTTATTATGTAGACCAGGCTGGTCTTGAACTTGCAGAGATCTGCCTACCTCTGCCTCAGAAATTCTGGGACAAAAGGCATGTGTATCACTCCTAGCCACTTTTGAAATTTTAAAATTTTTAAAAAAAAATGTGTTTTAGTGTGTGTGTGTGCATTTGCTGTGTATGTATGTGTGTTGGTGTATGTGTGGTATATGCATATATATGTGTATGTGCTTTGCATATGTGTGTTGTGTGTATGTCTGGTGCATTGTGTGTGTGTATTGGTGTATGTGTGGTGTATGCATATATATATATATATATATATATGTGTTGTATGTATGTCTGCTATGTTTGTATGTGTGGTATTTGTATGTATATGTGGTATATGTATACTTGTATATGTGTGCTGTGTGAATATATATGTATGTGTGTTTTGTGTGTGTAGTGCATGCATGTGAATTTGGAAGTACCTGCACACATGTGTGTGCATATGGACACTGTTGGAAGACACTGAGTATCTTTCTCTTTTGACCTCTTCCTTACTGACTTGAGACAGGGTCTTCTCACTGAAACATAGCTCACCTTTTTGGCTAGGCTTTGCCAGTGAACACTTGGAACTGGAAGAATATTATTAAAATGTCCACACTGTCCAAAGCAACCTATAGATTCAATGCAGTTCCAATAAAATATCGTTGGCATCCTTCACAGAACTAGAATACTCTTATTAAATTTTATAGGGAATCCAAAACAAACAACAAAAAGAGTATAATGTAGATGGGGGGGGTTGTCATCAACTATAATACTTAACTCTTTTGAAGTACAATTCTGTACCTAAATTTTTTTTGTTTTGGTTTTTTTTTAAGTCAAAAAGGGAATTTATCAAATGCTTGTTTTATATCTGTTGAGATGATCACAGTTTTTAGCCTTTGTTAATTTGACATATTTCATTTACCAGTTTTCATGCTGACCTATTGCATATGTGGAGTAAGTCTTACATGATCATGCTCTTGTATTTATTTGACTTAGTATTTTGTTGAGAAGTTTTGCATCTTTAAGGCTTTTTTCCCTGTGTGTTTGTGTGTGTGTATGTTCTGTCTTTTGTCTCGTTTTGATATCAAGCTAGTGATGGCCTAATAAAAGATTTTGGGGGAGTTGAGTTCCTTTCCATACTTTGGACCTGTTTGAAGAGAATTGACATTGGTTTTGTTGTTGTTTGGATAGATCTGGTTGTATGTCTTAGGCTTGCCTTGAACTTGAAATCTTCCTGCCGCAGCCCAAGTACTAGGGATGTATTGTATGCTGTTTACTTTACTTGTCATTATTTTGTCTTTGAAAGTTTGGTAAAATTTGTCGGTGCAGCCATCCAGTCCTCTTTCTTTCTCTTTCTTTTCTCCCTCCCTCCCTCCTTCGTTCTTTCTCCCCTCCCCCCACTTTCTTTTGATAATTTGTGTTATTGAGTCAATCTCACTGTTTGTTATTGGTCAGTTCTAGTTATGAGTATCTCTTGGTAGACTGGTTGTATCTAGAAATTCAGTTCTAAGTTTTTTAACTTATTGACATATAGTTGTCATAATAGTCTCCAAAGAGCTTTTCTATTTATGTGGTATCATAATGTGTTTTGTTCATCTCTGATTTTATCTGAATGTTTTCTCTTACCATTTTCATGGTAATGTTATTTGGTTATTATGTTAACTACTTCAAAAGACTTTATTCTTCTTTCCTTTCCTCCAACCTTGGAGAAATTTATATCTATGCTTTGTACTGTGTAGGAGAGCCAAGATTGGAACAGTAGTAGACAACTGATAAATCATGGCACTGTGATGGTAGTTGTATACAGTGATTTATGCTTTAGAAAGTGACCTTACATTCATTTGTTAATTTTCTGTCCACAGTTTCTTGGGCTGATTGAATCAGGGATGTATCCTCTCCACTTTGCAAAATGAGAAACTGTGACTATTGTGGTATATATTAATGCTGGTACTAACATACAGGGTTTCTTGTATTAGCTTGTATTAGCTAACTTGGATTTACCTTATCTTGAACCACAGAATATACAGAATTAGAGTAAGAAGGTGTTTGACAGTTGGCAATATAAAATATGTCACTACTATTGCTTTGCTTTGCAACCTGGAAAACAGTCATTTGGTTACTTCTTGTTACATAGTCTCTGTTTTACAAATAGAGCTTCTGGGTTTTGGCAGTTTATGAGACCGAGACACTGCTGACTTAAGTTAAGAAAGTGATGACTTTTGATAATTTCTAACCCATCAGGTTGTTACTTAATTTATGTGAGAACAGAGTAGCCTCACATTTAAATTTTATCATTACTATTTTTTATTAGCCATTGCATTTATCATTATGAACACATTGGTCAGGCACATTTATGTGTGAGGATGAAAGGAAATCAGGAACCAGGAAAGTAGAATAAATAGAATTTGTACATTCATATCAATATTGCCTCAGTTAAATTGGGAAGATCTGTATATGCTGTCATTGCTCAAGATATCTTTCAGAACTCAGATTTTAAATAAGAGCTTCCAGATTTTATTTGTACGTATATAAAGATGTATAGTTAACTTGAAAATATCAGTGAATTCATTAAATCATTTAGTTTTGGATTTGTATAACAATGATGGTTTTTAGAATATTTTGACTTGGTGTAGGTTCAATAACAGAAGATAACTAAGTTTGCTGGAAATGAATTAACTTTAAATTAATGGTCACTGTTTTTTTTTCCCCCGTAGTCATCAGATAAGCAGAGAGCCCTAGAAGAAACCAAAGCCTACACTACCCAATCCTTAGCAAGTGTTGCGTATCTGATAAACACCTTGGCCAACAATGTCCTACAGATGCTGGATATCCAGGCATCCCAGTTACGGAGGATGGAATCATCAATCAACCATATTTCACAAGTGAGACCATGTTATTTTTCTTTTTGCCTGTGAGCAACAAACAGCCTGTTGACTGCCTTTGTTATGCAAGTTAATGTGTATATGCTATTTGGAAAATACAAACTTAAAACTGCATTGTTTTATGATTTTTTTATGTTACTATCTTTGTAGTTCTATAGGAAAGTAAATTTTGATGGATTTTATTAAAACTTAGTTGCCATGGTAACATAATCACTCCTGAAGTGAAAATTTATCTTGTCTTCTTCCCCCCACCCCCTTGGCCCCCCAGCCCAAGACAGGGTTTCTCTGTTGTAACTCTGGCTGTCCTGGAACTCACTTTGTAGACCAGGCTGGCCTGGAAACTCACAGAGACCCGCCTGCCTCTTCCTCCAGAGTGCTGGGATTAAAGGCATGCTTCACCACCACCTGGCATTTTCTTGTTGTTGTCACTGTTGTTTGTTTGCTTTTTTGTTAACCTTTTGACAGATTTTGTGTGTCTTTACTGCTTTAAAAATGAAGACTTGATAGCCTGGTGACTTACTTAGTTTTTCCCCTCTTAGTAGGCTTTCTACCTCTTTTATTGGTTGTCTTAGTCAGTGTTCTATTGTTGTGAAGAGACACCGTGACCACAGCAACTCTTATGAAGAGAAGTACTTAATTGGAGCTTGCTTACAGTTCAGAGTGTTTAGTCCATTGTCACCATGCAGGAAAGCTTGGTGCCAGGCAGGCAGACATGGTACTGGAGAGTAGCTGAGAGCTTCACATCTGGATCCGCAGGTAGCTGGGCAGAAGAGAGGCTTGGGCTTCTGAAATCCCAAATCCACCACCAGTGACATACTCCTTCCAGCAAGGCCACAACTCCTAATCCCTGTCAAGTAGCTCCACTCTCTTATGACCAGGCATTCAAATATATGAGCCTAAGGGAGCCATTCATATTCAGATACCACAGTGGTGTTGGGAGCTGAACTCAGACACTTAAGCATGCTAGGCAGCCTACTCTATTACTGAGCTAAACCCCCACTTAGTCCAGGTTTTATGTTTACTAAAATGGTACCTATCAGTCATACTTGCCAAATGAGAAAGTTTAAGAGACTAGCAAACCTTATAGGGATAGGTGTGTGTGTGATCTCTGACCCTTTTGCCTGCCCTTTGGACCCTTCTCTTCCTGCTGGGTTGCCAAGTCCCTCCCTCTATGTAAGGATTAGCGCCTGACCTTGTTCCATCTTACTGTGTTCTGTTTGAGCAGTAACCCTGGAAAGACTGCTCTTCTCTGAGAAGGGTGGTGGTTGTGGTGGTGGTGTTGGGGTCAGAGTGGTAGATTTGGGGAAGAGGGGAGTTTGGGGACCTTGGAGGAGAGAGGGGAGAAAGGGGGTTAGGATGTATTATATGAGATAAGAAAAATAAATAAAAATATAAGTAAATTAATTAAAAATTAAAAACACAAAAATATCTTTACATGAAACTTTAAAATAAGTGTTAAATTTTTTTCTTATACAAGCTGTGTTAATAAAGGAGAACAAGGAAGGATAGTATTGTGTGATGAGGAAGGACAGAATTCAGATAAAAGGACACATGAATTATGAAAGAGGGTATCAAGCTAATTGTTTTTCTAGTTTTAACTTTGGTGGGTTTTTCTTTGAGTGAAAGAGAAAGTGGAAGCAGAGAGAGTGTGTGTTGGTTGGATAAGTGCATAAAAATGTTGTTGATAGTACAAATGTAAAATTCAAAGTAAACTCCATGGCTTCAGCATGGCTGTTCTAACTGTATAGAAGCTCACTGAGGTGTATAGACTTTGGGTCTGACTAATGTCACTGCATCATGTTTTTATTTGTAAGTTCTTTATAACGAAGTTTGAATTTATTATATAAAAATAAAAGCTGTGTTTATGAAAATACAGAAAGGAAATGAAAAATAAACTTTTTACTATTGCCCAAGCTTTTCATTCTTTTTCCTTTTTCTTTATGTTATACCTTGTTAACAAATGTCCATAGTTGATTTTCACAACGCTATTTATTAAATAATTGTTGGTATATTAATCACGAGCCAAGACAAATCTCAGGAGTTCCATGCCAGGTGGCTTAGGCAGAGACCTCAGTCCATGGCCTCCTCACAGCATTCTCCCCATGCTGCCCCCCACCCCCACCCTGTCGTACTCCTCCCAGGCAGGTCCTTTATTCTTTCCCCCAAGCGCCCTCTCCTCACACAGGCCTTCATTACAAAACAGTGGTACCTAACACTTAATCAAGGTCTGCCAGCAGACCTAGATGGGGGTGATTCAGAGACTTCTGATCACCTGGCTGTAGACCTTTGATCTTGATCAGTAGCTTTCAACTGTAAACAAATGGCCTCCTCTTGTGGAGATCTGAGTGGCTAGCACAGAGGTATGCTAGGTGTGGGTAGGAAGCAAGGCCTTCACCCACTGCAAGGCTTCAGGAAGCACACTTCCCCCAATAGCAGCACACACAGGGATATGATTTCATAACTAAAATATCCCACAACAATATTTTCTCATAGTTTTTAAAAATGAAGCTTTGATTGTAATAGGTGTAGAATTTTTGATTTTGCTTTTTTTTCTTCCTTTTTCTTCCTCCCTTCCCTTCCCTTTCTTCCCTTCCCCCTTGCCTACCCCCTTCCCTTCCCTTTCCTGTTCCCTTCCCTTCCCCTCTCTGTCTCTCTCTTTCTTTCTTTCCTTTCTTTCTTTCTCTCTTTCTCTTTCCCTCCCTTCCTCCCTTCCTTCTGACAGGGTTTCTCTGTTGTAACTCTGGCTGTCCTGGAACTCACTCTGTAGACAAGCCTGGCATGGAACTCAGATCCTTCTGCCTCTGCCTCCCGAGTAGTGGGTTTACATGTGTGCACCACCACTGCCCAGTGCTCTTTTAGCATAGAAACACATATTTTCATGTTGTTAGAATCTCCATATAAATTTTCAATGGCTGCCTGTTGGTATAGCTTTCACAATCATTCTTGTATTTTAAGTCCATTTAAAGTAATCTTGTAGCTGGGAACAGTGGAAACACCTGTAGCATGGGCACTGGGGAGGTTGAGGCAGGAAGATTATGAGTTTGTAACTAGTCTGTGCTTCATAGCAAAACTTTTACCTTAAAAAATGCTGTGATGGAAAGCTAATTTAATTGCAAAATGCAGTTTTTAAAACATTAAAATGATTGGCTGATATTAATGTTTTACTCAATAGTTCTCCAAACTTAGTTTTTTTGAGCAGATTCTCACTGAGTCTGAAACTTACTGGCTAGACTGCCTTTTCAGCAAGTCCCAGGGATCCCTCTGTCTCTGCTCCCCAGTGCTTCAATTGCAGGAGCTCACTGTCATGCTGGCTCCTGTGTGGGCCTGAGGTTCTTCATTCTTGTACAGCCAGCATCTTCTCAACTGAGCCACTCTTATCCCTACTACTTCTGTGTATTATAAAATCATACTTGTTATGTAAAATGCTAAATTAGTGTTTAAATTTCCTGAGAAATTTATTCTTTGTTAGCAAATAATAGGTTATAAGTAAAAATATATTAACATTTGTGCGAAATAATGTCTCTTTGAGTACTTTATAATGACTATTGTAATATTTGATCAGCATTATATTATAAGATATAAGCAACTTGCTGAAGCAAACAAGATTTTTCTGTCAAATTGAATTTTTGGGGCCAGGGGTAGATACAGGGAATTGAATCTGGGCCTTGTAAATGCCAAGCAAGTGCTGTTTTCCTGACTGTAGCCCTTGATACTCTTTCCTTCCTTCCTTCCTTTCTTTCTTCCTTCCTTCCTTCCTTCCTTTCTTTCTTTCTCTCTCTCTTTCTCTCTTTCTCTCTCTCTCTTTCTCTCTCTCTCTCTCTCTCTCTCTCTTTCTTTCTTTCTTTGAGACAGGGTTTCTCTGTTGTAACTCTGGTTGTCCTAGAACTCACTTTGTAGAATAGGCTGGCCTTGAACTCACAGAGACCCACCTTCTTTTGCCTCCCTAGTGCTAGGATTAAAGGCGTAGGCCACCATGCCTGGCTTCTGCTGCTTTCTACTAGGATAAACTCTTAATGGAAAGGAAACACTTGGCATGTTTGTTTTAACCTGGTGGCTGGCAATCTTTTTCTGTAAAGAGCTAATTATTTTAAATTTTACCAACTGTAAATTCCCTGTTGTGACTAGTTATTTGCAGTATTGTACTTTAAAAGTAGTCATAGACAAGTAAGCAAGTGAACAGTATATTCCAATAAAATTATAGAAACCCAAATTTGAATTTGATATAATTTTCATATGTCATGACATTACTTATTTTGATTTTTAAAAACTGTTGAAAAGATCACTATGGGTTGGGGAAATGACTCAGTTGGTACAGTGTTTGTTGCATGACCAAAAGGACTTAAGTTCGAGTCCCAGAGCCCATGTAAAAAGTTGGGTGTGATATGTGCACTTGTAATCCCAATGTTGGGAAGCAGAAACAAACAGATGCCTAGAACTTGTTGGCCAGTCAGCCTAGACCTATGTCCCAGTGGGAGACCCTGTCTGAGATTAAAAAAAAAAAGTAGACGTCTTATGAAGAATGACACTAGAGGTTGACCTCTGGTCTCCACATATACAAGTATGCACATACACATGTGCACCTCTTTCCTGTGAATACACACACACACACACATACACATGTTTATGTGTGCACACATACATGTGTGAATACATACATGCAGACCTGCTGCACACATGCACATTTTAAGTTCTGCTTTTAACTTGTGGCCTGTAAACTCAGGTGGTGAACTTGATTAGATCTGGGGGCATGCTTTGGCAATCCTTGCATTAGGTTAAAATGAATAAAGACAGTAGTCTAGTATAGAGGAACAGGCCTATGTAGAAGCTAGGAAAGGTCTATATTCCTCTATATTCAGAGGCGTGTATAGTCTGGATGGAATGTAGATACATCTTTAATCCAAATATTCAGAAAGCAGTGGTAGCAAACACCTTTAATCCCAGTATTTAGAAGGCAGTGGTGGTCCATGCCTTTAATCCCTAAGACAAACAGAATGTGGAAGCAGACACAGGAGGCAGAGCTCAGAAGGAGTAAGTGTCACACAGGAAGTAATGTCTGAAATGAGTCAGAGTGAATGGCAGGCAAAGTAACAAATAAGAGGAAGAGTTAGCAGAATGAGTCAAAATAAAGACACACCCAATTCTTAGAAGAGAAAGGTGGGCTCTGAGCTTAGAGCAGTGATGAGTTACACAAGAGTCAGTTACACTCAGCCAAATAGAGGCAGTATGAGGTGAGTAGATGGGGGTGGGCATGAGGGTGGGGGGGACAACAACGATGACAAGACACAGCAGACAAGGAAGTGGACTGACTGATAAGGAGAGAGGCAGAGAGGCTGACTGTGGCAGTATGGGGCAGTGAGAGGTCACAGAGACATAGAAACAGTCTTTTGGCTTAGAAAATCAGTTTGAACCAGTCAGCCTGGAGAAGAGTTTGAGTCAGAACAGTGAATGAATGAGAAGAGTCAGAGTTTAGAAGGAGCTAGTCAGAGTGGCTTAGTCAGCAGTAAGTCAGAGGTTTATTAGATTGTATGGAGGTAAGCCTTCAAGGTCTAGAATTAAGACTATAGAACCAGTGATTGAATTAGCCAAAGAATAAAAAGCCTCTGCCCCGAATCAGCGTCTGTATCTGGTGAATCTACAGCTACAATCTAGAGAGAATATGGTTTATGAAATGAATGTGAAACAATGTTTAATCTCTAGATATTTGATTATTATTTATTTGGATACCAGAGCCATTCATCTTTGTGTTGTCTTTTTTATATTGTGTCTTGTAGACCGTTGATATTCATAAAGAGAAAGTTGCAAGAAGAGAAATTGGTATTTTGACTACCAACAAAAACACTTCAAGAACTCATAAGATTATTGCTCCAGCCAACCTTGAGCGACCAGTTCGTTATATTCGAAAACCTATTGACTATACAATTCTAGATGACATTGGTCATGGAGTAAAGGTAGGTGTAGTTTTTGTCAAGCTTTCAAAGTGTACAATGGAACCCTAGAAAACTAAAGTTTGTTTAATTTCCTATAGGACCAAATCTTGGCACAGATTTGCTTAGTACTGTAACGATTGTCTCAAGTTTTTCTTTAGTGTTTTCAAAAGCAGTCATCTTTAAATGGAATTTGTTTTGTTATGGTAATAACTTATATAGATCAAGTAAAGTATAGTATAGTTGTTCTAATCTTTCAATGACTTAGTATGACAGAAAAATCATCCAATATATTATTAAAATGTTTATTTTATCTCAAAAATTTATCAGCAGACTTTTGGCATTAGTTTTCAGAACAGCTTATATTGCTAAACATGAACTTGAGTTTTTTTCCTAGAATAATTTAATCTCAACCTTTGAATAGTGTAGTTAAAAGTTGCAAATTATTATTTGCTTCCAGTGCTTTAAAATTTGTAACGTTTATATTTTGGTCATCTCTTAAAGATGTATTTGAATATCTAGTATGTATATGAAGTACCATCATCAAAACTATAGTGTATTGGGAATGTGGCCCAGCGGTAGAGTATGAGTTTTTGCATACACAAAGCCCTGTGTTCTAGCATTAATTCTTCAAAGCACTTACCAACTACAACTGAGGAAACTGGTGGTTTCCACTTGGTGGTTTGCACTTAGGAAATCATTTGGGGCTTTAGCTGAGTACATTATTTACAATTTATATTTCAATGGTGATTGGAAAAATACTTAAATATGACATCAAATAAATATACACATATACCTATCTTGTATAGTTCATACATATGATATTTTTCTGATATAAACCTGTTTAAATAGAATATACAGCACCATTTTTGGCCAGAAATCAGTAAATTCAAATTTAATGTTTATCTTTGTAAAAATAATAACAGTATAAATTTATTTATTTTAATTTTAGTTTTTTTAAAGATAGGGTTTCACTATTGTAGCCCTGGGTGTCCTGGAACTCACAGAGATTGGCCTTCCCCTGTCTCCAGAGTGCTGGGATTAAAGGTGTGTACCACCACACCCAGCTTATTCGGAGTTTTGAATAAGCATTATTGTCTGGAATTTGATATTTAATTTTATAGTTGATTCCTATTTATATTTTAATGACTAATTGAAGCATATTAAAATAGGATTTGTAGCTAAATGATTAATTAAAATTGTAACTTATTTTAATTTAAGGAAAGTGTTTTGAAGACTAACAGTTGCTAACAGAGTGTTATAGGGCACTACTAGAATCTGATGCCAAAAGATACTCGGAATATAAAATATCATATTTGTACTTGCCTGTTTATATAATAAAGGTAATTCTTTCATGTAATTCTTGTTTAATCCTTAAAATAGTTTTCTTTTATGACTATAGCCTTTGTTATTGTTACTTTAGTGTTTAGTGATTGCTAAGTTGAAGAATTTTTTAAAGCAATTAAAGTTTTGAATAAAATAGTGTCTTGTATCATCAACGAAATTCCTGTTCATGACACATTCTGCTTAACCACTCTTTCTATGACCTACTGAAACATTATTTTGTTAATGCTGATTGCTTAACTTGTTTTCTTTGTTTTCTTTCTTTTGTCTTCACATCCTGAAGTTCCAACTAACCTTTCAATGCTTTTTTTCCTTACCTCTTTTATTTGCTCCATTTATGCATTAAGTGGTTGCTTAGATTTAAGGTAAGAAATTCCAGGGCTTGATTTCCATTCTATGTTCTTATGTAGCATATTACATATGGGAAATAAGGAGATATTTACATTTGGCCTTTCAAAACCAACAAATTCGTCCTTTTTATTTATCTTTTATTTATTTTGGTCTGACAACTTTGTTGTGTGGTTCATGTTCCCAAGGGTAGATTTTTTTTTTTTTTTGCTTTTTTTCATTGACCTGTTCTTTGTGTCTAGAACAGTACCAAACACACATTAGGTGATTAGTAAATATTTGCTGAATGAATGGGTGCTTTTGTGAAACTGAAATGTAAGTTGTACTGATGTTAAGTGTTATGAGATAAATTAGCTGGATTTTTATAAATGTAGAAATTTTGCTATTGATTAGAGGGCCAACTAATATACTTTATTTACCCTCCCCCCCATGTAATAGCTTTTTATTCTATAAATGGTGTGCTTAATTATATGGTTTGTTAACAATATGTCATTATCTTTTGATGTCTAATACAAAAAAATAATAGGCAAAAAATACTGTCATATGCTTTTTTTAAGTTGCAGTACGTTTTATAAAAGAATTAACTTTTTTAATGGTTGTATAAAATATATACAACATCCAAAGTTCATGATAATGCTTAAAAAAATACAAATTAAGAATTAGAGATAGGAATTGGAAGATATTTCTCGGTGGTAGAACTTGCCTAAAATGTAGAAGGCCCTGGTTCAATTTCCAGCACTAGAAACTAACCAACCAAATAAAAAAAAAAAAAACCCACACCCAAACAACACAAAATGATATTTCCTATTGTGGCCTGTGTAATAGGTTAGTGTTTTGAAGGATCCAGGTAAAGGCATCTTCAAGTATATTCAGGAAGCGTATCAAATACAGTATCGCTAAAACGATTTTCATCAAACCATGAATTTCATTTTTTCTTAGCCAAATTTTGTGATTTCTTTTTAAATATATATATATTTTTTCTGTTACTTTGTAGTTTGCCATATCTTTGGTATAGTTAGTAGTAACCAGGAGACAAAAGGTGACTGACGGTATTACCTAGTATTAACCATGGCCACAAAAATTTTGCCTGGTCATGGCAGGTAGATCTGACAAGAGGAAAATAAAGTCACACTGGATAATAGGTTCTAAGTTCTAACCTTGCTGGTAACCTAGGTATGTGGAATTGTGGGAAGTTTCCTTCTGTTTAAAATGGTTAAATTACAGTGTACCAGACTAAAAAAGGTAGTCAGTATTCAAATTTTGATTCTTGCTCTGTTAACCTACAAAGTAGTAGCAGTGCTCAGAAATATTAACTGAATAAAGACACAGAAATAGACATATCTTTTGCTCTTAATGTTTCGACTTTTGCCTAGGCCATTCTCCCATGCTTCCTTTTCTCTAGGTTGGACTGTTTCCTTCTTGACCTTGAACATGTGTTTGTATATAAAACTGTGGTTCTTAACCTTCCTAATTCCCTTCATTCTCATGTTGTGATGACCCCCAACCAGGAAATTATATTCATTGCTACTTTGTAACTGTAATTTTGCTACTGTTATGCAGGGTGATGCAAATATCTGACATGCAGATGGTCTTAGGTGACCCCTGTGAAATGGTTGTTTGACCTCCAAAGCGGTCACAACCACAGGTTGAGAACGAATTATGCTTGGATAAGGTGCCTCAACCCTTTTGTTCTTTGAAACAAAAATTTTCACACTAAAATCCCAAAGGATTATACTAGTATAGTAATTGTACTAGATGGTACTATAGTGAAGGATAATGTTGGACAGGAAATTATGGGCTTGGCCTGTTTTTCCCCGTCTAGTCCATGTATAGACACAAATAAGCACAGTCCTCCTTCTCTCTCTCTCTCTCTCTCTCTCTCTCTCTCTCTCTCTTTTTTTTAAGAAAATTAGCAAACCCAGGTCTTTGAGCTTATTAAGTATGAACTCAACGACTGAGTTCTACATTCCCAGCCCCAAATCCTTTGTTTTTAGGGTCTCATGTAGTCGAGCTGGCTTTGAACTCACTGTTTAGCTGAGGCTGGCCTTGAACTTCTGATCCTTCTGTCTCAACCTTCAAGTACTGAAATTATAGACATGTGCCACCACACCTGATTTTTTTTTCCTTTCTTTTTTTTCCCATCCCTTCTCTTACCCCATCCCTTTTGTTTCAACTCAGCTCAGACTTTCTCTGTGAAACATTCTATTGTTGAACTCTGGATGCTGCTGTTGCCACTTTGACCCAGAGTAGTTATGGTTATCCAAACAAAACCCTCATAAGATTAGGCTCACTAATGTCTCTCTTGGAATGGGGAGGAGAGCTCAAGGGATAGCCTATGAGGTAGGTAGTTCAGCAGGTCCTTGTCCTGTCTAAGGATTTACAAGTTCTTAACAGTTTCTGGAGGAGACTGGTGGGTGGTGTAGTTGCCTATAAGTTGTTCATGCTCCTGTAAGCAACTCCTCACTCAGGATTGATTCTGTAAGTAGCTCCAGTTAAATCCATCAATTAATCAAGCCAGACTTGGATGAAACCCTTTTTTTAGTCTTTGTTACCACGTCATATCTGGGACTAACAGACATTTGTTTACATCTTCCTAGGAAAAGTCACACACTACCTTCCCTTAACAATTTCTACATTATTACTTCTTCCTTTTTTATTTCCTTATAATTTGTAGAGGTAGTTCCTTCTGTTAAACATGACTCATGTATATAGTCCTTCTACTCTCTTTTTTTTCCCCTCTTGAGCCGTTTGTCTTTGTATGTAGTCTGGTAAGTGGTTGACAGTTGAAAGATACATCACAAATCATTTCACAATGCATCTGCCATTATTCTGTGAAGCAAGTCATCTGTCTGGGTAAGATTTTATATCAGAGGTGAGTTAGAGATTCTGGGCTGGCCAGTTTCAGAAGTAGTACTTAAGTTCAGAGCCCAGCCCACCTTCCTCCTTTTCTCTTAATTCCAGAACCTTGTATGTACAAGGCAGGTGCTCTACCACTTTGCTGTATCTGTTTGTAATCAACAATATGGTCATTTGTCATTTAGTGATGGAGGCGTATTCTGACAGATGATACTGTTCGCTGTTTTGTTGCTGAGTGAACATCAAGGAGTGTACATGAACATGTACATGATGGCTACAGGTCACTATGCAATGCTCATGATGTACACTGTACAGCAGTTTCTCTTTATTGATATATGATATATTAATATATGAATATTATATAATTTTATGATGATTCAAGGGGATATTAAGTGTAAGAAAAAAGTAGAGCAGGAAAGTTGGGAGCATTGCAGAGAAAATACTAAGGCATAGTAACCAAACTGTTAATACTGATCTCTTGATTTTTGAATACTAGTCATATCTGTTGCTTTCTTAGGCCACTCCCCTCTTTTCCCTTAGGCCACTATTCTTATTAATTGTCAGCTGATGGATACATTACCTTACATCCCTGCTGTATTTAATATCTGTTTCACTTAGCTCTTAATGATTCTTTGTTTTGTAGAATAAATAATATGCATGTAATGAAATTATTGGTGTCAATACTAAATTCCATTTTCCAAATGAGACTTTGAAAAGAAAGTTTGATGAATAATCCTACTCATGGTTCAAGATCTTTAACCATGTATTTTTGTGCTGCATGTTTTTTGTTGTTTTGTCCCCTTGCTACTGAGCGTAGAGCCCAGGGCCTCATATATCCTAAGCAGGTGTTGTAATACTAAGCCATCTACCTGCCATTCCCCGCTCTAGATGGGGGTCTTACTATATTGCCTATACTCACTTTGAATGAGGCTCAAGCAGTTCTCCCACCTTAAGCTGTGGTGTGTCTGGGATTGCAGGAATATGCCATCTCACCCACTTTTTTGTTTTGTTTTTCGAAACAGGGTTTTTTTGTTGTAACTCTGGCTGTCCTGGAACTCACTCTGATGACCAGACTGGCCTCGAACTCAAAGATTCACCTGCTTCTGCCTCCAGAATGCTAGGATTAAAGGCGTGTGCCACCGCTGCCTGACTTACCCACTCTTACGTTTATATTAAAACAATATTTTCAAGGACTTTGAAAGAAGTGGCTCAGTGGGTAAAAGCACATGCCACACAAGCCTGACATCTTGAGTTGGGATTCTCAGAATCTGGACAGTAGCATAAACATCTGTAATCCTAATGCAGTCATACAGAGAGATGGGAAACAGACAGGAGGATCTCAAGATGCTTGTACTACAGGTAGTCTGGCACATTTAGCAGCAAAGAGATCCTGTCTCAAAGAAGATAGAAAAAGGTGAGAACTGTACCCAAAGGTTCTTGTCTGACTTTTACATATACCATGTGGCCTGCATGTGCCCATATCCACACACACATACGCACGCACCTAACACATCAAGAGGATTTACTATTATAAAGTAGTTACAGCACATGCGTGCACATACTTCAAGAGGAGTTACTATTATAAAGTGTTTGCAGTTTTGTTTTCTTGGAAGTTTATGGTATGTGCATACACACAAGGACACGCGTATATACTGTCTTCTTTTCTACCATAAGCATAGTATAGGTGTTAATTTTCAGGAAGTATTTTCTCTAAAATGCTTACTTCAGAGTTACTTTTAGGACAGTGATACTTATTCATAAAGAATTTTTGAACAAATTATTTTAGATTTGAACTATTGTTTGGTTATAGTTTTAAATTTACCCTTATCAAGAAATGAAGTATTTTTGGCACTTATTACTATATTAAATTTTTTGTATTCACATTCTCTACCGTACTTTTGTTTTTTATGTAGCACAGGAACACACACATATCTTAGAGGGAAATTACCTTGATAAAATACTGATAAATTATCAGTTGTATAAAAAATTAGGTGGTTTGGACATTACACAGCGATTCAGGTTTTTAAGTGATTTGTTGCTCTTGCAACCCATTAACAAAACAAATACAATCACTTGAGAATTTTATAGATCATAAAATGTATTTATTTTTGTTTATATATACCCACCCTATTTTAACTAATAGATTATCTATTTTACCCTATTATTAGGGTAGATTCTAAGAACTTAGAGAAGGTACTGCAATTTAAATAAAAGCACCTTATATATTAATATTTAAAACAAATTATAGTTGGAAAGTTATTTTTAAGTATCTTAGCTATCCCATGTATAGAATAAAATTCTCTTGCTCCTTTTCCTTCCTGTGTTTAGCAAATTGAATTGTAGTTTAGTGTTTGGTTCACTTCTCCCTCATCACTTATAGTAACTTTGAGTTTTATGTTGTTTAAGGTTGAGCTTAAAGGACTTTGGCTACTACTATTCAAATCTTATATTATTTAATCAAGATATGCAGTTTTAAAAAGTTATGGTGATTATTTGTCAGATTACTTACAAAATTTTCTTTAAATGTGAATTGATTTTTAGAAAGTGTCTTCTGACATTTAAGATTAAAATTCACATACCCCTCTACTTATTGAAGAGGGAGATAGCAAGGATAATTTAATTATTTGATAATTTATATTTACTGTCCAAAAGTGACAGCAGAGGACTATAGACAAATACTTTACTTTAAAATTATAATATTTCATTTGTCATTAAAGATCATTTTAACGTCACACACAACTTGTTCACTGGGCTATTCATTTGACAAATTTATTACTTGATGTATTATTTCTTGCCTATTCAGATAAATAAAAATAATTTTAAAACTTAAAAAATTTCAAGTCAGAATTAATTTCAAAAGCCTCAGTACTCTGTGGTATAATTAAGATTTGTTTTTATGAAATTTATATTTTAAAACTGGTCAGGCGTGGTGGTGCACACCTATAATCCTAACACTTGGGAGGTAGAGACAGGCTGATCTCTGAGTTCAAGTCCAGCTTGATCTACATAGTGAGTTTCAGGCTAGCTAGGGCTTCCTAGTGAGAATCTGTCTCAAATATATATATATATATATACACACACACACACATACACACACACACACACACACACATATATTTATAAATTTAAAATTATAATTGTAAATCTGTTCCAACTTCAGTGATATATCTTATCCTCTCATATTGTAAGTATAAAATTTAATTCTGAAGACAGTATTATGAGAAATTTGAGATCCTTTCTTTAATGTGTTGTGAAGATGGCAATCCAAAATAATAGGGGCTTAAAATAGAGCAAGTATGAATCTACTTTGTGAATAATAATTTAACCTATTGGTAGTCTTAAACAATGTGAGGTTACATTGCACTGTATTCCTTACTGACTTTCTATAAGATAACTGGATTTTTAGGGGTTAATCTGCCAAGTGCTGACATACTCCTTTGATGACATCATTATTCCCAGATTGCCCATCTTTTCTGTATTTGGATTTTCGGTTGGGAATAGAATTACCAATGCAGTTATGGTCTACCTCTGGCTTAGAACTATGTCACACTGTTTCATGCCTCAATTAGCCTTCAGTTTGGGCCTGAGTGGGTTTAGTTCCCACTAGAAGTCACATAATGACAGTGGCTTTTGTGTTCTCAGTGATGGGTTACTTCAGCCCTAACATTGTGCTTCAGATACTTAGGAAAATGCCTTGAACGTCTAGCAGCTTTCAGGTAGGTGATTTCCTTATAAGGAGAATATTAAATCTGAATTGTAAGAGTGATTCACAAATTTAAAGAACTGAACTTTTCTTTGTATGTCACACAACTTATCCATATTTTATATTCTCTAGTTACAACTGAGAATATGCATGATTGCATATTTTTAGTTGGGAAATGTGATTTGTTTATAATATTCTTGCCTCTCTAAGGGAAATAGTCCCCCAAGTGAAGAATTGATTAAAGAGCTTATTGTTTCTAATTGAATTACTTTTTTGTTACCACTAAAGTTTTTATAACTATACTATTTAATTTTAGCTGAATGTAATATCAGATAGTCTAACCAGTGATCTGTTGGTGTGATGACCTAATGGCAAATAAATTCTTCATATACAAGTTTAAAATAATTTGAAATTCCTATTAGGAAGAGTCCTTTGAGTACAACTACAGAATAGTAGAGTAGGAATTGCATACGAATTGCATGACCTCTTAATTTTTTTCGTATTTAAACCTTCCCTTCTTTATTTTCCAAATGCCGCTTCATTTCACTGCATAGAAATTAAGTTGTGTTTTCTTCAACGTCTTTTAGGTGAGTACCCAGAATATGAAGATGGGTGGGCTGCCACGCACAACACCTCCAACTCAGAAACCTCCAAGTCCCCCGATGTCAGGGAAGGGGACACTTGGGTAAGTATATAGTAATGGAAGCCATATTGTAACAAACAATCTTTATGTAAATTAGAGAATATTTTCTTCATAGTGCTATCTTTGTATGCAACTTTTCTTTTTCTGTTAAGCACATCTTTATACTTTAAAAGTGCCTGTTTCAAAATTATTTTTGTAGTGAATTTTAAGTGGAGACAAAATCTTAGGCTAAATTCATGGTTGATTATAAAGTGAAGTCTGACTTCAATTCCTTTTTCTTAGAAAAATTTAATGACCCTTTCATATTATAGTTGGATTTACCAGGGTACCCTTGTCAAGAGGCTATGTGGCTTACAACATTCTGTGTAACTTGTTTTATTTTTGAGCTTTGATTGGGCTCTAGAGTTTTTTTTACAAATATTGCCAGCTAGGAGGAAAGCATGACAGTATTTTTCTTGTATAGTATCCTAGCTTTATCATGATTGAGTTTTGTGATCAGGTGGGAGTAATATAATCCAGAAGCCAGCTGGCTGAAATTCTGATTTAACTCTGCTGTTTGTTCTATAATCCTGAATTCAGTTTGTCAACAACTGAATTTTTTTTTTTTTTTAACCTGTAAAGGGGTTATATTCCTCTATCAACTTTCTAGGGTCATTGTACTACAGATTGGATTTTTAAAAATGTATTAAGACAAGACAGATGCTTTTAGAACCATTGTCTTTGTGATATTTAAAAAAAAAAAATGATGAGAAACAAGAAGAAAGCCCCAAACAAAACAAGTACTCTCACCCCCCCCCCCCAATCAAAACTCAGTTGAGCACTTTGGATTTGGATGGGACAAAGGTAAATTGAAAAATAAAAGAGGTTACTGTGGGAAAGGGATTATAGTCTGGTCAGTGGAAAACAGAACAAAACATGCAACCAGGAGTAAGATGGTTTCATTTGATGAGTGTATTTGTTTTTGTTAAGCCAGAATATGAACACATAATGTAGCTCATATTGGCCTTGAACTCTTATTCCCCCTTCTTCAAATTTTGGAATGCTGGGATTACAGGTATGTGCCTGTAAGCCAGATTAGGCTTTATCTGAAGTGATCATTTTGTTCTTGGAATAGAGAGGAAGAATCTAGCAGGTCAAATGAGATTTAAACTTTGAGGTAAAGCAAAATGACTTTGTAGAGTATGATGGTTGCAAAGGAAGTGTTTGCTTTGTTTTTTTGTAGAAGATTTCCATTTCCGTTAGGTGTACTACCTAATGGAATTCCTTAAGGTTTAAGTTAAGATTGTTATCAAGTCTCCAGTAGAATTAAAATTTCTTCTGTACTCAGAGTTTAACTCATGTATCATGTACTCATGAGTGTTAGCAGGAGTTTAGCTGCTCCTTGGATACCAGAGTGGCTAAGCTCCATTTGTCCATTTGATAGTCTTTGCCTTGTCACCATATATTATTTCTCTTCCCCTTGTTTGTTTTATTTTACTTTTTAAACCATTTTTGTACCATTGTCTTCCTGTATAGCTCTCAGTGAAGATAAAAGTAGAACATTGTAGTGTGTGGAAAAAACTGTCAAAAAATGGTCTTTAGAAATTAATTTCCTATTTTTTTAAAATATATATATATGCATTCCAATCAGAGATGTTTGAATTTTTAAAAAATATTTTGAATTCAAAGGCCTGGTATTTTTCTTTCCTTTTGACAATAGTAGCACATATAATGTCCCTGATTTATTTTGAAATGTTAATTTTGTCTATTGAACAATGCTTGAGGGAAGTAGTCAACAGTGCCTTTGGAAAATAATCTCATTCAAAGTCAGTGAACTATAACTTAAGTGGCCAAGAAAGCAATGCTTAAAGACATTCTGGGAACCTTGTGGGGAGTGAATTACTGACAAATGCATGAGCCAGTTGAGCAGCATCTTCTTGCAAGAGAAGAAAGCTTTTTAATTTGCATAACTTGAATATCAAATTCTTTTAAAGACCCAATCTCAATCTGCAGGATGTCATTATCCTGAAAAATTTGGTCACTTAAGAAATAAGACCTGGCTGGTGGTGGTGGTGCACACCTTTAATCCCCATCCCACCACAGGAGATAAAGACAATAAGGTCTCAGTGAGTTATAGGCCAGCCTGTTCTAAGGAGCAAGTTCCAGGACAGCCAGGGCTACACACAGAGAAATCCTGTCTCAACAAACCAAAAAAAAAAAAACTCCCCAAAACAAGACGAAACAAAACAACCCCAAAACAAACCACCACCACAAAAGCAACAAACCAAGAACTGAATGAATGTTAACCAGGGTTCCAGGAAGCATCTTACATCCTGTTCTATTTTCTTTCTGCTTTTTTTTCATATTCTTCCTTTGAAAGGAAAATTGGGAAAAGGGAAATGATTTGTTAATAATGTCTGATTTGGGTTTTACAGTTTAAAGTAACTAAGAAGGACTTAGGTAGTTTTTTAAAGTTTCTTATCAATGTTGAACTCTGAAGATGAAACAGCAAAGAGATTAAGGTGAAGTTGATGGGAGAACGATTGTAAGATGGAAAATGAAATAAAGTAGTGTATTTTTAAGTACCTATATCTTTAATTTCTATGTGTTTAGTGTATAAAAGGGGGAATGAGTTATGGCTGGTACTGATCATCATGTGGAGTTTGTTACTCCAAATATCTAGGTTTGTCATCTGTATCTATCTTTTGTTAGGGAGAGAGAGGAGAAGAAGATAATTAGTGCATTCATTCAGTGCATTTGGGAGATTTTGAAATACTAAAATAGTTTAAATTCTTCTAAGAAAACAGTAGAGTCTAGAAAACATTGGCTTAAATGGTAGAAAACCTTTGTGTTTTCTGCGAATAAATGAACAAAATACAATAGCATAGGGAAATGAGGTTGGAAACTGAAATTTACACTACATATTTACCAGAACTCTCTCTAATGGTGGAGGAGTTGTACTGCAAGAAAGACAAATTGATAGCTGGGTTAAACCACATTTCTGCTTACAAACTGTATTTCACTGGCAACTCTGAATTTATCGTGCCGAAACTTGATTAATCACACAATACATACGCTCTTCTTTTTGTAGGCGGCACTCCCCCTATCGCACACTGGAGCCAGTGCGTCCTCCAGTGGTACCAAATGATTACGTACCTAGCCCAACCCGTAATATGGCTCCCTCGCAGCAGAGCCCTGTGAGGACAGCTTCTGTGAATCAAAGAAATCGAACTTACAGGTATTTTCTCTACGGTAGCGCAAAACATGATGGTCAGAGTACCATTATCTGTTTAGATAACTTCAGTTAAATCTCTCTCATTTTCCAAGCACTAAATTCTTTTTCTCACTCTACTCTCCCAAGCCTCATCTGCTTCTTCCTCTCTCTCCTCATGTTCTAATGCAACTTTGAGCAGTCATGGAGGTGAAAAGACATCAAAAAGTATAAACTTTCAACAAAGATAAAACTTAAGTTAATCTAAAAAAAAATTATTAGCCAGGAATGGAAATTGCAAGTTATTTTTTGGTGGAAATTTACAGATGAAAAACTATTCATATAAAATGTTAGTATATCACCATGCCATTACAAACGGAAATAAAATAACTTAGTAAAATTTACTGTAAGTTTCTTCACATAAGTATTAAACCAGGATATAAAAGGTAATATTTATTACTTTGAAGTGTTAAGCACTAACAATTTGCCCTTACACTTACAGAGAATTTCTTTAAAACTTTTGTAAGAAAGACCTCATAAATAGGTACCAAGATGAGCTTACTGAACTCAGATTTCCTCCTTATTAAGACATTCATATTTGAAATGGGAGCCTTTTGAATTATATTCCTTGTAGCCATGTCCATTTCAGAAATACTTGGGAATCGTGACATCTTGCCGTCTGTACTCATGCTTGCTGGCTCTTGCCTCTTCAGCAGCAGTGGGAGCAGTGGAGGCAGCCACCCGAGTAGTCGGAGCAGCAGTCGGGAGAACAGTGGAAGTGGGAGTGTGGGGGTTCCGATTGCTGTTCCTACTCCATCTCCTCCCAGCGTCTTTCCAGGTAAAGCATTAGTGGTCATTTGTTTGCTTTTCTTTTGTGAATTTGAATTCAATTTGTTACTGAATTATAGTGAGTTTTCTCCTGTGTGTGTGTGTGTGTTTGTTTTGCTGGCTATTGAATCCAGAGTTTCTTGTAGGTGTGTTGTCTTCTGAGATTTTTAAAGATTTCGTTAGTACTTTGTAAGTATTTGGAAGTCTGTACATATTTGTTATTTCTATCTAGCTGACCTTAATGGTTTTGCTCTCTACTTCTGTTACTTTGTTTTATGTCTTTGGTGCTAGTTCAGTTAGTGCTTTGGTGTTTCGTGTTCATTATGCTGAGTTACTTGTTTAGTTTCGGTTAGTATTATAACAGTGCATTTCTTTGGAAATTGTGAAGACATGGTTTGAGGATCATTTTGGTAATAAAGGATGAGAAATATAATTTAAAGCATTATATATAATTCAATAGTTTCTGAAAAAGTATCCCCTTCTCCAAAATAGAAAAATATAGTTGCTTGATTTGAAGACAAGGTTTAAATTTAGTTTTAAAAGCATGAACACAAAACTTTCACAATAGGGGTTGGAGAGACAGCTCATCGATTGCCCTTACTGCTCTTGTAGACAACCCAGGTTTAGTTTTAGCACCCACATTAGGTAGCTCACAAATCCTATAACTTCAGCTCCAGGTGATCCAACACCCTCTCTGGCCTCTGGAAACCTGCATTCAAATAGTGCACAGACATTCTTTCAGGCTTACATGCTTGTAAATAAAAATCTTTTTTTAAAAAAACAGCAAGATAAAGCTGGGTATGTTAGCACAGACTTTTAATTCAGCACTCAGGAGGCAGAGCTGGATAGGTATCTGTGTTTGAGGCCAGCCTGGTCTACTGAGTGAATTATAGGACAGTCAGACTTCACAGAGAAAGTCTGTCTTGAAAAAACCAAATACCAAACAAAATAAAATAAAACAAACTCTAATCCAGCAAGATAGAATATTACGTATTAGGTTGTGGTGCATGCCTGTAATCCCAGCATGCATAGGCTAAGGCAGGAGAACAGTGATATAGGAGCCAGTAGGCTATGTAGTGAGAATTCCTATCTCCAAAAACAACACAACATATTTAATTATTATAATGCAGTGGATAATACCTTTTAATAAAAATTTTGTGTATGTTTTCTATTTTTTTAAACTGGTAAGATACTGTCTGGAACAGACACATATCCTGTTTTCTGATTCGTGTTGTAATTCTAATAGAATATTGTTGCTTTTTAAAGGCACCGTAGTTTTATATACTTAGACCATTTAATGATAAAAATAACTATACAAGAAGCAGTTTTCTCCTAGGCTATTGGCTTTCAGGTAAAAATGAAGGTTTATTTTTAACTAATTAACATTTTCTATACTACTCTGAGCATCTTGAATTATTCGTGGCATACCTAATAACCTTAACCATTCTTTTTTCAATGTCCTCTTTTGGCTAGTGTTATGTGCAGATTACTCTTAATATTCCAATACCTTTTCTAGTGCTAATGTGACTGCCTTATTAATGCTGCCTCTTACTCCTCTTTCCCATCAGCCCCTGCTGGCTCTGCTGGCACTCCTCCCCTTCCTGCTACTTCTGCATCTGTTCCGACCCCTCTTGTTCCTGCTACTGTCCCTTCCTCCACTGCCCCAGATGCTGCTGCTGGGGGTGTACAGACCCTTGCTGATGGCTTCACTTCTCCAACTCCCCCTGTTATTTCTTCCAATCCCCCCACAGGTGAGTATTGGCATGGCAGACAGACCCTGTCACCTGACCATTTTTGCCTGAAACTCCAGCTTCATGATATTTGTTGTTGCTTTGGTTTTAATTTGTATTTTTTAAAAAATGATTAATTTCTTAATCACAAAGTAGCATGTGAACAAAGAATTTATTGAGAAAATTGGGGTAAAGTCTGATACATTTGTCCAGTAAAGTAGCACAAACATAAATATTGCTTGAATTTAATCTGTTAAAGATTTTTGCTATATAGTGTTGAAAACTCACTATTAGAACTATCATAGGGAGCTGGGGAGATAGCTGGTAAAGTGCTTGCTATGCAAGCATGAGGACTTGAGTTCTATCTCCAGTACCCACAGAACAGCCAGGCATGGTGGGGTGGGGACGTAACATTAGTAACCCTAGTGCTGGGGAGCTGAAGGCAGCTGGACCCCTGGGACTTTCTACTAGCCTTATGGGTAAGTGCCAAATCCTAGTGAGAGACAAGGTTTGACTCCTGAGGAGCAACAGCGAAGGTTGATCTCTGGTCTCTGCATACTCAACTCTTCACATGCACATGTATCTATCTGCAAATGGCACCTGCCTGCAAGCACACATACACAGATACTATTATAGATTTACTAACAAAAACAAGCCTATGACAATTGCAAAATACATTTGAATGGAATATTTTATGTAGCAAATTACAAACCTCTGTTTATTATAATGGGATTTTTGCTTGTATTTTAGCAGTACCAGAAACTCATAAACTATACTTCTGAAGGACTTCAGGCTTATTTATCTTGACTGGTATTTTATTTAAGATTTCAGCCTAGTACTAGGGAGATGAGTTGGCATGTAAAGGGCTTGCTGTGAGGCCTGACAACCAGACTTGGATTTCTGGCACCCAAATGGTGAGAAGAGAGAATTAAACAATCAATATGATGCTGGTTAGTAAATGGGTTCTGTTTTTCAAGACAGGGTTGTTTCTCTGAGTAACCCTGCCTGTTCTGGAACTCTTTCTGTAGACCAGACTGGCCACAAACTCAGAGATCCACCTACCTCTGCCTCCCAGTTGCTGGGATTAAAGGCATGTGCCACCTCTGCCTGGCTACTAATAAAACATGCTTTAAAAGACATCTTTGTCCAAATTTGATTTTGTATGGTGTTCTATAGCGATAACTTACATAACAGTCCTATGAAGAAGACACTAGTCCAGCTAGTTAAATATAGGAATCTTGCTAATGTTATACACCCAGAAGTAATAATGACCTCTAGGTGTTAGAATTTTAGTAATTAAATGATAATTAAATAATAGGTACTTGGCCAGTTGTGGTGGTGTATGCCTTTAATCCCACCACTCAGGACGCAGAGGCAGGTGGATTTCTTGAGTTCCAGGCCACCCTGGTCTACATACCGAGTTTCAGGACAGCCAGCAGCCAGCGCTGCATAATAGAGACTTTCCCTGATTTTTATTGCTGTGAAGAGATACCATGACCTCTGCAACTCTTATTAATTGGGTCCAGCTTACAGTTCAGAGGTTTAATCCATTGCATCATGGTGGGGATCATGGTACACAGATATGGTGTTGGAGAAGGAGCCTAGAGTTCTACATCTGGATCCACAGGCAGCAGCAAGAGAGTGTTAGAGTAGGCCTGGCTTAAGCATCTGAAACCTCAAAGCCCACCCCCAGTGACACACTTCCTCCAACAATGCCGTACCTCCTAATAGTGCCACTCCTTATGAGCCAGCCGATGGGCCGTTTTCATTCAAACCACCACACTCCTGTCATAAAAAAGGTGATTCATAGTGTTCAACAAATAAACATTTATTATGTGAGTAGAAAATTACAATTTTTAGAACAAAATTAAGTTTCTTAATTTTTTATTTTATTAAGGGATAAAATGTGTAAAGATTGCCTTTCAAATATAAATATATGTGAATTCTTTCAAATGTATCATGTAGATAGCACCACAGTTAGGATGTAGAATAGTTACATCATCCCCCAATGACCTCCGTGCCTTTCTGCAATTCACCCTTCCACTTTGCTCACTTGTTGACCTGCATGTCAGAATGGAAGCACACAGATAAACAGGAGCATACAGTATGTAAACCTTTTGGGTCCAGTGTTAATGGCTAGGAGCTTTTAGATTTATCTGTATCACGCATGCTGAGGTATTTTGTTCCTTTTTATGTTCCCTCTTATTGTTGGTAGTGCTCTTCTGCATGGATGTGCCACAGTATGTCCCATTCCAAGTTGAAGGACATTTGGATTGTTTTTAGTTTCTGTGCAAGTTTAGGTCATGTCATTTGGATAAATACCTAGGGAATAGGATTGTTAGGTTGTATACCATATTTATTTTGTTAGGTAATGTATACTTTATTTTTGAGATGGTCTCACTGTGTAGCCCTGACTGACCTGGAACTCAGAGATCTGCCTGCTCTGCCTCCTGAATGGTGGGATTAAACACCTTGGCCACATGCTTGGAATATTTAACTTTTAAAGAAACCACCAATCTGTTTCCAAAGTAACTAAAATTTTGTCATTTTTTTTGTTGTTGTTTTGTTTTTTAAAACTTAAATGGTTTTCGTGCAGTTTTAATTTGCTTATCTTTAATGAGTACATAGGCTGGACATCCTTTCATGTACTTTTTTGGGTTGGGGTGCTAATGGGTCTAGCTCTAGTTTGTTTAAATAGATGTCTTTAAAATTGTTTTTTTAAGATTTATTTTATTTTTATGTGTATGAATGTTTGACCTGTATGTATGTGCACCACATGTTTTCCTGGTACCTGAGGACATCAGTAGAAGACATTGGATTCCCTGGAACTGTAGTTTACAGAAAGTGATTGTTAGCTGCCCTTTGGGTGTAGAAATCAAACCCAGGTCCTCTGCAAGAGTGACAAGTGCTCTTAAGTGCTAAGCCTTCTCTCCAGCCCCACATAGTGCCCTTTTTAATGTGTAATATCTTTGAATCTCAGTGTAGACTTAAGATAGATGAAATTTTAGACCAGATCTTTAATTCATAATGATGTTGTCTGATTTTTTTTTAAGATCCTAGACTTGTATGAATAAAATACCAGTGATTTTTCTCCCTTAGTCTCTTGTCCTTTCTATCTTTATTTCCTCTTCTTCCATCACTTCCTCCTTTCATGTAATCATGTAACATTTCCTTCAATACTCTGTCTTCTTCTGTTATCCTGTCCTCCGTTCCATGCCTTGTTGCCTGCAAGAGTGTTCTTTCATGGGTGTTGTAATGCTCTGTTACAAGAGGGCCCTTGGCTGAGTGGGGACCAAGTGAGGGTAAAGGCAAGGTAAAATTTGGGATTTGGATTATAGTAGGAAATATATTATATTAGGATATTATATTAGGATTAGGGAATACTATTTCCAGTTGATTTTAGCAGTAAATAATTCTGAAGGGGTGAAATAGGTTAAATGAGGAATAAACATGGATAGGTTTGTAGGGTGATGATACAAATATGGATTCACTTTTTGTATCTTAAGTTTTTTTTTTAAATATGTATAGATTTCATAAACTAACTTTAGATACAGTCTAGCTTCAGGAAGATGAGTATTTTGTATTGTATAAAGATGGATATGATTTGGAGTTATGGTACCAGGTGTTTTGCTGAAATATTTTGTTTTCTTTTAAACAGTGTTCTTTGGTAACTTACCACTATCATTTTAGAACAAAACTGTATCAGACTTTTTTTTTTTTGGCTTGCCCAGAATATATGATTCTTTGTTTAGTTGTTTAGTCTCTGTTTTAAATACTTATTATTTTTTTGGAGAGGAGAGGGAAACTTAATCTGTTTTGTGTGTTTTAACAGAATACTGCAGACTAGATTATTTAAAAGTTATATCAGTCTATGTGGCTCATGATTCTGGACACAGAACATCAAGTATCAAGAGGCCTTACCTGCTGACAGACTATATACATAGGATAGAAAAGGAGAAAACCCACTGTTTTGATGATGGCATTATTCATGAGAGCAGAACCCTTATGACCTAACCTCTGTATACAGCTATTGCCGCTCAACACTGATGCTCTAGAGACTTTGCTTTGGGTGACACATTCAATCTATAGCAAAGATGTAAATTTTAATTAATTGTGATGCTTTTGAAACATAGTCAAATGATTAAGAAAGTCAAAATGCTAGTTTTTGATTTAGATGCAACTTTTCCAAACTTAATATTTTCATTTACTTTCCTGCCTTTGTGCCTTGATACAGAGTCTGCAGAGCAACAGCTGTCATCTTGCATTAAACTGTATAAATACTGTTATTTTTAATAATCTTATTATAAAGCGAATAATGTACACGAAGTATTTCATATGAAATAAGTTTCTTTTAGTAATACATTTGTGTTCTGCCCCTTCCAGGTCATCCTGTTCAGTTCTACAGCATGAACAGGCCTGCCTCTCGCCACACGCCACCAACAATAGGGGGCTCCCTGCCCTATAGACGTCCTCCTTCCATAACTTCACAAACAAGCCTTCAGAGTCAGATGAATGGAGGTCCTTTTTATAATCAGAATCCAGGTTAGCTTTTTCTTTTGTAGTTTCTATTTATTTCTTTTGCATTGTACCTAATTAAAATCTTTAGTTATGCATAATTAGCCTTTACATAGTAGGTGATTATCACATACATAATAGGTGGTTAAGACTTGTTGAGTGGTTGGAAGAATAAACGAATACCATGTTTCCATTTCAAAAGGCAATACATGATTTATATGTAAAGCTAAAGAGCCTTTTTTTTTTTCCTGGATGGAGTCATTTTCAATATACTACTGGTCATTTGTTTTTAAAAACTAATATTGAGCTACACATGCAAGTGCTTACTTGTAATCTCAATACTCAAGGGGCACAGGCAGGAACAGTAGCCAGCTTAAGCTGCAGAGTGAGATATAAGAACAGTTTTTTTGTTGTTGTTGTTTAGAGAGACATCATTACTCTTTGAATTACAAATAAAATTGGGTATATATGAGGTGTTTTGCCATTAGGCAGTGAAAGTGTTTTAACTCAATTATCACATCAAATACCTTGATGATATGAAGGACTTGAAGAAATTTAACCAAATGCAACAATTGAAATAAAGAATTGAATCATATATGCAGAAAAGCTAACATTGCACATTTAATACAACACACAATCAGTATTTTGTTCATTCCCTAGAGAATGCAACAGAAATTTCAGGTGTCTTGACTTAATAATGTGTTATATCAACTTGCTGTTTTGTTTTTTAATTTTTGCTAAGAGATAACTAAGCCTGTGTGAGCTCCTGATTTAGGTGACAAATCATTCCATCTCTCATTACCCTTAAAATTACGGAGCAGAAATTTATCTACTGTTAGTAAAACCTTAGTTATATCCTTGAGAATCTTGCAAAAAAATTGACTTTATTTTTATTTATTATCTCATTTGATTCATATATAAGAAATAGGATTAGTGATAACTTTTAAATTATTTTTTAATTTTATATGTATTTTGAATATTTTGCTTGCAAACATGTATGTTTGTGTACCATGTATGTGCCTAATGCACAGAAGCCAGAAGAGGGAATTGTATTTCCTGACACTGGAGCTACAGATAGTTGTGAGCTTCCATGTGGTTGTTGGGAATTGAATCTGGGTCCTCAGGAAGAACAGTCTTGCACTTAACTGCTGAACAATCTCGCCAGCCTCAGGATTAGTGATCAGCTACATATTTTGTATATGAAACCAAGGCCAAGGTGATGGTGAAGACAGACTTGAACTTAATGTTTTTTCTTTGGTATTTCATGCTTTTTCTATTGTCACGTCCTGCCTACCTTTAAATTAAAAAGTATTTTGCTCTTCACTTGCCAGGTCTTCTCTGTTTTCTCTAGAGGGGAAAAAGGAGGAAGAGAAGCCTCTATTATAATATGCATTAGTGTTGGGGTCTTTGTTAGTCTTTATGTGGTCCTGTCCTAAGAAAAATTGTTCAAAAATATTGCTGAATATCAGATGAAACCTTTGTTTCTTTGTGCAAGTTCCTTCACTGTCCTGGGCTTCTCTCATATACTGTGTGCTGTATTTGTAGTTTAGCCAGTATAAAATGTAGTGTGAATCCACCTAACTGCCTTGATTGAAATATATTTCTCTTTTCATGCTTAATGTTTTAGGCTGTGTTCTTTCTTAAAATTCATTATCATCTTGAATTTTGCCAGAATACATCATATACTCCGCTTCTAGTTGTGATTTCCAAACCTGCATCTCAAGTGTGTGTTGTTCTTTCTGACTTTAAGAACTATAATGTCTTATTTAGATTCGTTTTGAACTTGGGGTTTCACATGATTCTCCTGCCTCAGCCTCCTGAGTTGGGTGTATGACCCCATGGCTGGCCATTAAATGCATTTTTTTTTTTTGTCCTTAAACTTAAGTTTATTAGCTACAGCTTATTTAAGAGTTCTGTGGGAGATGGGCTAACTCTCTTGGCTATCTGGAAATTTACTGCTTATAGTCTCTTTGTACCATTCTTACTTATAAAGGTTTGAAGCAATGATGTTAACCCAGCATTGGTTAGATCCATAATGAAGTTGAGAAAGGTTTCACTGTTACAAGTTTGATGCCAGCTGTACAAGGCACCTAGTAAGAATATGCAGGAATATTTAATTCATTTCACGAATGTTCTCAACAGTCCTATGAGAACTCTGTAGAATAAAATTTGACAGCTGTCTAAATATCTGTTTTATGTATTTAATTTTTGCAGTGCTAAAGATGAGTCTAGGGTTATGCCTGTGTTAGGCAAGTGCTCTACCCTTGATTTGTATCTCTATTTAATGCACTAAAGATTTCAAATTTCAGTAATACTCTTTTTTATAAATTAGACTCATATATGTCAAAACATATCTGACAGTAGAATTAAATCTTTACGGAGTGATTTTAATTTAAGTATTTTATACACTCAAGGGAAAAAGGTGAATTGGAATTGTTAGGGTCACGAGAGGCAGCTCAGTTGTTGTGACTTTGTACTTTCTGTACTCTAAGTTCTGCCTTTCTTCTCTTGGAATTTGGTAACTTTAAAGAAGACAATAGCTCCGTAAATCAACGTGCTTTTTAAATCTACTTTAAAAAACAATAAAACTGTATCACGCTCTGGTGGGAGAGGTTGCTAGTGTTTGAATCATGATCCTTGAGCATGCTAGGCAAGTGTTGCATCATTGTCTATGTCTCAACTCCAAGCTTGGTTTTTCTTTGACAATTTTTAGGTGAGACTTAATGCTTAGTGAAATGTGAACAAAATGATTTTTGTGTTTTATGAGCCTGTATTTTGTAGTCAGAGCCTTGCCATGGATGCATGCTTCTAGAGAAAGAAGTTTGATAAGGCAGTGGGGTTCTGTGGGGTATAAATCTGATAGCATTCCTACCCATGTACAGTTTGTTTTGAGTCTGATAAAGGGCAGTCTAACAGGAATTAGAATACGGAATGATAGTGCTAAGTTCAGGGCAGATGGCAGTTGTATTCTAATGAGATCATTTCAGAAGCAGGTTACTGAAAGAGATACTTTGATTAGAGTATAACTGAAACCTTTTGATTCTTTTTTAAAAAATCTTTAAAAAAATTTTTTTTAAAGTAAAAGAAATTTTTAAAATTCATTTGTCAACAGTGAACAGAGTTATAGAAACACATACAGACAAAGACAATCACTAGTTAGTCTTCTTTAAGAATTTGAAACATTCTTGGTATTAAAGAATGCATATATATCTACATATACATTTTGCATATTCATTTATACATACATAATAAACCTAGTTTAGGAAGACATTCATAATGATTTTCAAGTATGAAATCTCTTGTAGTAATTAACTTATAGTAACCAGTCTTTCTTAAATAGAGGCTTTCTGATCTTAAAGTACTTAAATTCTTTCCCAGGGATGTGAAAAGAAACAGTGAAAATGCAGTATTGGGATGGCTGATGTTACACCCCATCTCTAAAGGCAAGGCAGTTAGGTATACAGCATTGCCACATATCTGCGCAAGACTAGAGATTGCTGTGGCTTTAGTAAATAAAGAGCTATCTTTGAATGTTATTTTAGGTAGTTCTTAAGGGAGAATAAAACCAAAACAAAACAAAAAAACACAGCTAAAAAGCGTAAGTACATTCTCAGTTGACCAAGTAAAACAGATAGACCCTTAGTACTGACTATTAAATGTATGTCATAATCTGCTAATTTTTTTTAATGTGCATGGCATAACAGCATTTTTTTTGGTGACTTCGTATTTGGTAGAGAATGTCGAAATGGTCTAATTTTTGTAAACGTTTTGAGACTACAAGGCTGACAATTCTTTGGTAACCCCAGTTGTATCGTCAGACAGCCTCCTCTTACTGATTACTCAAATTATCTTTTAAATCTCCCTCATTCGGGGTAGATATTTAGTTTAAGTAAAGTGTATTTTAAAATAAATTGGATAAATTATTTTTCTCCCTGGAGTGTAATCTGCCAACTAAATTTAATACGTAATTACCAAAGGTTACGTTCTTCATTGGTTTCAGAAGCAGCTTTTATTATGCTTATTTTGTAATTTTTTCAGAATGTTTATAAAGCTTATAAAAATAAGATGAAAAAGCCTAACATTATTGCTTAAAAACTGTTTTGAATTTGATACTTGAAGTCTCAGATCTCAAAGATGCTATAGAGAACTTTATAAATCAGCAAGAAACTTAAGCTTGTAAAGTCTGACTGTTTCACCTGCACATTCACCCTCCGAGCCTGTTGTGTTAGGAAAGCCTTTTACTTTAGTGTTTAAATGTTCTTTACATAACTGTAGTTCTCATTGCTGCTCAGTTTAAGATCTCTCTAGAGTCTCAGTCATTTGGTAAGTCTCTTTCCTCAAACATCCATGTGTTTTGCTTGCATGTATGTCAGCGCACTCACTACATGTGTACCTGGTGCTCACAGTGGCCAGAAAAAAGACATTGGATCCCCTGAAACTGAAGTTACACATAGTTGTGAGCTGCTATATGGGTGCTGGAATCAAACCTGCATCCTCTGGAAGACCAGTCAGTGCTCTTAAGCACTGTACCATCTCTCTAGCCTGTCACCATTGTACTTTAATAAATAATGTAACTCATTTTAAGTTCAAAGACCTGTCAGTGATTCTAGGGTAAAAGTCTTGTCTCTTGGATAATGAGAATATACAAGTTTGTAAAGCTTCCCATTCTTTCGTTGTTACTGAGGTTGAAACTTAAAGTCTTTGGCATTCAAGGCACATACATTCTACTACTGAGCTATCCCCAACTTGTACTTCAGGTCATTCCAGTTGACAGGAATGCACAAACCTATGTAGAACTGATACTGGCTAGGTGAATTTTTGAAAAATTTCCAAAAAGCTTAGAAACTAACAACTTGTTTCAAAGAAATTCTGTTTAAGAAAGATTTGAGATTGGCTTTTCTATGGCTGCTTTTGGTGGCATTCTTAAAAGCATGATGGCCTCATGTCTAGAAAAGAAGGCATATTCATTTTTAAAAATTAATAAGCTCAATTTGACCATAAAAAGACTGTTTAAAAATTCTGCATGTACTTTTTTTTTTTTTTTTTTTGCCAAGTACAAAAGTTAAATGTTTCTATTTGGTGGATAAACAGTAGCTGAAGACAGAGATTTCTTATTTTTCTGTTTGAGAGGAAGGAAGGAAGTTTGATATGTCTGCTGACAGAAGAAGGTGTTTAATCTCATGGTGTGTACATGCATCCAGTGGTCTCATTTTCTGATGTCCTTTGCCAGGTGCTGCTGTTTCTCAGCCTCAACTGCCTTGTTTTTGCCATCCTCTCTGCTCATTGTCTGCTCACTTCATGCCTTGGAAAGAGGGCATTGCAAATATTTCAGCAGCAACCCCAGTCTTCTGAGTAGAGGATTTACTGCCAAGAAGTATGATTTTTAGGGAAAAACTCAAGTAAAGTTTCTTTTGAAGAAAGGAACCAATTTCTGAGGTTATGCTGGTTTCCCTTAGATCTAGACACTCTTCTCTGTACATTTTACATGTTCTCTCATGTCTGTGCATACTGTCAGCCATTACTACTCTACTGTTAGCTACTGACTTTATACTTCTTGAATTTTAATATGTTCCACTCATATGCGCCTGTTGTCTCTTATTTTTATGCTTAAGTTAACCTCATGCATTCCGTTTGTTGTGTCGTTATCTCTTCTCAGTCTGTCTGCACTCACTGTCTGTGCTTTCTCAGTTCCCTAACTACCAAGGTTAATGAGTTAATAGCTTCTTTACCTTTAGTCATGTAGGTTAAAAAAATCTGTGAATCCTGTTGTCTTTGTGCTGTCCCTTGTATGCTAGTTAAATCATTAGTCATCAGATACTGGTTTACCTACATTGTTACTAAGTTCTTTTTGTTTCTAGAATCTGGCTTGATTTATTATGTGCCAGGTCTTGGATTAGGCTTTTGAAAAAAATCTCTGTGACCACTGTGTGAAATAGGGTTGCATTATTTGTTTTTCATACTGTATTTGATCCAAAGGATCTAATTGTCATGGTGGTTAAACATAGAAAACGTAACATCAAGAATGTGAGAGTGGGGGCGTGGAGAGGTGACTCAGCGGTTAAGAGCACTGAGTGCTTTTCCAGAGGACCTGGGTTCAATTCCCACCATCCATATGGCAGCTCACAACTGTCTGTAGCTCCAATTCCAGGGTATCCGATGCTCTCACAATGCACATAAAATGAAAATAAATAAATCATTAAAAAAAAGAATTTGAAGCTGAGTGACTTAAAAAATCAGTCTCTTTGTACCTCATGAACATCCTTCTCTGTGTCCTACCTGCATACTCACCTTTCTGTGGTTTTCATTAAACATTTATCTTTGTTTAATGTCTGAGTGTTTTGCCTGCATGAATGTATGTGCACCACATGCATGCTGGCTACTTGTAAAGGTCATAGAGATTTTTGGATTCTTGGAGCTGGAGTTACAGATGGGGTTGTATGCCACCATGTAGGTGTTGGGAACTGAATTCAGGTTCTTTGCAAGAAGCAACAAGTGCTCTTGACAGCTGAGCCAACTTTCCAGCCTTTTATTTTATTTCATTTCATTTTATTATTTTATTTTATTTTATTTTATTTTATTTTATTTTATTTTATTTTATTTTATTTTATTTTATTTTATTTTATTTGAGACAGGGTTTCTCTGTGTAGCCCTGACTGTCTTGGAACTCATTCTGTAGACCAGGCTGGCCTCAAAACTCAGAGATCCACCTGCCTCCCGATTGCTGGGATTAAAGATGTGCGCCATCATTGCCTATGACATTTAATTTTTAAACGTATCTTCTACTACCCATATAGAGGAAATACTTTTGGTTTTGTGAACTTTGCTCATGCTATTTGATGCCTCTAAGCCTTTGTTGTAACTTAATTCTTTAAGCGTAAGTGTCTTTCTCAACTCCTGTCTGTTTAGTGTTCATCTATTCTTTAAGTACTTGTTCAGAGATCAGTTCTCTGTAGCCTTTCTCCCTGTGGCCAGCACTGTCTCCAGGAAAGTTAGACAAAGATTATTAAGGTGAATTTTTAATTAAAAAAAATTTTTTTTTTGGTGTGTGTGTGTGTGTGTGTGTGTGTGTGTGTGATTTCTTTGAACAAAGAAACACTTGAATCATTTTAGTTTTATTAGTCTTGTATTTTGGAGTAAATAGGCAATTTTGTTAAGAATACAGATACCATAGTGTGTGTGTGTGTGTGTATATCTCCATCCTTTCTGAAGGGAACTGCAACTGTAGAGTTAACCTTCTAAAAGTTATCTGGGTATCTGCTTTCTTGTTTGTTCATACATAAACATCTGTCAAAAGAGTACAGTATTCCTAAAGTGTTCCTGGCGTTTGAGATGGAGGGAAGTACTTAGGAAAACAGTTGAGTTTTCTGTAGGCTCAAAGAGGAAATACAGTGACTTGGCGCTATGAGAAACTTCAGTGACAGCATCTGACTCAGTGAAAGGTTCTGATAACTGGTCTTCTAGCAGAGTCTTTGCCCCTTGGTAAGAACTCAGCTCATATATCTTAAACTAAATGAAAAAACCAATTAATGCCTGTTACTTGTTACTGAAGTAATAAAAAGCTTATTTAGGTTGCTGGGATGTTTCTCCTATACTGACGGACATTTAAGTTTGTAACTTTCAAGATAAAAGTCAGAAAATTATTTGTGATAATCAACAGAAATTCTTGGAGAAGGCATTTGTAATAGATATGAAGAGGATCAGTTCCCATTACATGTTAGAGTAGATCGTGCATGATAAATGATTCTTGCTGTGGTTTTAAAGCTTACTAAAACTCTCCAATGTGTTGTTTTGTTTATGAAATTACCCTCAAAAGTGGCTCCATAAGGTACACAAAAGTCTGTGAAAAGTGGTTTCCTCCTTTATATGTTTTATTGTGTTATCCTTTCCTTTTAATATAACTTGCCCTTACCCCTTATCCTCCACACCTTTTTTGTTTTTGCAGTATCTCTTGCTCCTCCTCCTCCTTCCATCCTACAGGTAACTCCTCAGTTACCTTTAATGGGATTTGTGGCCAGAGTCCAAGAAAATAGTAAGTTTATGTCTTCTTTATGCTGTAGATCAGATTATAGGCATAGAATGTAATTTACATATGACTGAGTAGTCATTCACTAATGCTTCACATACTTGAATAATTCATTGTATGAATGGCTAATGGTGATGATAAGTGATCAGGGTGGGCTAGAGAGATTGTTGTGGCTAAGAGTGCTCTTGCAGAGGACCTGGACCTCAGCTCTAGGAAGATCCCACACCTCTGGCCTCTGTAGACACTGGCACTCACATGCACATATCCATACTCACACGCATAGTTAAAGGTAAAATTAAAAATAATTAAGGTAAATTTCTCTGCTTTCAAATAGCTTTAAAATGAGTTTCTGGAAGTTATAACTAGTTTTCTGTAGTCCAGTCTAGTGTGCTAGAATCCAGGTTTGATCCCCAGGACCATAACCAAAGACTGCGACTGCCACCACTATATAGTTGTAAAGATAAGACAAATAGATGTAAAATGTGAGAATAAATGTAAGAGAAGAAACTGCACAAAGTGGTACTCTAATTGCCAAATATCCTGCTTTTTTTAAAATTGCCTAGCCAAAGCAGCAGGCTAGTTGCTATTACTAGAGAGTCATAGGTGTTATAAGGTGGCCTGAGTGTGTCACTCTCTCCCATTTCGAGTATAAAAAGAACAATATAAAGGCATAGATTAATCTGCCTGTTTATCTCCCAAGAAGCAACCATAGACTGGCAGTGAATTTTCTTTGATTTGTAATCTGCTGTTGAATTATGCATAGTCATATAACTAATTTTATTGGTACATCAAGTCTTCTGGGGAAGCATTAAGGAAGCTCAGGAGACTTGTATTTCTAAATTGGGAGATCTGTGTCAACATTTAGTGACGAGTGACTGTCACATAAAGAAAAACAGTCTCTGTGATAGATGATTAAGGGGCCACATCTGCCATAAAGTTGCATGATATAATGGAATCTGAACTTGGAGTTATGGTTGATCCTTCAATAACACCGGTTAGACTTTTTGGGTGCCCTTAACATGTAGATTTTGTTAGTGTCGAAATTTGCATCCTAGATGTATAAAAAAGTCTGGTCTGTCCTTTGCTGTATAAAAAATCCGTAAGTCTATTATAAAAAGTTAAAACTTTATCAAATTCAAGCATAAAAACATCCACAAGCCACACGCGATCTCATTTGTAATAGATACAAGCAGATGTAAAGATGCCTTACTACTGAAATCGTAGGTGCATAAAATTAACCTCATGTTGCTCCACTACTGTAGTAACCTCCTGTTGCTTAAAACATAGTGTTGGGCTAATCATCCCTGTATTCCCAGTAATTGTCTAGTAAGGTAAAAATGTTGTCCTGAGGGTGGGGTACAGCTGGGGTAGAGCACTTGTCTAATGTACAAGACCCTGGGTTTAATTTCTACCACTGTGGGGGAGGGGTGTTGAGAATGATTGTGATGTCTCATGATATTTCACTGTATGTAATACATGTGGCAGAATATGTGTTAACTATAAGTAAGACTTTCTGTCAGTACAGACTATTAATAGTTTTTTTATTAGAAGTTACAGGCCTTTCTGACTGTTGTATGATTGTGAGTGATGCGCTCTAATTTGTGCTTTGTTCAAGGGTCAAATTGTACATTAATTTAAGCTATCATATCATCAGGCCATAGGAGCCCAGTGTGCACTTTTCGTATAAAGGATAGTACCATTCTTGGGGTATGAAAAAAATTATAATCATGCTTAGGAGTCTCTGGAAATAGGCATTTAATAGTAGAAGTAAGGTCTGTCAGAGCAGGCGCTTTGCTCATTTTGTCTGCCACCTGTATTCCTGGCACTTAGAAAAGTCTCTGGTTTATAATAGGCACTTTGGGGCCCTCCTTTTTTTGTATTTTGTCTTTGTATTTTAATTGGTTGTAGTCCAGTCTTGGTGCCTAAATTAGGGTCTCTATTGTTATGATAAAACACCATGAGCAAAAGCAGTTTGGGAAGGAAAGGGGTTATTTTACTTACACTTCCAGGTAACAGTTTATCACTGAGGGAATTCAGGGCAGGAACTTGGAGGCAGGACCTAATAGGGGAGGCCACAGAGGAGTGCTACTTACTGGCCTGCTCCTCTTGGCTTGCTCATCCTTCTTTCTTATAGCACTCCTGACCACCAGCCCAGGGTGTGGTGCTGCCCACAATGAGCTAGGCCTTCTCACACCAATCATAAATCAACAAAATACATTACAGGCTTGCCCCACACACCAGTCTGATAGGAACGTCTTCTCAATTGCTGTTCTCTTCCAAAGTGACTGTCTATGTCAGGTTGACATAAAACTAGCTAGCACAGTGCCGAAGGGTTGATGTGTCAGGTGCTTTTGCCTTTCTATTTGCTGATTTCTAAAAATAGTCTCTTTATTTGAAGGTACTCTGTTAAAATCTGTGAACTTTAAAACATTGCAATTTTTAAAGATTCTTTCTTAAATTTAAGAGCTATTTCTGTGTATGTCCAAGTATATTCCCTATGTTTTAAAATTATGCCTTTGCAGCCTACTGTTCTTTTGGCCTATGTGTGACCCATGCTGGCTCCAGGAGAAAGTGTTCTCATAGCAGTGGTCAGTTGGTCTAGTGTGTGCCAAGCCACAGCCGTGGTATGGCATGACCTTTTGTCAGGCTTTTAGGTTAAATGTAAGATAGAAGATACTGTATTTAAATTTTTTGGAAATAGCAGACCGATTAGAAAATACTTTCTGGCATTTCAAATTTGAAGGACTTTCTAACTTAATTGAAGTGTCATTAGAGTCAGAATGACATTTCCCCCATCACAAATCAGTTTAAGTTCATTGATTAAAGAAGACAGTCAGTTGAATAATGAGTGCAAAGTTTGTTTTTTTTTTAAATCACCTGACATGCTGAGCATTTACTTGGGAGAATCCCATCGTTCACTTGATATCACATGTTCTTTGAGATGCTACTGCTCAGTTTGAACAAAGTGTTTCAAATGTCTTAGGGAGTACAGTCCAGGTTTTGAAACTAACTTTGAAGACTAACGATCTAGAATATTTTCTTGTTTTCTTTAAAAATCAGACTTGAAAGTCGAGCAGGATTATGGAACTAGTTGTCATTAACTTTTACCAGTAATTAGTGAACGTTGTAAAGTTTGTAGAAACATCAAAATATTTGATGAGTAGAAATTAAATGAGATTTAATTTAATGTTATTTAAGTATTTGATCACAATGGTGTTCAAGACTTGTCACTTGAGTGGATTATTGTAAAACATTATTATAGTAGCATTGTTAGTATTTTTAAAGTTACTTCCTAATTTGGCTCCTATTATAGCTGATTGCCTTTGAAATCCCTCTCAACCTCTTCCCCTTCAGTTCCTTCTTCCTCCTTCTGCATGCTGGAATTGGCTTCACAGGACTACACTTTCAAATGAATGTTATTTTCTACAAAACATGCACCTTGGAAAGATGTGTACCATTGTTTTAAAATTTCTCAAGGCTTCTTAGGCATTACTTTAAAGACAGTCTTTTTGAACTAAATGTAATGTGTGGAAGAGTCTGTGATCACTTTAAACCAGTTATATTAAACCACTTACACTGTGATAAAATGTGCAGATACGCCCCCTCCCCCCTTTTAATTTTCATATGGCACCCTTTGTTACTCATTGAGTGGAGCCCAAACTCAGCAAACCTCTTCTGTGCTGAGTCCTTTTAGGCTTCCTCTGCCTGTCCAACTTTGAGTAATTCTTTGAAGATTTTGTGCTTTATATCTGTACCTTAAAAAATACTTTTATTCTTTATAACTAACTTGAAATATCTTTTCCCCATGCCCTACTACCTCCCAGCCATTAACTCAACTTATCCATCAGGTTCCAGGAAGCTTTTTCTGGCCTACATAAAAGATTTTGTCTATGATGCATGCTACTATAATTTTTTAAAGCATCATTCTACTTAATTTTAAATCAAACTTTGATTGTCCACATCTTAATGACATTTGTCCACCACTACTCTTCTTCTCAGTGCCAAACCTGGTTCCAAGCTACATGAGGTTCGTGGTTGGTGATAATATCACTTAGTTATAATAAAGCATGACTTAAGAGCCATAGGCTTTATCTCATACTAGTGTAGCTTCTAAGGTAATGGACAGAGGTAAGTATTCAGGTGCTTTTCTATCTGTTGCCATAGGACCATTCAATATGGGGAGCTTCTTTTCACAGCTATAAAATTAAAAAACAGTATCTTGGCTTAGGGTTGTAGTTTAGAGGGTTTGCCTAGGATGTGTAAGGATCTTGAATTGAGCTCTAGAATTACAAAAAAGTAAAAAATAAAAAAAATCTAAGGGAGAGATTAAGTAAAATAATGTATCATAAAGTACCATCTGAATAACTGCCATACTGCACAAGTAAAAACAATAACTTACAGTAGTCTTACTCAGCTGGCTCTGAGGCAGGTGTCAGGAGGAAAAAAATTATCAGTGTTGCTATTCTGAGTAATTTTGCAGCATAATTTCTCTGATTTTTTTCTGAAAGTCGCTTTGATCTCTGTTTCTGAGCAGTTAGTCAGTTTCTTCTTAATAATTGTATACAAATTCACTGTTGTTTCAACCCATTATGTGAAAAACATCAAATATAGCCTTTTAATAAAGGCTACTATATTAAGGGCACAGATTTGTGTTTTATGTGTACAAGCTAAAAATACACACACACATACACAAAAGAACTTAAGACCAGTGCTAGGCACAAGTTTCAAGGCTAGACTAGGCTGCACAGCGAGACCACTCCTCACAAACCAAACAAACCCCAAACTCCATAGGAGTAAGGACTTTTTAATGAGTAAATCTTTATAAAGTAGATAAGTATAGAATGGCAAAGCATTTGGGAAGAACCTGAAAATATAGTCTTGGTTTGGCTGATTGTAGGTAGGCTGAGGTAAAAAAAAAAAAAGAAAGAAAGAAAGAAAGAGAATTGCTCAGGATTTCTTGTGTACAATTATGTAAGTAATAATTGGTGCTGGTGATTAAAACTGAGTAGCTGGTAAATGCAGGTTTATTTTACTCTGTTGTATTCAAGCATGTACCAAGCATTTGAAAGCTTTGAGTTCTCTGGGTTTGGAGATGAATTTTTACGTGTTACAGTATGATGAGAATGATCTTTGAAAGGAAATCTCTGCAAGAGATATTTTAAATCATTCTAATACTACATATAGATGTATATTCTCAAATTTTAAAAAGTGACTAAACCTGAATTAATTCAAATAATATAAACAAACAAAACATTTTAATGATTGAAGTTACCCAAAAGTTATTAGTGATTTTTTTTTTTTCCTTCCCAATTTGATATAATTTTGTTTAATGGAAGTTAGGCTGCTGCTGCTGCTGCTGAATCCCTGTAATCGCAGCATTTGGGAGTAGGCAGTAGGATTGTGAGTTTGAGGCCAGTTTGGGTTATATAGTGAGAACCTGTCTGAATAAATATACAAAAAAATGAGAACAAATTAGCAGATTGTAAAAATTTGACTATTTCTTCAACTCATTTTATTTTCTTACGTGATTGTAATTATCCAAGTTGTTAATACCGCTGATAATTCCTTGAATAGGATATAAAGCCCAAGTACATGGTACCCATGTTTTAGAAAGATGATTATGTATTATTACTGAAAGGTTCTGGAGGCCCAATTAACAGTAAGTATTTTGACCAAATCTCATTCAGTATCTATCAGCACTGTCCCAAAAGGGAGGGGAGAAGTCGTACTTGGATGTTTAAAACATAATGGTTGGGAGAATTCCTCTTGCTCATTTAGTTTTTCATAGATTATTTTTGAGTCTAGGTTTGTATTTAATGAATCTAGAAGCTCACATAAATATTCAACTTTACATAATATACAGTTTATTGTCAGCTTGATACACTCTTAGTTTCAGATACACCACCTCCACCACCACCTGTGGAAGAGCCAGTCTTTGATGAATCCCCTCCTCCACCCCCTCCTCCAGAAGATTATGAAGAGGAGGAAGCAGCTGTGGTTGAGTACAGTGACCCTTATGCTGAAGAGGACCCACCATGGGCTCCAAGGTCTTATTTGGAAAAGGGTAAGTGTCAGGAGACCATCTGGAGGGATGAGAAGACATCTGCACACAGAAATGAAACTTGCTGGGACAGAAAAGAGTCTTGTTTATTTTCTACTTATAAGTAAAGGTTATTAGTATTACCTGTTCTGTTTGGTTATTCAGTCAATTTATAGGGTTTATGTTTTTTGAACATTAGTAAAATTTTATATATTTATCTGTTACCATTGAACTTGCTTTTTACAAACTATTTGTATAACACAAAAATAAAAAAAACAAGTAGGCTTTTCTTTGGAATCCCCCAGGAAGATTATTTTTCCAAATTGTTTATTTTTATTATTTTCTTTAACCCATCCTTTCAGCCATCAACATCAGCATCATCATCAGTATTATTATTATTATTTTTGATGCAGTCTTGCCAGGTAGCCTAGGTTGGCTTCTACTCTTGATTCTTCTTCCTCATACTGAGATTACAGGTGTGTATACTGAGCTGAACTTTCAGATAATTAATTTTGAGTTATTTTTATATGTTTGAGTTTGAGTATCTCCACAGGAAACTTTCTTCCAAAGAGTAATGGTTTCCCAGTCTTTTCCCTTCCCTTCCCTCCCCACCCTTCCCTTCCCCTTCCTTCCCCTTCCTTCCCCTTCCCCTTCCCCTCCCCTCCCTTTTTCTCCCCCCACCCCCCTTTTTGTTGCTGTCTCTATTTTTTCAAGACAGGGTTTCTCTGTTGTAACTCTGGCTGTGCCTTGAACTAACAGAGATCCACCTGCCCCTGCCTCCCAAGTGCTGGGGTTAAAGGCATGTGCCACCACTGCCCAGCTCTCCCAGTCTTTTTTGTAGTAACGTGTGTGTGTGTGTGTAAAGTTGCCTCTGTTAGATAACCATGACATAGCAGTTGGGACAGGAGATTCCAAGTCTCAAATCTGACCAGCTTAGCTATACACGGTGGCTCCTACCTGGTCCTCAGTCCAGGTCAGCCTGGGCTACAGAATATCACTCTACCTCAAAAAGAAGAAAATCTAGCCAGCTTAGAGGGAGAGAAATATGTTGATGCAGAAGGAAATTTTCTGTTAAAGAAATGAAACCAACCAACCCCACTATATCTCAAAACTGGCTGCAAGTTTTAGTTTTAGTCACTGTTCTAGTGCTGTGATGAAACACCATGACCGGGGGCTTGCTTACCAGTTTCAGAGAGTTAGTCCATGGTCATCATGATGGAGAGTGTGACAGCAGACAGACAGGTATGGAGCTGGAGCAGTAGCTAAGAGCTTACAGATCCTTCTCTGCAGGCAACAGGCAGAGACAGACAGACACAAAAAAACAGAGACGAAGAGAGGGAGGGTGTGAGCCTGGGGCTGGGCCTGGCATGGGTTTTGAAACCTCAACACTCCCAGTGACACACTACCTCCAACAATGCCACCCAAACTAATCCTTCCTAAACAGTCCACCCAATAGGGACCAAGCACTCAAACATATGATCCTGTTGGGTCATTCTCGTTCATACCTCTACAATCACCTGTGTGCTTTTCTGAAGAAACGGGAGAACTTATGGGGCTGGTGAGATGGCTCCGCAGTTATGAGCTTTTGCAGAGGACTCAAGTTCAGCTCCCAGCACCCGTGTTGGATGGCTTACAGTCACCTATAATTCCAGCTCCAGGGGGATCTGATGCTTCTGGCCTCTGTGAGTACCTGCACTCAGTACATCCTGCCATACAGACACAAATACACATAGTCAAAAACAATTAAAATAAATCTTAAAGAAATAGTGAACTTAACACTTTTGGCCAAGAGAGAGCAACAGTAAGCAGATTTAGTCATTTGGAGGAAAATACAAAAAATGATACTTTCTGAGAACAACAGGTGGTAGCATAGCTTGATCCCCAAACAAAAGGGAATCCTTTCACATTATGTATATTTTATAAATGTCACAGCTTGTCAAGATGAAGGAGAGGGAAGCAGAGTATCTTTAGAGACAGATGGACAGACTGTGAACTTCCTGAAGATGAAAAATACAGTATTTGGAGTGACATTGCAAAAGAAGGGATCAGCAGCCTTGACCACAACAATAGAAACATCCAAACTCTGCCACAAAGAAGAAAATTTTTAAAAAGCAAAAGCAAACCAGTAGGCCTATAGAGCTAGACCAGATAGTAGTCATTACATACATACATACATATGTACATACACACATAATGTATATATATATACATACACACATACACATACATACACATATACATGTGTGCACATACATATACATGTATATGTACCTATGTGTATATATGTATGTATGTCTCTACGAAAGGTAAAAAGTCAAAATGTTTTCATAATTGAAGATACATCTAGTTATTCATTGCTATTTAACAAATGATTCCAGAATTTACTATCTTAAACAGAACATACTTATTCTCTTCCACTTGTCTGTGTGGCTTAGCTGGGCCCTCTAACCCAGGGAGTCTTATATAGTGCAGTCCAGGTATAGGCTAAGGCTTAAGGTTGCTGGGTTTTTTTTTTTTTTTTTTTTTTTAAACACATCATGACCAGGTTCTGTAGCTTTTTTGTTTTTTGTTTTTTTGAGACAGGGTTTCTCTGTTGTAACTCTGGCTGTCCTGGAACTCACTCCATAGACCAAGCTAGCCTTGAACTCACAGTGATCTACCTGCTTCTGTTTCCCAAGTGCTGGGACCAAAGGTGTACGCCATTGCCACCCAGCTACAGTTGTTTTTACGGCTTGGGTAGGGAAGAAACTTACTCTCAAGATCATTTATTTGGCCTAAGTTAAGATTAGTTTCATCATGATTATTAGCATGAGGCCTTTTTAGCCAGACTGTCCACAGTTCTGGGCTGCATAGTCCTTTCACAGGGGCAGCTCACAACACGGTGGTTTCCCTCATTAGAATGAATAACCAAGAAGAGCTAGAGAAAGTGTATTGGCAGAACAGAAGTTTTTGATCTAATCTCAGAAAAAGAAATAGACCCTAGATAGAAGAAACAAAATCATGCTAAGGCACATCATAAATAATTTAAAACCACCTAGAAAGAGAAAATATTAAAGGTGTTTAGAGGGGAAATGACTCATTACATATAGAACAAAGAGTAACCTGAGTTACAGGAGAATCTGCAGAAGTTTGTGAGTCACCTAGCCTGGTCTACATAGTGGCAGACATCATGAGAACTTAAACAAGGTGAGAGGTGATCGACACCAAATATGCCTGAATTCCAGAATGTGCCTGCCTGTACTCAAGAGACATTTTTTCTTAATTCTGTCTCATCTCTTGTGGTTTTTCCTTTTGATTCTTTTGGGTTGAGTTTTTTGGTATCTGATATGCAGACGGTCTTAGATGACCCCTGTGAAAGGGTCATTTGACCCCCAAAGGGGTCATGACTCACAGGTTGAGAGCCACTGCTCCACAGTGTCTTTGTTACCAATACCAACACTTCTCCAGACCATTCTCATTTCTTACTTCCCCTTGAGTGTGTATTAGCGGTACTTAGTACTAACTCAGTAGATGAATAATACTGACTGTGGATTTATTTAGAAATGTCCAGTCATTGTGTTGGGGGAGATGAGTGAGCAGTATCTCCAGCGTTCAGTGTGATGCTCGTTGCTCTCTGTGCCAACTTAACATATTTTATGAGAGAAGATAGTTGAATCATCTTTGTTCCACCTTCCCCTTCCTCCTCCCATTTCCTTTCCCTCTTCTGGTCTTGGACATATGTTCATATTAAATTTAAAAGGAAATGTTTAGTTTTGCCCAGCTAAAGCACTTCATATAGGACATTGCACTGAAGTGCTGACTTCCAGCAGTGTAATTGGGAATTTAGTGTTTTGATGTTAGTACTAGAAATATTGAGGGGAAAAAGCAGGCACCATTAATTCTCTTTTACTTATAACCACATAGAAACAGCCAAATGTTTAACATTTCATGTGTGTTTATGTTTCCCTGGAATGAAAATTGGTAATTTTAAATGGCATTTTTGAGGGGAAATTAAAATGTTAATTTCAGTTGATCATTATTTTTACCCCGTTACAAAAACAAAAAAGGATTCGCCCCCCTCAAAAACTCAAAAACCCAGGGTCTTCTGTACTACTGTAACCAAAGTCCATAACTCATATTTTCTATGAACTCTTTCTTTCCTTTCCTCTTCCATTTCCCCCTCCCTTTCTCCTCGCCCCCTCCTTCCCTTCCTTCTAGCTGTGAACTGAACCTTGGCCTTTTACCACTGAGTTAAATCCACAACCCACAATTCTGTATTTTAAAGAAAAAAATGGTTGCACCTTGAGTGTAATAACTAGTCTACTAAATTACTCTGTTGCTACAGAATATAAAGATAATTATCTTCTGGAATACTTCTCAGTGAGTGCATTTCTCTTAAGTACCAACAATGTTGCCTTTTCTTTATTAAAAAAAAAAGCTAGAAAATATTGATTGGCTGTCAATACTAAACATTTAATTCAATTTTTTTATACCTAAACATATCATGTAATTACACTGATTGTTTTTAGATATTTAGTGATATTTTGAGAAACACAGCCCTGACTCTTCTAAGTTAGGCCTCTGTAAAATATTTTCTGATGTCTTCAGTGTATCCCAATAATAGAAGATAATCGTGTATGGGGGAAGATTAGATAAAGCCATTAGATTTTTACTCAAGTGGTCCAGAAACACAGGGCCTTACGTGTGCTCTGAACTACATCCTAGCCTTCAGGTTTTCCCTCCCTCCCTCCTGAGACAGGGTTTCTCTGTTGTAACTCTGGCTTTCCTGGAACTCACTCTGTAGACCAGACAGGTCCTGAACTCAGCGATCTGCCTGCCTTTGCGTCCCCCAGCGCTAAGATTAAAGGTGTGCACCACCACTGCCCAACAGAATCCTCATGTTTTCTTTAAGATAAGTTAGAGTGTATGCTTAGAAAAATAGCTGGAGATATTTTTTTAATTTAAAAAATTCATTTATTTACATGTTGTGCACACATGTGAGTACCATGGTGGAGGTCAAAGGACAGTTTGTGGCAGTCTGTTTTCTTCTGTTACGTGAGTTCCAGGGATTGGATTTGGGTTGTCAGGCTTGGTGGCAATACCTTTACCCACCCACCATCTTGCTGGCACAAATGGAGACTTTTGTTGAAAAAAGTTCTTTGAGGTGTGCAGAAAATACAAGGCATTGGAACAAAGCTTAAGTCTTAAGTGGATATGAATTAAGTAATAAGGTATCCCACTTTATCCAAATTCTTGAAGGTAGATGTAATATGAGAACTAGAGGTTATCTGAGATAAAGGCTCAGAGGCCCATTGCCAAATGATTTAAACCAGTAAAACCAATAGGGACTTACAGGTGTCCTGGTTTTCCTAGCACTTTATTATTGTGGATGTAGTAAATTGGCAACATAATGCAATACATGTTATAAAAGAAAAAGTATGTGTACAGTGGGCTTAATTGTAGGGATTCAGACCTCCCATTCACCATTAGAGTCCAGCAAAGGAAGCATGGCCCTACAGTTCTTCAGCTCTCTCATCTCTCAGTTGCCTCATAATGTATCTCACAACAATAAATGCTAAATGCAAGCACTTGTTTTACATGGTGCCTCAGTATAAGTTCAAATGAGTAGCTGTCTTTCATGATCCTAGACTAAGCTTTTCTCTGCAGTTGGTTTTCTTATAGGCCAATAAAGGGTAAGTTTAACTAAACGTGATTTTTTTTATACTGGATTTAGAATCTTTTTGTAGAAAAGGATATTTGATTAGAAAGTTGCTGTGTATGAGCACCTGTTTGGTTTTGTTTTTCTAGGAATGATATTCTTGTTCACATCCTATTTTGTTTCCCCCTAGTTGTGGCAATTTATGACTATACAAAAGACAAGGAAGATGAGCTGTCCTTTCAGGAAGGAGCCATTATTTATGTCATCAAGAAGAATGACGATGGTTGGTATGAGGGAGTTATGAATGGAGTGACTGGGCTCTTCCCTGGGAATTATGTTGAATCCATCATGCATTATTCGGAGTAAAGCTCAGTGCAGCTGTGTTCCCCTTCTGGAGGTCAGGTCTTCCCAGCTGAGCTAGAAGCTCTGGGAATTCCTGCCCAGTGAAATGAATGAAGCATACAAATGATAAAGTTACTTCTTTTATTACTATGTTTTGGTTTATCCCTTAGTATTAAAAACAAAAAATTCAAAGCCAAGTCTGAACAAATGGATCTTCATGCTGTCATTTGTACTATGCTGTCTGGATTAAAAATGTGACCATTTCTCAATCTGTGAAAGGCATAACAACATGAACATGTAGCTAAAATAAATCAGACCAAGACTGATTTGAGAAGAAAATCTGGGATCTTTCTCAGGAATGGTGTATACCCTTGGATTCCTCTTCCTGTAGAATCTGTGACATTGGATGTTCATTGCCTCTGCTTTGGGTTTACTACTCTCATGGCCCGGTGGACACCCTTACCCCTTTCTTTTACCATACCGAGAGGAAGGAACAGTGTTTAAATACCATATTTAACTACTTTTCAATTGTTTCAAAAGGCTGTTTTCTTAACACTGTAAATCCTGTGTTCTCTTAGCACTGGAGTGTGCTAGGCGAGTTAATCCTCAACTCCCTTGCATCCTGTCTTGTTTGTAGATTATAAGGATGACAATGTGAAAGTCTCCAAACACTCCCAGGATGGTTAACAGTCACACAATTTGATTTTAATGCACTGTTGTATAGACTGCATTGCTGATGGCAGCCAGTGAACCTGGTGTGAAATGTGGTAGGCTCCTTTGTGCACTGAAGTGGGTGTGTGACGCGGGACAGGAAGGTCCCTAAGGTCTTTGAAGGGAAGAGTTCCAGACTTTTACCTTCAGTGCTGTATCAGAGTAGAACCTAGGAAGTCAAGACTAGCTATTGCTGTTCTTTTGCTATTGAAAAACATTTTCCCCCTCCTTTTTTGAAGAGACTAGTTGTTGAGTCTTTGACAGTCACTGGACTGGGAATGAAAGGCTGCTGTATGCTCTTGGACCATTATCAATGGCAGTGTTAGCTGATGCTGAGTCATTTTTATTCTCTCAGCTGTAGAAAAGTAAATATCCTCCTGACTTGATGTGATTAGACTCTAAAGTAGCTGCTCCTAATAAGAATCTGAACTTAGTATTTCAGACTAAAGAGTATACTGGGAAAGACTAGTAGGATTGCCATCTTCCTCCTTATCGCACAGTTTAAATTCAGTGGAGTTCGTATGTCTGGTGGCTTTAATAATCACTTCTGTAATTAATGTAAGAAAATGGAAATAATGGAAAAAAAACTAAAGGAGATGTTGGTGCTTAGTAGCTGAATACCATAGTGGTGGGCCAGTTTGTATTTAGGTCCAACGTTCCAGCATGGAATCTTAACAGTCCAGTGAATTGGCCAGGAATGAATTTGTCTAGGTAACTTCACCTGGAGGGTGAAAAGGAAGAGGAATAGCTGTCTATAATTCAGATGCAGGCCTTGAACATGCTGAATAGCAAAGCTAGAAGAACTTGGTTGAAAAAAAAAATGGTTGTAGGTATGAAGAAAAGCAGATGGAATAGGCAGAAGCTACCACTCCACTTGCAGATCTGTTTCCTGAGCCTGAAGCCTCACTGTGGAACCAAGACCCAACCAGTTTCCTTCTCAAGACTTTTTTTTTTCTTTAAAGTTGCAGGTTTTTGTTTCAGATATAGTTCTCTTGTGTTAGGCGCTCCCCCCCACCCCCATCATACTAAGATTATAAGCAGGAGCCACTACACGAGGCAGCAGGCTTAAACACACACACACACACACATTGCACATCAGCTATTATACTTTTAAACTTTTCTGCTCACTTTGGATTAATCTTTAACTTGCTTCTAGTATACTTTCCACCTTGTGCTTTTGTTAGGTCATCTTTAGTACCTTCAGGATAATGTCCCTGAATGTCTTCTGAGCCCTTAGCTCCATTATGGACCCAGCAAGACTATATATGAACATATTTAACTTCGCTTGCATTGGTACATGGAAACTTCTGAAAATAGATGCACTAATTATTTATTTAAGTGGCCTTTTGTTGAACAAGCTTAGTGGATTAACAAGGTAATGTTTGGAAACCCAGCAAGCAACTAGCTTGTTAATAGTTACAGAAACAGCTGGTGTTGGGCACCAGTACAGCTTACCTGCTGGATGCCTGCTGAATTGGGTTTGAAGATTTGCACTGGGGTAATCCATGGGCCAGGGCCCCTCCCCCCCATTGAATACTGATGTGATTAAAAAACAAAACCACTTATCTCTTGGCTTTTTTTCATCTTTTAAAAGTTTTGTAATTTTGAATTCTGTAAATTGTCTTGGAAGGATACTCTGTAACAATGAGCCAGGCCTACAGTAATGGGAGACTTTTAATGTATGTAATATTTTGTAGATTGCATGCTGTTAATACTGTGAGATTTACTGTTTTATTGTAAATTTTCCCATTTATTTGCCCATAAACTAAAATATGGTTGATATTAGGAATTCAAATGAATGTTGAAACTTTGCTGACCAGTAAGCAACCAATTTCATCAGGACACAGGTGCTCGGAGGGTGCTGGTCTCTTGAAATGTTCCCTTTACCCTTAAAAAAAAAAAAAAAAAAAAAAAAGACTGGACATATGTCTCTCTCTCTCTCTCTCTCTTTTTCTATTAGTATTTGAAGGTCTATGGATCTGAGTGAAAATATATTCTTGTGTTTGACCTTATAGCCAAGGCAAATTAGAAACAAAAATAGTGCCAATGTTTTGAAATCTAGATCCAAGAGATTTCAGCCTGCTGTGTTTGGAATAAATGCGAATTTTTAAAGATGTCTCCTACAGTATTTTCCTTTTGGCTACTCCCTTCTATCTTAAGAGGCACCTACTGACCCCATCTTGGGATTGGTACAGGACTGCTGGTTTTGCTGTTCCTAAAGCCAGTAGGTGACATTTTCATCCCTCCTCTCCTCCCTGTACTACTGCTGTTTATTGCCCACCTAGATGGTTTGTGCATCTTTACAAAAGATGTCTACATTGTAGTTGGGCTCATAAACAGTTTTATGCTAATTAAAGACATCAAAATGATAGCTTGCTTTTATCTCTCTGTTTTCATTTTCCTTTAAAGGTCACCTTTCTGCAGCACAACTCTTGTTTTGCCTTTATTACTTTTTCTCCTAATGGAGAGATATGGCTGTCCTGAAGACCACCTTTACTTCTGAAAAGGGCTTTGGTGGAGAAATAGTAGGATCACTGTGAAATCTATGAAATGAGTGGGAGCTGTTTATTTCTGGATAGTTTTGGCTAGGAACTCCTGATAGGCGTGACGGTGACATTTCTCTAACAGTATTTATGTGGAATCAGAATTTTATAACTAAACAAGCTTTAAAGAAGTTTGTTCCGGTCTCACTTTAAGATCTGGGTTAGATACTTTGTTTCATATAAACAGCTAGTTTTTGACTCAGTGCTCAGTATTCTCCAACATACCACGACTGTGGTAATTTAATGTGCTGTATTTTTCTTTTTCAAAGAATTCTATGTGTCTTAGGGCTTTACTTGAAAAGATATGCCATGTTTTGATAAATAACTATCCAAGTATTCAGATTGCTTAAAGGAGTTTAAGTGCAACCTGAGTGGAAATAATCTTCATTTACCCCTTCTGAAACTACATCCATAAACAACCTTCTGTAAAGGTTATGTGTAGCAAGAGTGCATTGTATTTAGTTCTACACTGGCAGGAGCAAAGCAGAGCACAGCACAGTACACAGCCTTACTTATGAGAGCCTTACACAGTTACTAAATGGAGAAATTGAGCTTATTATCTAAGTTTATTTTATGCTCTTTGTTTTATTGAGAAGCTCTATTAAAAAAAAATGAAACGACAAGGCCTAGGTAAACATGTTAAAATTTTTGTAAAACAAAACAAAACTTATTTTCACATTTAACTGAAGCCTCTTTTGCAAGTACAGAATTCTATGGGAAATCAGTTTTTAATCATATTTTCTGTCCATGTACTTTTTTTCTTAAGAAAATGGTTTACAAAAAGAATATAGACAATTTATGACCTGGCCAGTTCCACTTTATAGCTCCCAGAGAGTTGGTGGTACTGAGTAAAAAACCATTCTCAAAGCAACTTGGCGGGCAACTGTTGCCACTAACATTGTTTGTGTGTGCCATTAAGCACTTCCAGATGAGTGAGGGACAGTCAATTTTTAAATTGTATTTGGAATAATTACTGCTGTGTACTAAGAACTTGACCCAAATAAAAACCACAAAGTACATTCCAGTGTCTTGCAGCATTATTTATGTATTCACTTTCTAAGGTGGTTTTAAGTATTGATGGTACTGTTCACTTTCTTACTACTTAAGACTTTAAAGTGTTGAACCTTTAACAATTTTGATCTCTGATATATTTTAAAGACAGCTGCTCATTTTAATTATGAATGTTTCCAAATAAGCCTAAATTTTGCTAAGTGTAAATTTTTCAGCATTGGAATGGGGTTGATTAAAAACATAAAAATACGGGTTAAGATCCCAGATGACAAACTTACTATAAAAGTTTTCTAGTGGTCTAAGTAAATTGGTGATTTATCTCCAGGGTAAAAACACTACTTCAGTTATTGTTGCCTTACAAGTGTCTTTGACACTTTCATGTCATACCATTCAAAAGCTGAAGCTAACACACATATTCTAGAAGAATGTTTTAAAGAAAAGGCTTTCTCCATAAATAAAAAGGTCTTTTAGTCACGAGAATATTCTCATTTTTGAAGGTAATCAGATGCAGCCTTTTGTTTACCCCTGGGTTTGTATGGAATACACAGATATGTTCTGGGGATTGGGAGGTGCCATTTGTTTCATCATCTACTTTCTCCAAAGCCAGAGTCAAGGAGAGTTTCATAAGGGTAGCACTAATAGATGGTAAACAACTTTTTAAGTTTCATTATAGTTTGATGATAAATGGTAAGATGATCTGTAACCTGTGACTACATGAATCCACTTGATATGGCAGTCCCAATACATAACTTTTTCCAAATCATTGGGGACAGCATCCTTATTGGTACTAGTTTTTACCCAGTTGTACTTCATTGAAAAGAGATCAAGGGCTGGAGAGATGGTACAACAGTTAGGGGCACTTACCCTAGGTTTGGTTCTCAATTCTGTAGTTGTAGTTCCAGGTCTGACACCCTTTTCTGGCCTCCATGGGCCATATACTCATGAAGGCTCACACAGAGACAATTTGGGGAGGGGTGTTAAGACAAGGTTTCTCTGTATAGCCCTGGTTGTCTTGGAAGTCGCTCTGTAGACCAAGCCTCAAACTCAGAGATCCTCTTGCCTCTGCCTCCTGAATGCTGGGATTAAAAACGCGTGCTACTACTGCCCGGCTAATAAAATTTTTTTTAATCTAAAACAACAAAAAACTATTACTACTTTTAAAAATGAGATCTCCCCCCTCCCCGCCCCAGTGTGTATGTGTACGCATGCAGAGGATAATTTGTGGGAATTGGTTCTTTCCTACCCATGTGGGTTCCAGGAATCAAACTCAGGTTATCAGGCTTGTTGGCAAACACCTTTACTTGCTGGCCCCTTATACTTCCTAATTAGTAATATTTAGCTATTTTTAGTCCGTTGGCATTAACAAGAAAAACACACCAAACTGTAGTTAATTCACCTCCAACACTTAATTTGTTCAGGATATCCAGACACAACAAATTTAAAAACAGGTTAAGAATTTACTTTATTTATGTGTATGCATGCCACATGTTCAGGTGTCTTTGGAGGCCAGAAGTAGACATTGGATCCTTTGGAGCTGGAGTTACAGGTGGTTTTGAGTTGCCGGTGCTGGGAACTGAACTCTGGTCTTCTGGAAGAGCAGAAAGCATTCGTAACAGCTGAGTCATCTCTCCAGCCCTACAAAACCAGGCTCTTAATGGTGCTCATCAAAAACACTCGAAATCCTTGTGTTTAAATGGAATCTATGTATTTTTTTTTATTATCATTAAGGATTGGGCTAGCTGACATAAAATACGTAATTGGAAAAACAAATTTACTCTGGCCAGATGACCACTGTCCTAAGCCATTAAAATAGTTCATGACAAGTGGCAAGTGTAACTCAGAAAATAACTTAATCCAGCAGTAGAACAAAAACATCTTCAGTAGTACTGAATGAATATATCTCTTTCATATATATTTGTGTGTATATATAGTTTTGCACAATCAGGGAGCAAGGCACATAATGAAATGAGTGTACATTTATGCAGAAGAAAATAATAGCAACAAGGCTGAAAGAAAACCACAACTTCATCTTCACCAAGCTGTGCATAATCCTCTGAATAATGTCCTCTTTCTGGTACATTTCTGTTATCTTCATGCTTTAAAAAAGTATATTTCCACATTACATCTATTTTATGACAAAATTCCCACAGCTAGAAGTCAGAGTGAGCCTTGACTCAAACAGGGAAAGGAGAGGACAACCCCAGTTAAAGATAATGTGCAATTCTCTTTGAAAACAGTAAACAGTATTTTTACAACACTCGGCACGAGCTAATCATATTTTCCTTATGCCTCTCTGGAAGAGGAGTTCACTAGTGGCTGATATTAAAACTAATCAAGTTATTTGAAACATTCCAGTTACTGACAGTTTTCTAGGATGGACTATTTACAAATACAGGAAAAAACTTGGAGGTGGAATCATGAAAAACGGCAGTTTTTGGTATTGTAACAAATTTAATGAATGGATAGTTTCTAAAAACATGTATTCCTCTGTTGTCTCCCTTAAGTGCTACAGCCATGTCTTAATTCCTAAGAAGTTGATGCTTTTACAATCACTTGCTTGAAATTCATAGTTCATGAACAATATGCTCCCAAATTTGGCTGGCTCTTAAGTAGGACTCAGTGTTGACTTGAGCCACTTCTCTCAATGTCTTTGGTAGAAAACAGCCAGATTCCATTTAGGTGGATGAAAACACTTTTTCCTCCATTTCTGCCCAAACTTCAAAAAATACTTACCTTTCTTCTCTTTCATTAGCACCTCAAAGTTTACTTGGTGGTTTTTGTTGTTTTTAAATACTATTCCTCTAAAGAGTTCAAGGCACTGGGGATTATAGCAGATAGCTTTCTAAAATGGTTTACTTAGAAGCAAGCCCAATAGAGCCCCTGCTCCACACATATATGAAGTATGTTGTTCCATTAAGCAATTCTTTACCTAGACTTTAGGTTTCTCTTACATACAGACCTCCTAAGGGCACCCCAGGAACTGAACACTTCTAATTTCTTCATGGCTAAAGTGTTTATAACATGTTTTCACTGGATTTTAAAAAGACTATCTAAAAAGGATGGTGGGATAATTCAGTTTTGTTCTTGCCTTTCCCTTTGGGTCAACTTTGAGAGAGGTCACGTATTACAGATAATGTAAAGAGTAAAAAAAAAAAAAAAAAAAAAAAAATTAACGCTCCAAAAGGTATTTAAATTTAAAGGGGATTTTTAAAAAAGCTTAATTTAATCAAAAGTCATCACACAGCCATACAGGGCCATTGGTTTAATTGGTTTAAACTGGAGTAAAATCTGGAATTACATCAGTTATTTGCTAGTTCTACTTGCTTAAACATTGCTTTGTGTTTGTAACATAAAACTGGTTTTAGTTGAGTCACAAAGGTGACAGAAAGTTCTGTTGGAAGTCAGATAAACCGATCCACATTACTACCCTAAATACAGGCTGATTTCACCTTATATCTTGACACAACCTGATTGTTGGTTTTCTGTTAGAATAGCTTCTAAAACCTGGATTCCTATTAATCTTAACCTTGGAATCACTACCCTGTTAGATTAACTACGAACTCCCAATTCCAACTCTTTAGACAAACTCAGCATTATTTATAACATCAAAATAACACACAGAGGGGACCCAAAACATTTCCCAACCCTTAGGAAGATATACCATCAGTGGGTAGAAGCACCTTGATTTTTGGAAGACTTTTTAAAAAATCAAACTAAACAAAAAAACTCTACTGCCATCTCTATTACTTTTAATTGTCTGATGAAAATAAGTCTTTTTGGTAATCTTTAAGATTCAACCATCTTGCCTAGCTATGGTGGTGTATGCCTTTAATCCCAGCACTTGGGAGGCAGAGGCAGGCTCTGTGAGTTTGAGGCCAGCCTATTCTACAGAGTGAGTTCCAGTACAGCCAGAGTTACAACAGAGAAACCTTGTCTTGAAAAAAACAAAACAAAAAATCCAGCCATCTTTCTCATGTTAAAAAGTTTAGACATGGAAAAGAATCCAGTTACATAGTTAAGTAGATGTCTGAAAAAACTATTTTCCCAACCCCCAAGAATTTCAGCACTAAAAAGAGGAAGCATATTTAAATTTTTTTTGGAGTAAAGGCCAAGATTTAATACAGATAGTGTTCACACTAACACCTGTGAACTGTAGTGAAGTCATTTTATTAACTGAGACTAGGTTCTGCTGCCCTTCAGAGCTGGTGCCCAGCCCTTAAACACTAAGAGACTGTTCGGATTACCTAAATAGTAAACAGTAAGGGTGTGAACAGGCTAACCAGCGGTTCTGAAAAGCACCTATCTGTCCTGCCCTCAGGAGCACAAGGTCCTTCACCTTGCTCACTAGTCTGTGTCAGGGCAGCCTCCAGGTTCCTTTCACAGGCCTATAAAAGGCCATGTGAGCTGGAGCTGCCCAGCAGAAGGCAGTGAAGGAAGGCACAGAACGAGTGTATGGCAGTAGGTCTTGCCCATGAACACATCAAAGAAAAAGAAACAAAACTACATTTCAACAAAACCTCCAAACACACGTGGCAGTGAAGAAAATGAGAATGTGTCAATTAACAGCTTTCTATCTTTGGGGTAACACAAGCTGTATGCTGTCACATGACTGGAGTTAGAAATGTACAGTTTACTGCCCCTCATTTTCTTGGCTATTACCAGTATTCAAAGGTATCTGCTCTCCCAAGAAAGTAACACCAGAAGTGTTGGTTCAGGATGTACTTCAGAATTCCCATAAAGTCCATACTGAACAAATGAAGGCTCTTGATTTAGGGCTCAATCTAGATTGGAGGTACTTATTTTTCCACTCAAGGAAATCTTAAATTGTCTACCTGGCTTAACTTAAAAAGCAAACAAAAACCCCTAGAGATAAATATGGGGGAATAACTGGATTTGTAGAATGAACATAGAGCCACAGGTTGATGAGCATGGGGAAGTACTTTTCTCAGTCTCAGTAGGGCTTGGCATCTGTACCCAGGCTAACTACATTTGTTGTGCATGTTGAAACTTAACAGTGCAGGTGTATTAAAGGTCACAAGAATACCAAACACATAAATACTTGGTGAGCACTTGAAAGATCCAAAAAATATCTCTTAAGTTGGGGTTTTTCAAATGCACATGAAGTGCCCCCCCCAGCTGCAAGACTATTGAATTGCAGGTGTGATGGGAGGTGCCACTTACATACCTTTAGAGAGTGTTATAGTGAAACCTGGCACACAGTGCAAAGACTATATTCTCCAATTGTTTATCTTCTTGACCCAGATTGAGGAACAGGACCAAAAGATTTCTGCATTTGGCAATGGTTACCTTTACAACAGGCACAGACTCTTTACAAAGTGTGTCATTTGTAATTAGTGGGATGGCCAGTTTTTATTCTCTTACTTAAAAATAGCTTTAAGATTGTATTTTATTCCCAAGTCAACCTATCACCATAAGTTGATAAGCACACACATTCTCATGTACCTAGGAAAAGTAGCAAAAGCACATAGAATAGTGTGAAGCAGAGTAGTGTCATCAGAGCAATGCTTCCAGGTTGTGCTCAGCTGTACATGTGTGTGCCAATGTCACTTACCTGTAACTGGACTAGGACATTACATTAGAACACCTGGGCACCTGTACAGTCTCTATACTCAAACTGTAAACAGCAAAGATCTTAGCAGCTCCAGTAGCTATGGATGAAATCCCATTCTAAATGGATTCTTTGCATTACAACCTGATGAATGCCTGTACAATAAAGGGCCAGCTCTGTTCTTTTTTCCTTATCTTCCCTAGAGAACAGTTTGTAAAGGCATTGCAGAAGGTGACTTTGTTTTTATAATGATGTACTGCATTGGGCACAGGGTGTGTATTTCATACGTGATTTAATCCACGGATTTAAATGTGTGCTAAGGCACACACTACATACTAAGGTAATTGTGACCCAAACACATAACTGGGGCAGTATTTATAGTGTGTACTGGATATTCTCCCAATAAAGCAAGAATTATGAAGCCAAGTTGATGAAGCTTTGTAAGACAGTAGTGAAAGTAGCTAGGATTAGAGCATTAAGTATCCTTATGTTACCTGTGAAGACACCTCAGATGTGGCTGGGTCATAGCAGGACTACTCTAACTAGAATAGCCATGACTTCCCTATGTACAACCCAGTGTCTTCAGGACTCTCCTTCCTGCACTGTTTACCCGTTCTGTGTAATGAAGGTTTTCCTGATTTAAAGTGCCCCATTACGTGTAGCATTTCAAGTGTCAGTCAAGCACTTCTAAATTCAGCCAACTCGGAAAAAGTGAGAAAACAAACAAAAAAGCCCTACAGATACACCAAACATTCTGATATAATCTCAAACTGAGAAACTGCCATCGATTTCTTTCTTCTAGAACACATGCACAAATAGGTGGCACATGGACAGACACTTCAGAAATAACCTTCTAGTTTTTGGTCCAATCCATACGATAGACAAATTGTAAGTGACAACATATCCCCTCCTATGTCTGCTTCCACTCAAAATATACAAAACCCCATTTTCTGATTAGGAGGCAAAAGGAATAAATAGAATCAGTTCTCTCTATATATACACATTCACAAATGTTTACATATGTATATACACACAATCTCTATAGCTGTGTGTACATGCATGTACACACACGCAGCACATACACACACATACACACATAGCTGGACACTACCTGAATAACATATCAGGAGGCTCTGAACACCTGGATTCACAGATGGTCAGATAAACTGATTGTAGAACTGATTATAGATAGCATGAAAATAAGTCTGTGGCTACCAGTCTCTTGAGAGCTTAGTATTCTGGTCTCTTTTAGGGGGAGCAGGAGGGGGTCCTCTTCGCAATGTTGCATAGCCCGAAATATGACTACCTCCAAAGCCAGCCTTCTGCTGGTCAGACAGCAGCTCTGGTGGTGGTGGGGGTAGTGCCATGTCATCCATGGTGGCTGTGGGTTCTGCCCTGGACATGCGTGCGGAGGAGAGAGAGCCGTGCCGAGTGACAGACTTGCGCTGCAGTGTCCTGTTGAGATCAGCTAGGAATCCAGGCTGGACGCTGAGGCTGGATTTGGGAGAGGTGGGCACTTGGGGCACAACTGTGGTCATCACTGGCTGCTCAGAGATGTCAGCTTGAGTGAGGCGGGTGCTGTCGTTGCGCTTGGGCCGGGTAGGTGGTGGGGCTTTCTTCACTGATGTTTTAGACCAAAGCTGTGGCTGAGGATTAACAACTGCCACTTTGGGGGAGGTGTTTCCTGTGAATACAGCCGGAATCTCGATAGGGGGCAAAGGAAGCTCGATCTCAGGTGGAGGGGGTGGGAAGTCAGAATCGGAAGGAGGAGATGGAAATTCCACTACCAAGTCCTTTCCCACGCCCACTCAGAACAGAGGGTTTTGTTGACACAGTTCCTTGCTGCTGGATCCCAGGGAGGTTGACTCCAGAAAGGTGTAGTTTCCCAGGTTTGGGAGGTGCTGCAGGGGGTGGTGGGGTCTCTTTGCTGGGAGACCCTGACTCTGCAGGTGGTGCAAACTTGTTGACTAGACTGTCTACTGAGGGTCGCTTGGGCTCAGGGTGCTCTGCACAACTGCCGGACTTAATGCTGGAGTTGCGCTGCGGGGTTGGGGGTGGTTTCTTCCCCCCAGGACTGGACATCTTACTTGGCTTTTTGCCTGGAGATCCACCTTTGTCGGGGCTAGGTGAAGCCATGGGTGGCACTGGTGGTGGTGGGGGGGCGGGGGCTGGGGTTGGAGGAGGTGGTGGAGGAAATACCAGGCTGCTTTCAGGAGGGGGAGGAGGGAAATCTGGAGAAGGTACAGGGATTGAGCTGGGCTGCCATTTGGGTTTTGCTTTTACTGCAGGAGGGGACTGTGGGGTGATACTTGCTGGGAGGGGTTTTAGGGGCTGAGAGTCCAAAGGAGGAGGAGTGGGAGGGGGTGGAAATTGACTGGCTATCTGCTTCACGACTGAGGGCACGGGTGAGAGTGGAGAGGGGGGTGGCTTCACCCCAAAGCTCTGCTGCTTAGGTAGTGTTGGTGGGGGGCACGGGACAGGCTGGACAGGAGGAGAGGGTGGAATGTGGGAAACGGGGAAAGCTGGCTGTTTCTTTGCTGGGGGAACTGGAGGTGCAGGGGTGGGTGGTACAGCTTGCGCCACTATTGGTGGCACAGACTTGGTGCTGGCTGAAGGAGGAATGGTTACCAGAGGTTTAGGGGGTGCTTGAGGAGGGACAGCTGCAGAGATGGGAGGAGCTGGTGGGGGTGTGGGAGGGGCCACCTGAGGGACATGCTGAACCTGATGAATCTTCAGTGGAGGAGGTTGGGGGCTGAACTGTGGTAGGGATGGGGCACATGGCACTGGCTTTAACTGGGCCATGGCTGAACCAGGGGTTGGGGGTGGTGGTGGAGGAGGAGGTGGAGGGATAACTCCATTGGGGGGCACTACGATTTGAGCCTTGAGGGACTGGGAAGCCGAAGGGAGAGGCTGCATCACTGAGGGTGGTGGGGACTTAAACAAGGGCCCTGAGTGCTGAGCTGCATTCTGCAGCCTGGTGATTGTGCTGTACTTGACAAACATAGTGGCTGCTGAGCCTGCAGAAGGTGCAGACTGGCTGGGGAGAGGTGGAGGAGGGGGTGGGGGTGGGGGTGGAGGAGGAGGGGGTGGGGGTGGAGGAGGAGGCAGAGGTGAAGGCTGTGAGGCAGTATAGGGGGTGATGATCTTAGTTTGAGGGGACAGAGGGGGCATAAGTGAAGTGTAGGACCGATTCATAGATTCCATTCTGGCCTAAAAGGAGTATAAAAAGGGAAGTGGGAGGGAGAAAAACATAAAACAGTTACAGAGATCAGCTTTGACTCTATACAACTAAAAAGCAAGGAATCTAGGACATGCATAGAGGATGCAGCAGCTGGTGATTATAAAGACGGACAATGTCAGGAAGGTTAAAATCTGATTCCCTGGGTAACAAGGACACAGAAAGTTCGTTTCACTCTGCAATATTAACAGCTACACTGTCTAACAATCCAGGATTGGGTGGTGACAGGAAGTGTGACCTGACTGTGAGGCTTTCACAGACCCTGCCCTAGGCCCTCTTGGGCTCAAGAGTTCACCTTCAGTCCATGACTGCATCCACATCAAGCAGATGCCATCCTAGGGTTAGGGATGCTGGTGGAGGGCCTCCCGAGGAGTGAGGATGGCTTTTGATGCTAGTAAGCTGATAACGCGAAAATATGAGAATGCTCAGCAGGAGTGCACAGTCACACAGGAATGAATGAGCTCGACACACACACTCGTGTTCGTGTGAAACACTTGCATCCAACATGCACAGAAGTCCAGCAATGCAGGTAAGGGGGAGCATTCTTTACATTTGCTTTACTGGAAAATACATAAAGAAATGCTTCGTAAACATTACAGCAAAAGATAAAACATCACACAGAAAAGGCCAGGTGAAAACAAGAGGAAACTGTAAGCTAAAGGGAATCATCAGGAAGCAGGAACTCGGGTTTGCCAGTAAGTTGCAACCAGTTCATCTGGGCAGTCCTTAGCATTGCTGAAATGACTATACCTGGTTGCTTATTGCCTGAACCAACCATGCACAGGTTTGTGGCTCAAGGACTTCTGGAATAAGGAAAGACTTTTGATTTAGTAACTTTGGGAACACCTTTTAGGCTCTTTGAACAACTGTGAAAAATGAAGTAACCTATCTATTTTCAATTACGAATGATATCTAATTGGCATTGAGGATACTTAAGTTAGTGAATATTCATTCATAGAGCTGAATTCTAATGCCTCTCAGGACGTTCACATGTTTCTCTAAAAATTACACATCAAAATAAAAGTATTAGTCTGTAAGATTTGGTTATAGGAGTCACCCAGGTTAATGTGTTTTCAGAGAATAGCCCCTGACCTTAACTTGACCCTGTCTTGGCTGCTTCAGGGATGCAGACCTTAGCTGTGCTGGCCTTCTCATGTGGCACCTGAGACTGAGGTAACAGAAGAAACACACAGAAGGATCAAGGCTCAAACAAATTGATATTATTGCACAGCAGGTTTCATTCTCTTTCTGAAACTATAAATGTTTCTGATATGGGAGTTTAACTGTATTTAAATAGTTTAGGTCATTAAAATCAATTATTGACTACTCATTTCTACACCTCCCACTCCCAGCTAGTTAACCAACCACATATGCAAAAGAAGTAATTAATTTGTTTTAAGGATGAATTTAAATGTTCCTTTTGATTCTTACTTGTGAATGTGCTTGTATTTGTGACTCAAATCAAAAGAACAAAAGAATCAAAATGATGACTGTGTAAAATAAAAGCAAAATAGTCTAGTAAGGGGGTTCTATTGGTTTCTCAATGGTGGAACACACCCTTTCCTACAGGAATTATGAGGCTGTTTGATGGAAGGCTTTCAAATGAACTAAAAATCCTCTAGGGCAGCTCTCAAGTCTTAGCAGTAGAAGCAGAGACTTGCAGCAGGTCAAGTGCAGAGTCAGTGACTGTAGAGTGCCTGGCCACAGGGGCACTCTACATACTGTGCTCCTTCCCAAGGCACAGGGCCATTGTGAAAGGACTCAAGTGAAATAGTTTTTCAGGACATGCTAAAAGCACTGCACTAATGAACTCAACTGCGGTTGCCTGCACAAAACCTGCACAAGAGCAGCCAATTAGCATTCTAGCAGTGTGGAAAGGGGTCCATGAGTCCCACATCTAACTGAGGAGCAACTGAAGCTGGTAATTCCCGGAAGATGGAGGGTCAGTTTTCCTTAAGGGTATGGCTCCTGGTAGGTTGACCATGTTCCAGCAGAGAGCACCTATGTGTATATCAGTAGCACAAACTGGACTCAGTGGATTTTTTTTTCTTTAAAGAAAAACAACATGAAATTGGGAGGTGAGGTGGATCTGGGAGGAGTTGGGGTGGGGGATATGATCAAAATACACTGTATTTACGTCTGAATTCTCGTAATATATTTGAAAAAGAAAAAACGTCCTTCAACATTCTATAATAATGACAATCATTCTTCAGTGTTATTGGATATTACACGATATTCAGAAATCCAAAATTTTAAGAATGATTTGAATTTAGCCTTCTACGTAAAACAGTTTGAGAAAATTTATTAATGCCTAGAGACATGCCTCAAGACCGAAAGGAATGAATGTGAATTAATTAAAAATGAAGAACTGTAAGCAGCTTCTGTAGGGCAATGGCACAACACGATGTTGCTCCAGAAAACTGGCTAACGTTGCAAGGGGGAGAGTGTTATAGTTTAAATGTAAGCTGCTGATTAAAGAGTGTATAAATAACTGCCATTAAAAAAATCAAGATCTTGGGTCAGTAGTCACTACAGGCAACTCTAACATGGTTTTCCCCATTACAATTAAGAATTTTGAAGATCTAAGAAAGAAGACTGAAATAGTGCCAAATGAGACTCTAATAAAGGAATAAAAGAGCACAAGCTAAACCAGTGGACGACCACAGATTTTTCTATGTAATTAAAACTGGTGTGTTACCTTGCTGGACTCTTCCAATTGAGTGCCTCGCTTCCAGGCTTCAGAGAAGATGGAGCTCACGGTGCTTTGGGAACGAATGTGTCCCGTTGGCAGGGAGTCAGAGACTCCACTATCAGACTGATTAGAGTGGTTGGACTGAGACTCTGCTCAAAATATTAAAAACATTAAATCGGTTATTTTGGTCAGTAGGATATACACATTTTTTAATGTTAAGGTTAAATACTACGTAGAACAGCAAATCAATTTTACTTATCTCACTCTAAATTCAGCAAATATATCCTAGTAGGAAAACCTTATCTTACTGTTAGTTAGAAATTATGATTCTTTTAATTTTTTCTCAATAGTTTACCATAAGAGACTGATACTTATAAGTCATTAGTACCCTGAAAACCTGTCTTAGATAAAAATCTACTCTGAACAAATGAAAAAGAAAATTAATAGCCTGAGAGGTGGCTCAGTGGTTAAGAGCACTGACTGCTCTTCCAGAGGTACTGAGTTCAAATATGCCCACATGGTGGCTCACAGTCATCTATAACGGGATCAATGCCCTCTTCTGGCATGCAGGTATACATGCAAATAGAGCACTCATATAAATAAAATAAATAAATCTTTAAAAAAATTTAATGGACCATTAATTATATCTACATTATCTTAAGAATCATTCTTTTCAGGCCATTCCAGAGGACCTTATAAATTCAGACCATTTCTTAGCAAACAGCACTTAGTGCGTCCTCCAACTGAGAATAAAGTGTTTCCCAGATATTTGGGTATTGACACTACTGAGCAGCAGCCATGCTACAGCTTAGCTTGCAGGCTAGGTGATAGTGGGGAGCAGGGCATAGGGGTTGTGGCTGAGGGTAACAAGTACCTTTAACTGATATCTGGATTGGAAGAACTGGAGAGATAACTTTCCTGCATTCTAAGGTAGTTAATGTATATGTATGTACCTAATGTGATGCCAGGCAAGTAGTGGAGACTCAAAGCTAATCCCATACAATCACTGTGTGAAGAATGGAAGCCATTAAAATGCATATTAAAGTAAGTCCAGTAGACTAAGTCCCAACATCTTTGTATAAAGTTAAGACTATCCTTAAGGTAAAAATATAAAGAATATGGCAAAAGGCTATGGCACTAGGAGCATTTATTATCCCTATCTGGCAGCAGCCTATAAAACTGCAGCGCATGAGTCTGAGCTCTTCAGTATGAACCACTATGGTTTCACACTTTGCACCAGAAAGCCTGACTAACATTTACATAAAGTGTGAAGGAAAAGGCAGAACCCTGTTTTGTGAGGAATGTATGCAAGCACTAGAATTAAGTGCTGCACAAATTAAAAACAGAGAGCACACCTTTCCTCAGCCTGTTCCTTTTCTAAGTCCTACTTGCCATACACTTTCTTACCTAGACTTTCTAGTCCAACTTAGCAGAGTAAATACCAGAATAAGTCTGAGGTCTTACCGACTCAGCTTCCAGTTTGTCCCATTATCCTCCTGTTTAAATCTACAGTACATTTTGAATGGACACTGATTTATTATTAACTATATGTCATACTTCATTTAGGTGTGACTATATTTCCCTTAATATCCATATTCTGGTCCAAGCTGCCACATTATAGTTGGTCAGCTGTCTCCTCTGAGTTACTCAGATTTTTCTTTTTAAATGTAGTCTTGAAAACCACTGGTCAAGTCCCATCATATTATATCAAGGGAACTTGGCTAAACGCTGCTTGTCAGGTTTCTCCACTGTGAAGTTACTGTTTTCTCAACTCCACTCCTTTTTAAAGTAAATCTCTAGGTGTAGCCCTTTAAGAGGGGCTAAGTGTGTACATAAATCATTTAGAAATATTTTGTGGGGCTGGAGAGATCTCAGTTAAGAGTGTGTAGTAAGCGGGGAAGTGGTGGTGCACACCTCTAATCCCAGCACTCAGGAGGCAGAGGCAGGTGGATCTCTGTGAGTTCAAGGCCAGCCTGGTCTACAGAGTGAGTTCCAGGACAGCCAGAGTTACAACAGAGAAACCCTGTCTCAAAAAACAAACAAACAAACAGACAGACAAATGAATTGTGTGTACTGTTCTTGCAGAGGACTTGGATTCTGCCCCAGCACCCACATGGCAGCTCACAATTGCCTGTGACTCTAGTTCCAGGGCCCAATGCCCTCTTCTGGCCTCCATGGGTACCTGCATGTACACAGTACACAAAACTCATGTAGACACACATACACATGATAAATAATAAATATTTTTTAGAGGTTATCAATTTGAGTGATCGGGGACATGGAAGGAGCTGAGGAAGGGATAGAAGGTGATGTTATATTTTATTTAAAAATATATTTAAAATCTTTTAAAAATATTTTGTTGGAAGGTTTGCTTCTTTCTTGTTCACTTGTTTATATTAGCATGGATTCATAGTGATATATCTTATAATTTAGTTAGAATCTTGTACTACATTGTATATTTCTTTTGTTCAACATTATTCCAGCTTTGGGCACTGAAGCTCTTTCAAGCTGGCATCTATGTCTCTCTGGTGGGCAGTTTCATTATACCTGAGGTGTCATTCCTTCTAGGCTCCTTCAATGGATAGAACCAGAAAATGTGTTTACAATACATTATATTCACACAAGTTAGTGTGTACATACCACAATTCCAAATATGCTTTTTATTATTTAGAAATAATGTCAAATCATACCATTTGTAAGTCATTAAACAATGACATGAGTTATCATTCAGGGAAGAATTTGAAAGCAGCACTTAACTGAAGATGTGAACACAGAGTATTTGTTTAAAAGATGTGGGAATCCCGAAGCCCCTTTAAGTCTGGTATTTCCTGTGAATACTAGAAAGTGTGACAGTTTAAATGGCTTCCTTAACTGTAATTCTGAACTAGCTAGGGTATCTCCACTCACTCTAATGTCAGGAAAGCTGTATAGGAGTGCAATGTCCTGAGGAAGTGTGAGCACATCTCCAAGTAGCATTTATATCCTGTCTTAGCAGCACCTTCAAGTTTTAAAATAAACTTCACAACTATAAAATATAAAACTGCATTAGAAGTGCATTTCAAGTACCTGTAAACCAGTCCATAACACTGTACTTTTAACAATTTTGTGGGAAAATAGAGAAAAAAAGTTAACCACTGATTATAATTTAGAAATTAGGTATGGCTGTGGGTTTTTTAAGACTCAAACTGAAATAGCAAGTTCTAACACTTGATTTATCAATCACCATGTTGCTAGTACAATAGTGCTGTGTGGTATTTTTAAGTACCTGGGATGCTGGAAGAACTGGATCCAGATTTAATGCTGGAGCTGGATAAAGAAGTCCAATCATAAGCTGATTCTGTCCTCTTCAAGGCTTCTTGGTAATTCGTGTAGAGCTGCTTCCCATACTAAACCAAAGGGAACAAATGGTGACAGCTAAGTTGGTATGTGGAAGGAATGGGAAAGGGAGGGAGTAGTAGTTCAGTTTGTATTAATACCTATAGTACTCTAACTAGTCCTTAGTACTTACTTAGTAACTCTCTATGGAGTTACATACATACTCAATTTCCTCAGCTGTAAGGGCAGCTAGGAGCTAACGATTTTAGTGGTGTTTATAATAGAAATCAAAGTTTTTATCACTCCAAATTCAAGAGATCTAGGGCTAAATTCTCAGCACTATTCAGAGACACTGCTTCAAATCTACTTGAAAAATAACTGTAATTTAAATTTTTTATTTTGGGGCTGGAGAGATCTGCAAACAATAACAAACTTACTTTGCTTAGGCTAAACTTGGCTAATGTACTATCCAAAGTAGCACTGAATCACTTTGATGCCTCACAAGCTATTACCAGCAGTCTCATTCCACAGACATTTACAGCTAACATGTTCCCAGCTACCAAGGGAAAAGGCATTTAAATATGAACTCAGGCCTGAGGAAACTAGACACTAGTAAAATGATGAGCATAAAATAGCCAGAACCATCATCAAAGTATCTAGTTAACCACTTCATTATTACAGCAAACAAAAAGGAAACCTACCTTCGCGATCCGGATCCCATTGACCCACTGATGCAGTGTCCTTGCGTCATCACAGCAAAGATACTTGATATACTGTGACTTCTTCTGAATTTGTGGGTGCTACAAAATGGACGGCAAAATCCAATGAAGTCCTCTAGCAAACTGACACTAAACATATCTTGATAAGTTACAGTCTTAGAGAAATGGCAAAACTAGTACATACTTCTTATATAACCATAAGCGGAATAAAACAGCCCATACTTAATTTTTTTTTAAGCAAAGTATTCATCAGGTTAAATTTTTGGTCAAGATGTCAATGTAAACCTTCCCACCTGGGAAGTTCTCAAATATTCCCTTTTACATATCAGATAAAAACTCTTATCAAGATTAAGTCAGTAGAATTCTCAGTCCATAAGACTGAAAATGGAAAAGAAATGTCTACCCAGGAAATCATGGTTTCAGAAGGTCCTTTCTTATTGGTAAAAAATGACACCAGGTATATAAAGACTATACATAATGTGCACAGCACCCAGGACAAAAGTCCATGGCTACACCTGACTGGTGAAACAATACTTTGTAGGCTTCTCTCATACCAAACTACACCATCCACTCTTTGGAGGGACAAGAGGATAGTAATGAAGTTTGTTCTGTCCTTTCAATATTTATTTTATTTTTAAAATAAGAGAAAAAAATTAAGATAGAAGAACACACCTCTCCCTAAATCCCGCTCGATAGTCAAGATTGCAAAGCATATCATTATGGGACCTGTGAGAAACCTCTACTATACAGCTAGAGAACAAGAATGTGAAAAGCACATGACATCTCAGTATTACAAAATTAATGGTGATCTCACCATCTTCAGATTTCCCAAGGGACCCTGGACATTATTTTGCAAACCACTGAAGTTACCTTGTATCAACTTCTTAAAAATTACTAGCTTCTGTAAGCCATGGTGACAAACCTATAATCCAAGTAATCTGAAGGATGAGGCAGGAGGAGCCCAGGTTTGAAGCTAGCTTGGGCTCCACAGCAAGGCTATCTCAAAACAATGAAAACAATCTTAAGACAAGTTAAAAAAAAAGAAACAAAAAACAAAGCTGCTTCTGTAAGCAACCTCAATGATGCATGGGTATTGTCTAAGAAAGTTTATTTAATAAAGGACTGCTATTATAATACACCTATTTTACCAGAAAAATTGAAATCCCACCCCAAATCCTAAACAAACAACACTCCCTAAACCCAACTAACAATTCTCACAGAAAAAAGTATGATACAGATATGCAGGTATAAGCAGTATTGAGGGTTGTGAAAATGAAGCCAATGAGTATAACTCAAATTCTTCCTGAATCTTTGTACGCTGTCTTTATAAATGTATAGCTTAGACCACTAAATATACTAAAAAATGCCCCATCTTCTCTAATGTATGGTCACACTTAGTGTGGGGAACTTGAAGCCTGGCAGAAAGAGAAAACTCCCCAATAGCAGCATAAATAACAGACTATTATAGCTATAATTTTGCTAAGGGTAGAGACAAAATTATTTCTGGACCAGATGAAAGCAGGTGAATTTTGAACTTGGAAATGATGCTTTCTGATGGATCTACTAATACAGTTCAGGCAAACAACAACTAAAAAATGTGTCTCACTGTAAAAAGTTTCTTTTAAGGGAGGGTTTCATGTAGTCCAACGAGTGCTAGGATTATTGGTGTGAGCTACCAGGCCAAAATTTACCCTTTATCTGTTCTCCCTGGTGCTAAGGATAGGGCTAAACAAATGCTTAACTGCTAAGGTACCCTGAGTTCTCCTATCCTTTTCCAAAGACACAGATATACTTGGTGAAGTATCCAAATGTCAAGTAACCTCTACCTGATATCAATTACAATTCCCATAGCTGTGTTACCTTTAATGCCAGACAACAGTCTGTGGGTGCTCTGTATTTGTTCCGATAGTCCTGCCCATAGTACACATTTACATGATCCAGCTGGAGAAAGCACACCAGATCCCGGGATACCTAAGGAAAAACAACCCAAAGATTAACATAATAATGCAAATATGAAAGTATCACACCAGGTAAGGGTTTTTAGTTGAGAATCAAACCTTTATTAGGTAGAAATTATTCATTTTTATAGATGAAACAGTAAGATTACGATTTTTCTTCAGTCTACAATGCAACCAAAAAGGCTGTCCATTTTACCTGTCATTTACCATTCCTAATGAATACTAATTTGTTTAAAATCTAGGCACTAAACCGGACAGTGGTAGCACACGTCCTTAATCCCAGCTCTTAATCCCAAAGGTGAGTAGGTCTCTGAGTGCAAGGCCAGCCTGGTCTACAGAGCAGAGTTCCAGGACAGCCAGGGCTACATAGAGAAACCCTGTCTTGAAAAAGAAAACCAACCAACTAAACAAAACAAAAATTTTAAGAATTTTAAGTATTTAAGTATTTTAAGAATACTGTACATAGTATACATATTCCATGTGATAGATAAATAATAGGTAACAGGAGAATAGCAATGCTCTCAGAAAAGAATAAGAATCCATCAAGTAGCCAAATGGCTATAATACATATCAAATACAGTGATTCTCAACTGGGAGTCACCTCAGCAAGTAGAGAACAGCAACTTACACTCATAGTTTCTAGGTCTAGGATGATACTATAAATGCTGAAATAGCTCTAAACCCAAATAAGCACAAATGACAACTTATACCTCAGCAAAAGCACATTACTCAAGAGTAAAGTTGACCTAATCCTAGAAATACAGTCTCCCTAAATGAAATACACATGACTCTGGCAAGAGCTTTCCCCAAGTAATAAAACTACGTTTAGCTGGATGTGATGATGCATACCTGCAACCCAGCATGTGGGAAGTGGAAGAGGGGGAGTCAAGAGGATCATGAGTTCAGGGTCATCCTAAGCTACATACATAGAGAGTTCGAGACCAGCCTGAACTACATGAATAAGATCCTCTTAACAAAAAATCTAAACGGGGGGGAGGGGGGAGAGCAAGAAAAAAGAATTGAGATGAACTCAACTAAATGATCAGAGACGTGAACAGTTTTTAGCTTTCTCTTCTTTACAACAGATTAATAAAAAACATCTTCTGTGTGCCTCACACAGGTGAAATAGTATTCTTACTATGAAGTAAAAGTATTCTTACTATGGCATAATGTGAGAAGTGCAGAAGGGCTGAGGAGGGACATACCTTTGCTTTTCCTTTAGGGACGTAGTAGATACCAGATGCTCGCAAAAGAAAGTAACGCTTTTTCCAGGACTTCTTGCCATCATCTTTCAACCAAAGGACTCCTTCAATTTCTGGGACAGTTACAGAACTTCCACAAAAACATTCCTTTTAAAAAAATCATTTGGAAAGACTTGTGATCCTTGTATTTTCAGAAAATGAATTATCTACTCCTGTGAGATGCGTAACACTAAGTAAAGGAAAGTAGTTTTGTAGTAAAACCACACCAGCTTTCTGAAAGAACTAGACTTTAGAATATTGTGGCAATCCTAAAGTGTTTAATAATGAGAACGTAAGTCATGGGGCTGGGGAAATGGATCAGTGGGTAAGAGTGTCTGCTGTGCAAGCAGAAGGGCCTCACAGTTTGAATCCCGCCACCTATATAAGAAGCTGGGTATGGTTGTATGTGCCTGCTGAGAAGCCAACTTAGCTGAAACGGTGAGCTTCTAGTTCAGAAGGAACAAGGAATAAGGCAGACAGTGATAGAAGACACTGCATTCTCCTCTAGCCTGTGCCTCAGACACACAAGATGTCTATCATGACATAATAAAGAGTATTTCCTTATAAACTCAACTGAGTTGCGTATAACATTATTGAACCACATTTCTTTTTCTTTGTATGTGTCTGCAATGTGTGGTAATGTGCATGTGTACACGTGTGGTGTAAAGGCTGATGTCAAATGTCTTCCTCAGTTGCTTTCCACCTTATTTTTTTTTTGAGACATTGTTTCTCTCTAAACCTAGAGCTCAGTGGCTAGGTTGGCTGGTTAGCACACCCCAGGGACCTGCTGGGATTACAAATGTACCACCCCTTGTCTAGCTTTTATGTAGGTGGTGGGGTTATGATCTCAGGTCCTTATGCTTGCTCAGCAAGTACTACTGACAGGACCATCTCCTGACCCTCTGGAAAAGCTGATTAAAAAAAAACAAACAAAAAACAGCACAGTCACATTTTTTCTTCCTCCTATCTCGCAACCCCTAAAAGGCTTTCATTCCTTTCAATTCACTAGAATGCTACTTTGGCAGAAAGGTTTGTTAGGGGCTCAACAGGTACACACAGCTACAAGCACTGACAGAGCTGACTTCAAAGAATGCTCAATGTTCAGTGTTAAAATGTGCCGGCAAAGGGGGGAGAGAGTCATACCTCTAACAGCACTTCTTTGTTTCTGTCTGCCATCTCAGCTGTTTCCTTTTTCCCTAGAAGATAATTCTAAAAAAACAATGAAACAAAAATTAAAGGATAAACTCATTCTGCTGTTCCCTCAGAGTACGCACATATATGATTTGCTCTAAAGAAGCAGCAACTCTAAGTTTAGTTTCGCCAATGTATAGGAAGGGAAGAACTCCTTCAAAAAGCTCCTTCCATATAAGCATCATCATTAAAATGTTCCTCATCCACCTCCATCTTGCCCAAAATATTAGCTATATAATATTTCATAGACTGCCCTCCTTTGCATCCTGAGGTGACAATATATAGCAAGTATTTTGGGATATTTACATCAAAATATCCAAAAAGCATTATAAATTAAGTATAAGAAATCTTGAGATTTGCTAAGCCAGCACAGTCCTATGCTGGACCTAGCATGCTGTTCCAGATGATTCTAGCTTTTTAAGAGGAACCCTCAAATTCTGCTGTGGATTTAACAGTCTCATTTGCTTGGTTTAATTAAAATCATTAGTACAACTATTCTTTTAGTCTTCTACAAAAAGATCTATCGACACTCCTAAACATATATTCTTTATTTAACAACCATAATTAAGTCTGAAGGATAAAGACTGACTGTCTTTAACACTACTGCTATTTTTCTTACCGCAGAGTTTTTACTTTTCCTGACCACCTGGGGAGGAAGCAGACAAACAGGAGTGGGGAGGGGAGTGGGGAAGGTGGAGAAGTAGGATGACAAATGCTATAATGGGACACATGACTTTTATTTGTTAATTGTAAAAGGTATAGGTATTGTGAAGTACTAACTCAAACATTACAATGACATAATAAAAGATGGCAAATAAACAAAGATATTACCAATTCAGTAATGAAATTAAAATAAAGAATTAGCTAGATAAATCCCCTGGCCTGCTTTGGTGAGATGAGAACCTCACATGTTAATGAAGTGCTGGTCTCAACAAGCTCTGGGTTTACAGAGAAGAAACCTAGTAACCCTAGGAACTATTTATATTTTCACCCAATGTGAGACTGGAACCTTTCGGCCTGACCTGCGGTCCCCAAGTTACTTTCCACCTCAGCAGTAACGAGCGTTCCCATAAGGCTTTGTAGCTACAATACATGGCTGCCAGTCTTTTATCTCACCTGACTCAGCACTTACGAGTTAGTCAGTCTTACCTGTGGGTTTTTAAAAAGTGCATATTTTTCTATACGCTCCATAAATATAAGCTTGTTTTGGCTATCTCTTGTCCAATTAAGAAGATTTTCAACCAAGTTTTCATGGTCTTCAAAGATTCTCTCTGTCCCAAAATCAAATACCAGCTTTTTGTTAGTATTCATCAGAATTACATGAAAGGTAAGATAAATCACATCAGAATTATAGACTCTTTGTGAGTATAGAGGCCAGAGGTTGATGATTGGTACCGTCCTCAGTTGCTCTCCACCTGACATTTTGAAACAGTCTCTCACTGAACTTGGAGCTCACCAAATCAGCTACACTGACTAGCTAGCAAGCCCCACCACCCACCTGTCTCCCCAGGGCTGAATTACAGGTATATGTTTCTGTGACTTCCTTCCTTCCTCTCTTCTTCCTTCTTTTCTCTCTCTCTCTCTCTCTCTCTCTCTCTCTCTCTCTCTCTCTCTCTCTCTCTCTCTCTCTCTCTCTCTCGCCCTCCCTCCCTTCCTTCCCTTTCTTTCCTTTTCTTTTCTGTTTTTGGGTTTTTGAGATAAAGTTTTTCTGTTGTAACTCTGGCTGTCCTGGAACTCATGCTATGACCAGGCTGGCCTTGAACTCAGAGATCCACCTGCCTCTGGGTCCCAAGTGCTGGGATTAAAGGTGTGCACCACCATCGCCCAGTTGGATTTTTTTTTTTTAAACATGATTTTGAGGTGGTGGTATGTGTGTCAAACTAAAGTCTGTTTACATGCACATTCACACACATATGAAATAATTCTGAATAGAAGAATCCTTTGAAATCTGTTGCTGTGCTTTGTTTTCCCTTAGAGCTAAAAACTTCTATACAAACATTACTAAACATAATAGTAATGGGGCTGGAGAAATGGCTCAGCACTTAGTGCTTAGCTCTTGCTGCCCTTGCAGAAGATCCAGGTTAAGTTCTCAGCACCAATACCAGGCATCTCCACCATCTGTAACTCCAATGCAGGAGGATCTGACACATTCTTCTCTATGCACATGCTGCATACACACACACACACTCAACACATAAAATAATAAGTAAAAATCTTTAATAACAATTTTAGTAAATGCATCAATTTATGCAGCTCTTATTTAAAAGAAAAAGTACTTTATCATTTAAAATGAACTTTGTTTTTATCATTTTAAAATATGAAGTGAACTGAAATTCATCTTTTATTAAAGAATTTTCCAAATATACTAGAAAAACATGTTAAAGAGCCAGATAAAGTGCCTAATAATTTTATAGAAGAAAAAAAAGCATAAATGCACTTAGGCAATTGACAAAAGTGCTTTTGTCAATATGAAGTTTAGGATTACATAGATGTGAAGAAGCAATTAGAGCAGTAGAATTACTAACCCATTTGTAACTCGGAAACGGTCTCCACCAGTGACCAGTCTAAACTGTAGCCACAGTGTGATTTGTCCATCAGGTTATCCAGTACTTGTCTCACTGTTTGTCTCTCATCCACCATCATTGTTTTAGAACTGTCATCAGACATGTGCACCCTGATCACCAGCTGCAACAGGTAAAAATGCAACTAAATGGTAACTTACATTTTAAGTGGTATTCTAGAAAAGTATTTTTCCAATATTATATAGCATTCTGATTCATGTCTTTAAATATAAATTCAGACATATTATGAGAATCCTGAACTTATTATAGGTAAAATTTGAATATCAAGAAACCTATCTAAATAAATTTTATGCCCTTTAAAATATAAGATTATGGTGCTAAGATGATTCTATCTTACTGATTTTGTTTTGAAGGTAGCAAGAAACCTTTAATATCGGAATGATAATACAGGTCAGATACGCTTCAAGTACACAATGGGCTCCATGAATTTAGGACTCCAGTACCTGCACTGCTGTTTGAGAGAACTAGAAACAAAGGCTTGCTTTCATGAAGTATCTTATCCATAAAACCTACATGTGAAAAGATCGTAGGAATACACTTTCACCTGTATGTATTATATATATGAAACACAATATTACATATATATATAACATTATATATAAATGAGAAAATTCTTCATGAAGCAAAACAAAATAGAAATCAGAGATAAATGTTTCAAAGCAAGCAAAGAGCCACGCTTCACCTTTTTCACTTGTGCCTCTTTAATTTTCTCCAAGGCAACCCTGATCTTCTCAGCTTTCAACTTTGCTGCCTGTTCTTCCTGCAAACACAAAGCATTTCAGAGAAACTGCTGCTGATACGGTAAGGAGACGGGGAAGCCTTCATCAAGAACATAATGTTACACACATATGTAAAGCACATTTTTAAAATGAAGTTGACATGCTGTAACAGGAAAGTATAGGTGCAACAATAAGATTAGATTCCATATTCTAGAGAAATAAAGAAATCTGCAATGTAGTAAATTAAGTTTGATTCTGTCGACATAAAGCAAATGACTTTCAAGTCCTGGGTTTGGGGAAATGATGCATGGTGGCCCCCTGTAGCCTTATCTGCTACACTCACACAACTCCTTGGAATTCACACTCCCTCCAGAGTTTATGCAAGATTCTTGCACACTGTTTTGTTGCATCAAAAATTTAGTATCACAATTGAAGTATATACAGTAAAAAACAATTTACTTATTTGCAATAATATAAAACCTTTAATAAATAAAAAGTATAGGTACTAATATTAGTTCTCATGATAATACAAGCAAACAAGAGGCTGCTTTATATTTTAAGTTTTACTGATTTGGAAAATCATGCAACACAATCCTCTCAGTAAATTCATATTTATTCCTATTAATCCATCAATCAGAATTTTTAAAATGCTAAATATAACTTTAGAAATAAGCAAATTGTAAGTAATTCTACTTCAGAAAACCTAAGATTATAAACTATAGTAAAAATTATATCGAATTAAAAATAAAGCATTGTCCAGTTTTCTAATAGCATACAGCATTCTATACTAGTACTTACTGGCAACTTCCAGCAATAGGCCATAATAAACACCACAGTTGTAATTTTCAATTAAAAAAAACCCATACGTAAACTTCTGTTTACAAAGATTATTTTCTAAGCTTTTGATTACCCTTTCAAAACATAAAATATCTCTATAACTGCCACCTTCTATAATCCTTTAATATGTCTTTCTTTAAAACAAAAAACAAAAAGGAAAACCTAATTATATCAGCCAAAATTTATCCTCTCTAAATTTTACCTAAAATCCTACAATCCATGCATGTGTCAGTTTGCATAAAAAGCTAACACTTCCAGAATAGTTAAAAACAAAACAAAACTTCCATAACAACAAAAATCTAAACTAATTTACTGATTTTTTTCCCCCTATTCATCAAAATGCTGATGGCTTTCTTCTCTTTCATTTCCTACTAGGCTGTCTCTCCTTACAAGCTCAAGTTATTATCCCATGAACTAGAGAAACAGGGAGTGGGGGAGGCAGTGAGCTTACTGCCAGATGACCTTTCAATGAGCTTACTTTCAATGACCGGAGCCACTGAATTAACAGAATGACCAAGGCCTGGAAATACTATCTGTAAACCCAACAGTCAAAGAACAAAGAACTGTATTTTAATAATGAAGAGGATTAATGCTTAGTTCTTAATATTATTGTAGATATATTCCTTTGCTAAAAGATTAAATAATTCAGTCTTCTCCTTTATGAAAACAGCATCATAAAATATGTAGATTACATTTTAATGTACAATTTTTTTCTTTTGAAAAATAGGTTATATGAAACTTAAACTAATGTTATTAAAGGTGTTCCTACAATGGAATTTTCTAGAACTCAGAAACAAAATTAAGTAAATAACCAAATATAATATGCGATTTTGATGAATACAGCAAGGCTATATAAAGGAATTTGAAATATTTTAATCAAGTAACTGATTTCATAAAAATCACTAGAAAGTGTTTGCCACTGCCTTGTCCTTTTACTGGCATAAATGACTGCTGCAGGGAAAGGAAAGTCACAAGTATGCTTATTTACAAGTTTCACTTATGTCTCTGGAAAGTAAATTTAAAGTCCATTGAGGAGAAACTGAATTGGAATCAATGCTTTGTATATTTGAAATACAAAATGAACTTCTAAAAATAAAGTGTTTAAAAATAAAATTGCCATAATTTTATTTTATGTGTACAGGTGTTTGGCTTGTACTTATGTATGTGCACCATATATATGTAGTATCTGTAGAGGTTAGAAGAGCACACTGGATTCCCTGGAACTGAAATTACAGATGGTTATGAGCTACCATGGAGATGCTGGGAACAGAACCTGGGTCCTCTGGAAGAGCAGCCACTCATAACCACTGAGCCATCTCTCCAGTAAATACATATATGAAAAGACAGTCAATAGTCCTTGTCATTTGGGAAGTACAAGTTAAATTAACAAGATACTACCCATTTATTACCATGTCCCAAATCTAAAACACCAACACCATATGCTGGTGAAGATGGTAGAATAATAAAAACAGTTGCTTACTGCTAGTGAGAATGCAAAAAATGGTTCAGCCATTTTGCAAAACAATTGGCTGATTCTCACAAAATTAAATGTAACACTGCCACATGATCCAGTAATCATGCTTCTAGGTATTCATTCAAATCAGCTGCAAAGTTCTATAGAAAACCTGCACATGGAACTTTATAGATGTTTTATACATGGATGTTTATAGATGCTTTATTCATAATTACTCAAACTTGGAAGCAACAAAGATGTCCTCTTGTAAGTGAATAAATTATGGTGCATCCTGGCAATTAAATATCATTCAGCACCTAAAAGAAATGAGCTACCAAGCAACAAAAGGGCATGGAGGGATTGTAAACACAAATTAAAAAATAAAATTATTCAACCTGTAAAACTTACTATATAATTAACTAACTGTACTGTGCTCTGGAAAGGACAGTAAAAAGATCAGTGATTGTCAGGGGTTAAGAAGGAAGTAGGGGCAGATTGCAAAGGTCTTTCAGGGCAGTCTAACTATTGCTTATCACATTACAATGTCATATTAAAATGTTATAACCCCATATTGCTCTAAGAATGTCTAAAAAAGAATAAATAAAATTAAATACTGTACTTTGGTTAGTTACAAATACAATATAGTACTTTCATGCTCCCATTTTACTTTAGTATACTATTGTTTGTCAAATTTCATTGACAGGTTTAGCTTAGTTAAACTCATAGATCAGCTCCTGCTCCACACATAAAAGAACTGGGTAACCAATTAACATACATTTAACCAATTACATTTCTTACGCATCAATAAGGAATCTTTTTTTTTAATGCGAAATACTTAAGTAAAGCTCTTCTAACAAATGCAAATTCAGCCTTTCTTTTAGCTATAGAAATTGGTCAATATAGTTTTTTAAGTTGTTTTTAGGGCCTTGCATTAAGCAAGTAACTACCACTGGGCTACACCTCTGGTCCTTATAAATTAGTCTATGAAAAATAGTATCAAATTTAAAAGCTAGTTGTTTAATTTCAAAACAGGTAAATCTAAGTTCATTCTCCAGTTTATTATAAAGATAATCTTTCTACAAGCTTTTTGGAGAAACAAAACTAGTTTCAGTGGGATCTACATATCATTACTGGAAAAAACTGTGACTAAAAATAATCAAATTGCATGATCCTTGTTTCCTGTGGGTCTCATGATCTTCTGTGAGTTCTATTTGTATTTTCTAGTTAAACCTTATACCTTATCTAACCATAGCAATACTGGAAAAAAGGAAGCCATCTAAAATTCTTTGTGTTGTGCAATAAGGAGACAGATCATTAAATCTGTGTTGATGTGTACAGATCATGTATGGAAGGCTTCTAGTAGTTAGTTTATAAAGGCAATGCTAACCTATGTTCACTAATGCAAAGGACAAAGCTTCCTTCGTAGTATTTTCTGCTGAGTAGCTCAGATCTTTAGTCTTCTGCCCCGTATTTTTTGACTAGCCCTTTCTTCATGTTGTCTCACAACTACCCTACGTAAGATACCTCACTCATATAAAAACAACTTTTTCTCCTACTTCTTCTCTAAAAAGAGCAAGAGACAACCCATTTTCTTCTGAAAAACTCCTGTGTGGCTATCAATAACCATCAAATGCCAAGCCTCCTCAAATTTGCACATAGGACAAAAACTGGGTAAAGATCTTATGATTAAATGAAAACCAATGCTGGGTTACAAAGTTTAACAACATTCTCTGGGGTATAAATGTCCGAATATCGATACCTGGAGAGTTACAGTTGCTGAGAGAAGAACAGTGAATGACTTCAACTGAGAAACTAAGACTTTATAGGTTCAGAAATTAAAGTGCCTAAATAGTGGTTTGTGAGTTCTTTAATCATTGCAGAGACTGCAACAATTAAAAAGTAACAAATTAACTCAAAGAGAACTTGACATGATAATTAATACTTATTGGATGCTCTACTGTATAATGTTGCCCAGAATCAAAATAATTATATCTAACCATTTCTCTGAGAAAAATCATGAAATTATATTAAACTTTCATTAAGAAAACTAACATTGCCGGGCAGTGGTGGTGCATGCCTTTAATCACAGCACTAGGGAGGCAGAGGAGGATGGATCTCTGCATTCAAGGCCAGTCCTTCTACAGAATGAGTTCCAGGACAGGCAGGGTTATACAGAGAAACCTTGTAGTGAAAAACCAAGAGAGAGGGAGAGGAGGGACTAACATTAAATGTCTAGAACTTGCTAAATCAGAAGGTACATTGTACATGATATCTAAGTTAAATTTGTCTTTCTAATATCATACATGTATTTATTAAGTGCTTAACTATATATTCATTATAGTCTATTGTTCCTGAGAGTTCACAGTCTTAGCTTTTGAGGTATCAATAAGTAAAACTGCTTGTTAAAGACACAATGTACAAGCTTTTTAGCACCTTTTCTGAAGCAAAGAAAACTATGATTACTACTAGGATGGTTACTTTTTATATTTTTTTTCTTATCTTGTATAATATATCCCAACTTCCCTCCTTCCCTCCCTCCTCTCCTCCCAATTCCCATCTTCCTTATCCCCCAGAAATACCCACCCCCACCCCCTTCTCCTCAGAAAAAAGCAGTCCTTCCAAGGTTACCTCTCAAACAGGGTATAACAAGACAGAGTAAGGCTGGGCACTAATCTCTCCATTGAGGGTAGACTAGGCAACCCTGCAGGAGGAAAAGGGTCCCAAGGGCAGGCAAAAGGGTCAGACACCCCCCCCCCCACACACACATACACTCCAGCTTGTAGGAGATTCTAGCATGGTTCTTAAACTTTGGCAGACATCTTGAGGTTGGGAAATAGAGTACCAGGCTTTATGGTAGAAAGCCAGACTGCTCCACAGGTTGGTATGTTAGAGGTATACATACTTGGGACTGAAGATACAGCTCAACGGAAAAGGACATGCTGGGTATATGAAAGGTTCTGGATTCTGAATTCAATACCCAGAACCAGAGAGGGAAGGGCACATAGTTCACAAAAGTCAGGTGCTCTGATAGAGAGGGCACTGACAATAGTTGGAGTAAGGTTCACCTGAGAAGCTCTATGGTCTATGGTCTATGGTTTAAGAATATCTGCCACCTCTTTCATGATGTCATCCCAAGCCTTTCATAAGTGTTCAAGGTCTACACTACTGAATCACAATCTTGCTCTAATTTCTTACTGCATAAGCAGGGTACTATACCTTCTTATAGCACCCTGATTATGCAGTGATATATCTGGTCAACAAACTAGATGTTGACCATACACTATAAACTGTAGATAGAAACAGTTTTCATATTTCAGTCTGTACTGCTGTCTCCTTGGCAGAAGGGGGAAGTTACTAAGACTTTTTTGTTTGTTTTTTTGAGACAGGGTTTCTCTATTGTAACTGGCTATCCTGGAACTCACTCTGTAGATCAGGCTGGCCTCAAACTCAGAGATCTGCCTCCCTCTGCCTCCTGACTGCCAGAATTAATGGTGTGCCAACACTACTCAACTAAGACTTTTTATCAAAGTCTTTTTTTTTCTTTTTTTTAATCAAATTTACCAAGTAAAATTCTTTCTGTGGAAATCACTTGTTTCCTGCCCATAATTTCCAGGGATCAACAATGGCACATTTAAAGTACTCAATAAATATTTGTTGAATGCATGATGTTACTGTCCCCCAATAGCTTCCTACTGCATTTATAGAAACATAAATGTCCTAGCAGGCCTTGAATGATCTGACTCATGTTTACCTTTATCAACACAAAGCAAAACATTTGTAGCTTCACTTTATTATGGTTGTTTCAGCAATACAGGCTTTAGCTTCTCAAATATGACAAACTCTTGTTCCTTCAGCCTACCTACATGGAACATGCCTTTCTCTTCAAGCTGGCTTCTTTCCATGGCTTCAATTTCATCTACCAAGAAGGGTGTTGTCTGGCCTCATCATCAATGAAATAGACTGTTTATCTTCTCTTCAGTATTCTCTACTCCCTTGTTCCTTCGTGACACTTAACAAAAATTTAATTATTTTTACATGTTTGTATATATACAAATATTTTGAGACAGCATCTCCTACAGTCCCAGGCGGGCCTTGAATTCATTATATAGCTAAGGATAGCCTTTAACTTCTGATCCACTTGCCTTTATCTCCTAAGTGCTAAGATTATAGGTGTGTACCACAATGCCTGGCTATTTTGTCTTCATAATAGACTGTGTGCTCCATCAAAGTAATGTGTCCTTCTTACAGTGTTATATACTAACCACTAACCTTCACAGTACAAGGGTCAATACAGATTACTAGACAAACAGGCAAGAGAAGTGTAAAATGTTAAACTCAATCTGAGAACAGTGTAAGAAAAACATAAGGGACAAAGACAGAGACAACTATAGTGCTCAGATAAGTGCTAAGAGATTGTTATTATGGTGGAAGCAATGAGAATGAAACAGATGGGTAACCCAGTAAAATTTGAGGATTACAATAGGTTCATTACAGATTTGAGATACTAAGTGATAAGTAATAGTGACAGCTGATCAAAGTGGTCAACCTGTGTCACTGGGAGAATGGTAGCACCCTATGTAGAAAAAGAAATGTATCTAAGTTGTGGGATCCCAGGGAGAAGATGGGTGAGGGATCTCTGCAGGGTTTAAGTGTTAGTACGATGCTGATAATATTCAGGAAAGCCTAAGAGCTATCACCTATCTGGGAATTCAGGGGAGCAAGGACAGAGACAGTACACCTAGTAAGAGCTGGCATGTGTTCTAGAACAGATCCTGGTTAAGTCACGAAAGTGGACTCTCAGGTTAGAAAGCACAAAGCACATGGCCAAGACTTGTTTAGATTTCTTTATCACTCTAAATTTTATACTTCTATCTCTGGATCTGCTTTAGAAAGAAAATTTGGGAAAAGAAGTGGTCTTGCTGCTTACTCTGTCAAGGAGTTTTTTTCTTTGAGCTGCTTCTTAGAGAGATTTTAGTTTTAGTCAGTTACTGTCTCTCCTAAGTTTATGCTATGAATAAATCAAAGAAAAACCCTCTCAGATACAATAACATACAAAGCTTCTAAACTGTCTATTCTTCAGAAACTATAAGCAAGTCTGGCATCCTTGAACTTAACATTGTGCTGTTTAAATAAGATAAGACATGACTAAGAAACAGAAAGCTGTTCAGCTCCTTAATTATTGTTACTTAGATAATAATGAAAAATGATAAAAGATTTTAAGTTGTAAAATACTATCCTGGCAAAATCCAGCTGAACTGAATCAAACTGACAACGGAAAACTAAGAAATTCAAATTGTGATCTTCTCTTCCAGTAAGACTAAGTTAATATAAATAAAAATTCTGTCTATGTAAGTAAATGTTATAATTAAACCAGAGGTAATAATGTGAGCAAGGACTGTAAAGCTTATGAAAGAAACTCATAGCATAAAACCACTAATAGCAAAAGTTAAATTAAAGCAATGTTTTTAGGCTTTGAAATGCAATGGAAAATTAAGCTAGAAAAAGTGCAACATACTTGGAAGAATACTAGGCATCTGTAAAAGCTAAAAACAAGTGAAAATTACTGAATATATTTTTGGCTCTGAATATTACCAGTCATTAGATTAGAAAGACAATTACTTTCAGTAAGAGAAAAAGCACCCTGTATTAAAGACAACGGTGTTATAGTAAGAAAGGGATACCAAGAATGCAATCACAACCAGAGATTATATTCTGTCTACAAGGCAGTAAATAGTTACATGCACATGGAAAACAGTGGCATCACCTTGGTCAGCAAATGAGAAGGTTTTCCTGCAATGTTTCTCAGAAGAAGGGAGGTTTCCCTGTCCAGATAGGAGTGCTTGTGCAGGAAGAGAAAAAAAACAAAAAAGGTAATAAGAGAAGTCAGTGGAGGCTTTATGTGTTTTAAAATAAAATAGACCAAGAATGACTCTATAATTAATCTCGTATTTACTTTTGTAAACGGAATGAAATATGTCCATCAAGAAAAACTATTTTAAAAAAACCCAAACCAACAACAACAGAAAAGGAGATGAGAGGTAAAGATCTCATCCATGCCCAAGGATGTGATCCAGGTGACTTGCTGATTTCTGGCTCTGAATAACACATGCAAAGATCAAAGAGCCAGTTTGGCTTATAAGCCAGTGGTTAAGAGTTGTGCACAGAGCACAAATAAAACCATGTCAAAGGCCAATGACTAAATATAGTTCTACCTATTAAAAATCCATAAAGGATTTACAGAGATTTTAACAGCATATTCTGCTTAGAGCACATTTTTAAAACTAGCAACCATTTCTCATCAATTCAATGATAGCCACACCAAGAGGAAAAACACCCATATGTATTTTGTCTGATATTCTGTTTCAGTAAAATTTTATTAATCCATTCATTACAGAAGAGTGTTACACAGTGAAGGACTTGCACAGAAAAATAACACTGAATATTTCCCCCAAGCTGATTTAAATTTATTCAATTAATATACTTTTCCAGCAATGATGCAAATAACATAGTCCCTAACTAATTTATACCTCTGTTATTTTGTTTGCTTGTTTAGTTTTGTTTTTGAGAAAGGGTTTCTCAGTTGTTAACTCTGGCTCTCCTAGAACTCACTCTGTAGACCAGGCTGGCCTCAAACTCAGAGATGCACCCACCTCTGTCTCCCAAGTGCTGGGATTAAAGGCGTGTACTGCCACTGCCCAGCCCATTTATACTTTCTTAATGAACCATTTCTCAAGCCCTTCTTGGTAACTTTTAAATAGCATGCTGTAATGCAAGTATATGTAGCTGTATTATATTTACACTTAAACTGCAACTGTTTTGGTATGTATCTCATTTGGACTTGCAGATCCCTTAATAAATCTGATTTAGTATTTAATACCATGTAATTACTTTTGCCATTGAAAGCAATGAATGCTGAATGTATTGTAGAAAAAAAATGTTCCATAATGTTATCTTTTAAAAATGCAACTATATCAAATTATTATGACAAGTTCTTTGGAAATAAATTCCTATGAACAAATACAAAACCTGTAGATGTCTTCAAAAAGTCCATATAGATGATATAGCATATTACTTCAAGATTGGAAGCACTGTTATAAAAGATACTAACTTAAACTTAGCTCAGATCTACACTATACATGGTACTTATTTGTATTGCTGGTCCCTCTCATTCATTCTCTCCAAACAACAAAAAGAAAGTTAATTGTGTGTGTTGATGGGGATTCCTCATGATCACCACTAAAATGGTCAAGCATTGAAACAGAGAAAATTAATTCTAAGTCTTCATTTATCTATACACTACAGTCTTCCCAAAGACAAAGACTTGTTATCTCATCCATAAAGCAGTAGGTGGATAGAAGTTTCTGAAAACTCAAATTTAGTTTAAGGTTATTGCTCAGCCCAGACCAGAGAGAAAACAGAAGTATAAAGACTAAAAAGGAAAGATTGATTAAACTTTAACTTTCATTGCTCTCATTCACTATTCTGTCTATTTATACTTTTTATATTTTTATAAGAAAAATGTATTCTTACACAAATATGTAAAACATAGCATGAAGAAAGTCATCTGTGTGTGGTATATGCCTGTGTTTCCATGTATGGGTACATGTGCACGCCATGAATACATGTGTGTGTGCCTGTGGAGGCCAAGGTTGATGTGGGGTATCCTCAGTTCTCCACCTTGTATAAGCAGGCAGGCTCTCTCTGGAATCCTGTCTGTGTCTCCAGTGGCTGGGACAGGCTACCATGCCCTCTTGGCATTATCTGGATTCTGGGGATCCAAACTCTAGTCCTCCTATCTCACAAAAGATGCTTTTTATTTTTACCCCCTCAGCCATTTTTCCAGCCCAAGAAAGTAATTTCCTAAACTTATCTCAATGTATCTTAAAAGGTTATTTTTCCAGAAAGAGTCCCAAGTAACGGAATATCAATATTCATGTAGCCACATTTCAAGCTTCAGGTTTTTTTTTTACAATTTTATCTATTTTGTGTGTATGTATGTACACATATCTTGGTGACTCTATGGCATGTGTGTTGGTGCACACATTATACACTGTGGAGATCAGAAGATAACCTGCAAGAGTCAGTTTTCTCCTTCTAGCATTTGAGTTTTGGGAGTCATATCCAGGCCATAGAGCTTGGTTACAGTTGCCCTTAGCCATTGAGCCATCTCATTAGCCTTGCATTCCAAGTTTAAAAAAAGATGAAATTTGCCTCATGCCATCCACAAAAGCTATACCTTGGTAAATTAAAATACCAGACAGGATTTCTAACATAAGCTTTTTTTAAAAAAAAAAGAGCTTACAATGTGTAGTTAATGTGGTAATTAGTTATAAACATTTTAGTACCTGGTTTTCAGAAAATATTTTGATTGTTACTTAAGAAATGGATCCAGGGAACCAGATGGCTCAGCAGGTGAAAACATGCTTGCCGTACACACACATAAACATGAGTTCAGTCTCTGAAACCATGTAACGGACTAGATGCAGCAGCGCGGTTCGTAACCCCAGCACTTCTAAGGCAAGATTTCCACAGACACTAGAATGCTGGAATACACAGCATGGCAGAAACAATGAGAAACCCTACCTTAAAGCATACTGGAAGGAGAGCATCTATTTCCCAAAGTAGCTGTCTTTTGACCTCCTTACAAGTATGGTGGCATATGCATGTTCTCCTCTCTCTATACATATATTTTAAGACATGGGGATTAGAGAGATGACTCAGAAGTTAAGCACTGGCTGCTCTTCCAGAGGATCCAGGTTTAATTTCCAAGACCTGTGTGGGCTCACAACTGTCTTTAACTCCAGTCCTAGGGCATCTGATGCCTTCTTTCAGGCTCTACAGGCACCACGCATGCATGTGGTGCACAGGTATACATGCAGACAAAATACCCATATGTAGTTTTTTCTAAATAAATAAAAAGATATGGTTTGCATCGCAAGGGGGGAAAAAAAGAGAAATAGATCCAGAAATATATTAAGTATCATAATGACTTTTATTGATTACCAAAAATAATAAAAATTTGATTTATGAAAGTACTTCTGTAATGTACTTTGTTAATGGGGCAATATTCTGAAAATATTTTCTCTCCAAATTAATTATTTGGGTTGAAATTTTTTCTGAAGAACAGAGAGAGTATAGCTTACTAGAAAGCAGAATATGAGGGACTTTTAAGAGAGGGTAGATCCACGTTCCTTCTATCTAAACTACGTTGTTTGTGTAACAGGAGGAATGGCATTAGAAACCAGTAGCTGAAATAAACTCTCCTTTAAATAAATGCCGATGTTACCTATCTCTCTCCCTTTAGTATCATCCAATCACACATTGCTCCTTAATTCCTTGCTTTCATAAGGAAGAGGGGATGAGACTTCTCACTGGAGAAGATGTGAAGGAGTGACAAGAGGTGTGCAGTTAATGGCCAAGGTGACTTGGCACATGTTGCTAGTTAACAAAACACGCTTCGGTCAATGAGATGGCTCAGCACTTGTTGTGGAAGCCCGACAACCTTAGTCTGGTTGGTCCATAGAACCCATGTAAAGGTGGAAGGAAAGAACCAACTTCGCAAATGTTCTCTCAACTCCATATGTACACTGTGGCACACATGCTCACACAAACACATTAAAATAAATAAATATAAAAAATAAATAAAAATTAAACACAAATTCAAGGCCTATGTTTTCCTTTTCTCTTCCATTTATGCTTATCTTTTCTCTGCTTGGCCATCTTTTAGACTCCAACTTCAAGCCAGGAGCGGTATCAGGCACTGGACTTAGAAAGGCAGTTACTTAGTCCTTGTTCTCCCTGTGCTGCCCTGTCTGTACCTCTCTAATATTCCTTGTATTGTGCACTGGCAACTACAATAAAGTGTGTTAGGGGCCTGGGAGGGAGGAGGAGGTGAGTACCTATGCTAAAATTAGGGGCTTAGTAAAGAATTCCTGAAAAAGTGTGCAGCCCTGGAGGCTGAAAAGAAGGGACAGAGAGAGGAAATGAGGAAATAAACATGTGAGATCAGTGGTTCTCAGAGGATAGTACTGTCTTTAACTTTATCTTAGAAAAATGGTGAAGGTATTTTGGGCGTTCACAATAAAGACAAGAGGAAGGGTTAAGAGTATTTATTGAGAAGAAAGTGGAAAACACCAGATGTCCTAAAGCATGACACATCACATAAAAGCACACATCCCATCCCACAAGACATTTTAATGTCCTTACATGGAAAATCATATAAATGAAAGACCTTGTACATTTTACATATTAACACAAAAAAATTTTGTATGATATTAATTTTCAATGAATTTTGGAACATTTTGTCTTATGAAATACTGAGGAAATTCTATACTTTTTACTTTATTATGTTTAATAATAACAAATAATGGGTTTTATTAACTTTCATGCACATAAACATGGTATTTTGCTTATATTCACCTTCCCTTTTATCCGTGTTGTCCTCACTCCGCTATGGATTCTTTTGTCTAAAACTTATGAAGAACTGTTTCTAATTATGGGAAACCATTATTAATGGAACTCTAGTTTGAAGTAAAGATCTGCCAGGATCACAACTGGCAGTGCCAGTGTCAGATATGAAATTGCAAATGCCTTTAAACAAAATTAAGAACTAAAGGCTTTATTAATAAAAATAAGAAATGAGGAATATCACTGAGCTTCATGAGTACACTGTTTAAAATATTTTATATTATTTTGTCTTATTTAAGTATACCAAAATGAGAAATTACGTTTTATAAAATAAAATATTAAAAATCATTCCTTACTACCTCATCTCACTTAAATCTGCAAATGACTTATCACTAACTACAGCTAGAAACTTACCTCAAGAGCCAATGAGTTGAGGAATGCTTATAATGTAAGCACTCAGTATGCTAAGGCAGAAGAACTCAAAGAATTTTGTACTTTCCCTTGTCCCTCCTTTGACTGTAACATCTTAGCACATCATCATCGCTACCTCAGCTAAGGTAGTAGGTAAGGTAATCTCCCCATTTTCTTTCACCATACACAAATATGTCATATCTGTTACTATCATAGGAAGCTTTAATTCTGGGAGCCACTCATATTTCTACTCTCTCTTTTTTTGGATTTTATTAATAAACATACTACTGATCACTTCAATGAAAATTTTACATTAAGAGTAGGTGAATTTTCACTACTATCTTTCATCTTTTAATAGTGTTAGCCAAACATTTTTGTATTAAGTATTTTTATTATAAATTGTTTGGGTTGGGCTGGAGAGGTAGCTCAGCGGTTAAGAGCACTGCCTGCTCTTTCTGAGGATCCCAGTTCAATTCCCAGCACCCATACAGCTCACAACTGTTTCTAACTCTTGTTACAGGGGATTCGATATCTTTACACAGACATACATGCAGGCAAAGACCAATCTACATATATACAAACAAATAATCTGAGTTAATTTTTCTTCATCCTAGGTGTTAAGGAATTTTATATTATAAGGATATAGGTAGATTATTTTAACTCTGAATTTTATTGGGGGATAGTAAAGATAGTGTTAAAATTATTTGTTATTTTACAAAGGGGTGCTGGGATTAAAAGGGTTGAGAACTATTGCATAGTAAGAAGAATGGCCACTAGCCAGAGAATAATTTTTGAAGAAAGTAGGTATTTAGTTAAGCACCAGTGCAGAAAAGACATTGTACTGTATGACCCTACCCTGAACAGCTAAATCTGTTAATACCTAGAGAAGCTGCTGAAAGGCCTTAGATCCAGAATTTTAGAAAGTGGTTCCAATACAAAAATTCCTTACATCAGGTAGTCTGCCACCTCCGTAGTTTACCTTGAGTATTAATATTAAACAACTGTTATCATAAAGGTATTTGGTTTTACTCATTTACTTTTAAATCTAGTTTAATTTTATTTGAAGAATCCAACAAACAGTGCTAGCAAAATTGGATTTCTACCTGCAGAAAAATAAATTATATCTTACACATTGTAAAAAAAAAAAAAAATCCAAAAAGGAACAAAGGCCCTAATTTAAACCCTCTAACATTAAAACTTTAAAAGAAAACACAGTTGACACTCTTCAAGACATGGGGGTAGGTATGAACTTTTAAATAGTACACCAACAGCACAGGGACTAATTAACCCCATGTATCAGCACATGGTCTACATGTATAGCCCACACGATGGGGGAAAATCTGTACCAGCTACACTTCAGACAAGGGGCTGAGATCCAGAACTTACAAAGAATTGCAGAAATTGAATACCAAGGAAATAAAACTGCCAACCAGCAAATGGGCAAACTGACTGAAAAGACAGTTTAAAAAAAAAAAAAGAAACACAAATGGCCAATAATTATCTTTAAAAAGTGTTGAATATCCCTAGACATCAGGGAAATGCAAATTAAAACTACTTTGAGATTCTACTTTACCCCAATCAAAATGGCTGCCATCAACAGATGTTGATGGCTGACAACAAACATTGGAGAGGTTGGTGAAAGAAAGGAACCCTTATTTATGTTACTGAAAGTGTAAATTAATGCAGCCATTGTGGAAATCAGTTTGAAGATTTCTCAAAAAGTTAAAAATAGAATTAACATATGACCCAGCTATTTCACTCCTGGACATATACCCAGAGAAGCCCATACCCTATCACAGAAATATTTGTATCCTTGTGTTTATTGTTGCTTTATTCACTATAGCAAAGAACTGGCTGGAATCAACCTAGTTTTCTGCCAGCAGATAGATAATAAAAATTTGGTACATATGTAAAATGAAATACTACTCAGCTCTAAAGAAAAATGAAGTTAAAATTTTGAAAGAAAATTTTGCACTTTGGCAACACATACACTGAAATTGGAACAACACAGACAAGATTATCACGGCCTCTATGCAAGGACAAGATACAGATTCATGAAGCATTCCATATTTTTGTCAGCTCACTGTACCCTGCAGAGGACAGGAAGGAGTCTTTAAGGCAAGGGAAGTCTAATGTATGTATCTTCATGTGCATGACATAGGGCCAAGGATTGTTCAGATACATATATATATGTATGTGTGTGCATATATATATATGTGTATATATATATATACTTGCTATCATAAAAATTTTGCAGGAAAATGGACTTAGAATGTATAATATTGAGGTCATATAATCTCAGGGGAAAAATTGCACATTCACTTTCATATGCAGAATCCAGCCAATAATATATGTAAACAAATATACATTTGTGTACAGTATAACATGAAAATAACACAAAAGGCTAAATTTTTGAGGACAAGGAAGGCCTGAATGCAGGTAATAAAGTTAATTGTTTTCTACCTGCTATGGATTTTTTTGGGGGTGGTGGGTAAGTGCATAAATATATTCAATAATGAAACTGTAAAATTTAATGCATGGAAGTTCACTGAGTTGTATAGACTTTGGGTCTGGTTAATTTTGGTATAGGATTTCTTTTTTTAATTTGTTATTTTGAATTTGCAAGTCTTTAAATAATTAAGTCTATTAAATAAGAAAGAAAAGCTAACATTATTATATGGCCAGATGTCATCATTTGGAATTCTAATGCATCTATTTTTCATTGATATTAAAATAGCCCCATAACATGTTTACAGAACTTACAGGAGTCAGCTCAGCCTGCTCTTCTGTGAAGCCAGAGTGGTGCTTGGCCTGCTTACTGAGACATCTCAGAGAAATAGCATGCTGTGAAAATGGAGGAAGGGAAAAAAGGTAATGGAGGTGAAAAGAGCAGCTCTCCTTATCATGCAGGAAAAGGATCAGAGAAATGAAATAAATAGTACTGAAACAAAATAGTAATGAAAAGTTGCATGCAATTACTTTCCCATCCATTCCTTTACACAAAAATTAGAAAATTAAGAACCAGATGATCTTAGCCTTTAACAATTTAAGAACAGCCTTATTTCACTTCAAGATAGAAAAACCATGCAGCAATGTTGTGTCCAGAAGCAGTTTATGCTAATGAACCTTTATACTTGTCCTGGACCACTGGCTATACTTTACATTTCCTACTATGTTAATTATCCCTTCAAAGCTTGTGCTAAGTCTCCATGTCCCTCAAGCTTTTGGCTTTCCCTTTATCCTCTTATCTTAAAATCACATTTCAGCCAGCCAAGTATATTCTGTACTAAATTCACATTTTTTCCTCATCCATCCTTTCAAGTTTTATATGAATAAATAGCCCTCACCCCAAGTTAAGCATGTTTCAGATCTGATTCATTCCTCCTTTAGTATTACTGACCTTCAACCAGGTTAACCCACTAGCGTAAGGGACAGCAAAATGTTCAACTCTTTTGGCTAACCTTCCTCTTGCCTCTTATCTGCATTGCCAAATTTCCTGAATCCATACTCTGCAGTTCTGCCACTTCCTAGTCACTCATTAATACCTTAATTCTTTGCACTCTTTCAAAGATTTCATCCTTTGAGTTGTAAAGCATTCTGTAATTAAGCTTCAGAGTTACTGATGATCTTCCAAGTGTTGTGTGTTTGTGTGTGCCTATATAGGTTACAGGTTGATGTCCAACATCTTCCTCAATAGTGCTCCACCATACTTGCTGAGACAGAGTCTCTTACTGAACTTGGAGCTCACTGATTCAGCCAGACTGGCTGGCTAGCCAGTCCCTGGAACCTACCTTATCACTGTCCCTTAGAACTGGGGTTACAGACCTACATCATCTCACCCAGTTTTTACATGGATGCTGGGGATCTGAAGTCAGGTTCTCATGCTTGTATAGCAAGCACTTAACTGGAGCTAACCAGTTCCTCATGATGACAATTTATCCTTTACAACCAAGTGCAATGCCTAAGCACTCAAGTATCTATAGAATATTTAAGTAATTATTTATGGAATGGATAACTATTTCTGTTTTGCCTTCATGTCATATGCTTGGTCAGATAAACATTTTTCACTTTTCTATGTGTTATCTATTAAAGCACCATTTTAATTACTAGAGCAATAATGCCTATCAATTCTATATGGTCAGTATCCTTCTCAGGAAACAGAAATGGTAGTAGCCATGACAGAAAAGGATCATGACAAATGCAGCCAACTCCAAGTAGTTTAGGGAAAAATACACATAAAAAGAATAATAAGGTAAACATTCCAGACACAACAGGACAGATGCACATTGAACTCACAGAGACTGTGACAGCTTGAACAAAGCTTGCACAGGTTCAAGACAGATAGGGTCCCAGAACTAGGAGGAAGTTGACATGGGCTCACATCCCTAAAGAAGCTACCTGCAATTGATACCTTCTGGCAAAGGAAAAATCTGTTTTCTCCATTGGAGTCTCACAGGGTATAACACTAACCACATCCAAGACTAGTTGGCCAACACAAAACAAACTCAATGGTATTTTTGTTTTATTAGTCTTTTGCCTATTTTGATTTATGTTTTTGTGAGTTTTTTGGTATATATTTCTTGGCTTTTATTGTTTTACTTTGTTTATTTAAGAGAGCAAGAACATAAAGTTGTGTAGGTAAGGAGGTAAGGAGGAACTGGGGGAGCAGAAAAACATGATCAAAATATATTGCAAGAAAAATTTTATTTTATTTTTTAGTTTTTCAAGACATGGTTTCTCTGTTGTAACTCTGGCTATCCTAGAACTCACTCTGTAGACCAGGCTGGCCTTGAACTCACAGAGATCAACTTGCCTCTGCCTCCCCAGTGCTGGAATTAGAGGTGTGCACCACCACTGCCTGGCTGCATGAAAACATTTAAAATAAAATTTAAATAAACGAAGTTGTCAGTGTAGAGGGACGTGATCAGAACAGGTAGTCTACTACTGTGGAACACTCCAAACGCCAAGAGGCTGAGTGAGAAAGATGGGCTAGCGAGGTATGATCCACTTTCTTTCCAAATCCTTCTAAAACAAAAATAAAGAGTTTAAAATAAATGTCAAACTTACAAACAAGGACAATCTCTGGACGGTGCAAAGTATATGGCTAAGTAGTAACCAACTTGAAAGGCCCAATAAAAGTTGAATGCTGAGCTAACACCAGAGAAAAGCAGAACAACATCTAGCTTTATGTCATACGCTCCAGTCCTCAGAATCAGCAATAGTAGTGATAGGGGGACTACAAACCAAAATCGTATTTGAGAAAGCAATTAATTGCTAGAGTTTTCCTTCATTTGCCCATCAGCAATGGGCTTGTGTTCAGACTGATCACTCACAGGACCCAACAGACTGGACCATGGCTTGACATGAAGATCACTCAGTTCTGTAGCCTTGGGCATGTTATCTTCAGAGGGAATTCATGCTGTTTACAAGGGACTTTTCTGGGACCTAATAAATGATAGCTGATTGTATGGAAAAGAGACCACGTTGGAAAGAACGGAAATGACCAAGGCTTGTGGAAACTTCATGTTCCACAGGAACTAGTAATATCAGGCCCCTCAGAGACATGTCCTTATTCACTTACAATAGTTACACCATATACAAGGAAGTTGTGGTCTAGGTCTTATCACCGGCTTATAATGTTCTTTGTGGCACCCTTCCTGTTCTGTATGCACTTGCTAATTTGGGGGCAATTTAATAATAAACAAACAAACAAAATAAATAAATAAATAGTATCTGATGACTTTTCTGAGCAATCATTTTCTTTTTGGTGCTGGTAAGCAATGTACCACTGGGTTACATCTCTGGCCTTACCTAGAGATATTCTGTAACCAATCTTTCATTCTGTTTTGTTTGAAACAGTATCCCACTCTGCAGCCAGGCTTAAGAACTCAGTTATCCTCCAGTTCCCATCTATAATTAAACTTATTTCAGTATATTTCCAAGAAAAAAGATGTCAGGAAAAGGAAAACCCAAGGTCATTTTTCCTGAAAAGAGGGCTTTGACTTGCTACTAATTTTCTACCTAGAGATAACATTCTCAAATGGGAGTGACTTTATCTTTTATGGATGTGTAATCACGTCTACAATTGGAAGGGAGCAACAGGCACACACTGAGTAGAGATTAGGGGAGCTGCTAAATATCTGATAATGTCCAGGGTAGCCTTTCACAACCAAAATCTGTCTAGCCCTAAGTATCAGTTATATTGAAGCAAGTTATTGAATCATTTTTAAAATCACTCTGGACAAGGTAAAAGAGAAGGCCAGATAAGAGTTCAGGACATTCCCTAATTTACCTGCCAAACCTTATATTAAGAATATTATATTAAGTACTACACCACTAAATATTGGTATCTTTGCCATTGGGTATCAACAGATACCGTCTGATGTGTCTCCTGAAAGATGGGCTTTTCACTTTATATACTCTTACATTGTTTGGGCTTTAGTGAATGGTATTTTACAGACAGAAAGACAGATGGACAGAACAGGCAGTCAACAGCCACAGCCACAGCCAGTATTTTTAGTTATTGGTTCAGATCTGTTCTCATGAATTTTGACCTGACTCACAATAACTGGACAGAAAGGAAGTAATAACATATAAGACAAAGAAGAAAAATATATCTCTAAGAAAGCATTATTTCCTTAAATCTCAGCAGGTAAACCTAAAAGGCATGAACTGAAGCACTGAGAAGCTGGTGATAAGTAGAATAAAAGTAGACATCAGGTTTCCTCATAAAGTAGAAACTGGTTTTTAAATTCTTTGTAGAATACAGAATATAGACAAGATCCATTTTAGATAAATGGAGGTTTATTCTTTTGGCTCAGGTAATTTGCTTACTTTCTTTGCAATAACTCATTTGTCTTTAAACCACAATGATGATTAATGATGCTTTTGTGTTCCACAGTACCTACTAAAACAGGCTAAGCATTTGGGTAAATACCAAGAGTTACTGATTAATCTAAAAAATTAAATCTGTTGGGCAGGGGAGTCTAATGATTCCAGATAGTATAAATTTCAAGTTTTTCTGTAACTCTTTCGATGATGTTTTACAATATTTCACACTAGTGCCAATATCGCACAGATTCTTTTACTCTGTACTTTAGTATGTAAACAAGCTCACTTGAAATGCTGACTTTGTTTTGCTCCATTTTCTTTCTTGTTGTTACCATACAACAAAATTACTATCTTCCTGATGCAAAGAAATCAACAGAAAATTCTCTTTCTTCTGTTAAATTTATTATCACAAATTCATCCACTGCCACCCCAAACACTCTGGAAAACATCATCTTACATCACCTGCATCACTTCTGAGTCTCTGAGTCACCCCATGAGGTAGAGAAGAAGCAGACCAAGTGATAGGAATTCAAGTTTTCTTATGAGAAACTGATGTCTGCAGAGACTGAGTAACTCACCTGAGTTCCATGGATACCAAATGACAAAAAAGCAAGTTATCTAAGTCCAGCTTTTCTTTCTACTACACCACACTAACTAACCTTTTGGTAATAGAATAGAGAAAATTCCAAATAGTAGACTCTTAGAAGACTACAATGAGGATTTACATGGTCTTATGGTCTCATTTTAATCATAATAAAAAAATTATCAGCTTATTAACTATTCATGGCTTTGCAAATCATAATTCAGTTTTTTAATCACATGAAATAATTGGCATTAATTCAAGGGATCCAATAAGTCAAAGGACAAAAAGAAGAATTGAAACCTTTTCTAACTCACCTTTGGACACTCCCACGTCTGGTGATACACTCCTTCTGTGGTCTTATTTAGCCAAGAAGTACTTTTTTAATGTTAAATTAGTAAGAAAGTTAATCAAAGCTACACTTAGAAAACAATCATTTCTCTGTATTTTGAGATCAAAATAACAAAGAAAAGTTTTTTCATCTATTTACCTCAGTAATTGGCTGCCCCTGATGTGTTGTCAAATCCAGTTCTTGAGGGCGCGTCACTTTGTCAATATCCAAAGAATCCATGCTAGAAGCTGCAGAAGTGATGCTTGAACGGGAGGAGTTACTAATAGAGCGTACTTCAGCATCACTAACGGTGCCTGCTGACGCTGTCCTTCTGTGCTGATTCATCACTAAAGGCTTAGCATCTTCTACTACAGATTGCTGAGCAGCCTCATCCATGCTCAAGGAAGCCTGTTCTAATTGTGCAGTGATGTCATCCAGGGAGTAATTAGCATGGGAAGGTTTAGTTGTTCTATTAGAGGAAGATGACAGTCCTCTCAGGGTGCCATGTTTAGATGTATGTCGGCTTGGAGGTACCTTCTGAGTAACTTTTGGTTCTGTGACTTGACGCTTACTATTTCCTGAGCCAATACTACTGAGTTCCTGCTCTATAGAGCACAGATCAGCCATGAGAGCATCCAGATCCACAGTCTCTCCCTGATTCAGAGCTTCTACAAAGAACACAGAAATTTCCAAAACATAATCAAGATCTATATATTCTACAATAAATTAACCACAAGCAGGTAGAAAAACTAAAAGAATTCATTTCATTGGGCCTAAAGCCAATCAAATAACGTACTTATTAGGTTTTGTTTTAAATTCTAAGAGAATTTTTAGAAACAAACAGTATTGGTTAGAAAATGGCAAGAAAAATAAGGTTGTTAAGTTCAAAGACAAAACTGAAAACACCTTTTACTATTCCATGGTTGTAACCAAATATCCCATATAACTTTGTATTGCTGTGCTGGCTAGTTTTATGTTAACTTGACACAAGTGAGAGTTAACTGAAAGGAAGAAACCCTAATTGAGAAAATGCTTCCATAAGATCTGGCTTTAGGGCATTTTCTTAACTAATGATTGATGGAAGAGGGCTTAGCCTATTGTGGGTGGTGCCATTTCTGGCTGGTAGTCCTGGGTTCTATAAGAAAGAAGCTGAGCAAGCCACGGGGAGCAAGCCAGTAAGCAGCACCCCTCCATGGCCTCTGCATCAGCTCCTGACTCGGGGTTCCTGCCCTGTTTGAGTTCCTGTCCTGACTTCCTTTGATAATGAATAGCGATCTGGAAGTGTAAGCCAAATAAATCCTTTGCTTCCCAACTTTCATTTGGTCATGGTGTTTTATCACAGCAATAGAAACCCTAACAAAGACAACTATTAATATGGTCAATGTCCAGGAAGATGTAGTATTACCAAAAGAGAGAAGGGCATAAAGAGAAAAGTCTAAGAAATTTAGAATATTTATTCCAAACGCCAAGAAGTACTAGATATATTAAATAAAGGTCACACACGCTGATTTTAAAATTACTAAGAAAAATTTTCTTTGGATTTTAATCTAGTTAGAAAACAATGCAATCAGATTGCTATGTGTTTTCTCCTTAACATGCACAGTGTCAAGAATTAAGTACATGACAAGAAAACCGTGTTATGTTCTAGTTGCTTTTTGATGTGATGAATTTGAATTACTATGTACAAATTAAAAAAAAAAAAAAAAGAACTCAAAATGGAGAAATGGCTCATTGGATAAGAGCATGTATTGCTCTTCCAGAGGACCTGAGTTTAATACACAACCACCTGTAACTCCAATCCAAGAGGATCTGACACTTCTGGCCTCTGCAGGGACCAGAACGCATGTGCATTCCTACACACACACACACATACACACTCACCATAATTTCAAAAAAGAAAAAAACAACTCTGTCAAGTTACACATATAATTTTATATTGTTTTATATTTAGAATTGCATTTCTATTATTCATGTATTATAGAACTTAATATACTTTTTAGACTTTACTTAATTAAATCTTACCATTCAAGTTGTATATGGAGAAACGGTACGAAAAGTTGGCCATATTTGTTTCCTGGCGAAGAGGAGATCTTTTCACTGGTTCTTTGGGCTTGTCAGAATCCAAACTCTTTGAAAAAATAAAGTTAAAGTATAACAAGTCACATTAATGTGGGTTTCCATTACCCAGAAAAATGAATGAGCTGCCATACTGCCTTAGTCAGGGTTTCTATTGCTGATATGAAACACCACAACCAAAAGCAAAGGGTTTATTCGGCTTACACTTCTAGGTCACTGTTTGTCATCAAAGGGTATCAGGACAGGAACTCAAGCAGGGCGGGAACCTGGAGGCAGGAGCTGATGCAGAGGTCATGGAGGGGTGCTGCTTACTGGCTTGCTCCCTGTGGCTTGCTCAGCCTGCTTTCTTATAGAATATAAACTCCAAAGTTTTTTTTTAAACTTGAAGCTTATTTATACATTTATATAGAAACCAGTTGAAAAAGAGTATTCTAACTTTAAATAATTGGATTTCTTTCTTTGCTCTCCTCCTCCTTTTTTGGTTCAATTTTCTATTTAGAAACCCTTTCTCCTTATTGTAGAAAGGCTACAGGTGAAAAGAGTATCATTGTAAGAAGATGGTAATGGCTAGAGGTATAACCTAGTAGTAAATTTAAGTGTCTGCTATGCACAAGGTCTTAGGTTCAGTCTCCAGTACCACAAAAGAGTAAAAGAGTGAGTGAGTGAATGAATGAATGAATGAAGTTCAAGATTGTCCTCTGACTTTAGATTATACTAGATCAAAAACACAGTCCCTTGAGGAAAGAGATAACAAAGCTTCCTTCATGATTTTTACCATGTCGGTATTCATACACTTAAAGATTATTTCATAGTGAACTTAGAATAAAGTCACTGACTAAACTAAAACTAAATTTTGAAAAGACATTTACCCTGAACTGTGACAATTTTGAGTCTTGGGTGTCTTAAAAGTAAGTATATATATATTTAGAAATTGGAGATAACTAGTGAAAAACAATTATGCTTTTCCTTGGGGCTATAACTTAGAAAACATTTTGCCTTTGTTCATATCTGTACTGGATAGTTGGTTGGTTTTGTTTTTTTCTATACAGGGTTTCTCTGTGTAACCCTAGCTGTTCTGGAGCTCACTCTGTAGATAAGATGGCCTCAAACTCAGAGATAATGCCTGCCTCTGCCTCTTCAGTGCTGAAATTAAAGGCATGTGCCACCATACCTAGCTGTGTGGTAGATAGTTTTATGTCAACTTGACACAAGCTAAAGTCATTTGAGAGAAAGGAACCTCAATTATGTCTCCATAAGATGAGACTATAGACAAGCCTGTAAGGCATTTTCTTAATTAGTGATTTATGTAGGAGGGCCCAGCCCATTGTGGGTAGTGCCATCCCTGGGCTGGTGGTCCTGGATTAATAGGTTTTCAGTTATAGTCACGTTATTTTACAGAAAATATTTTTTCTCTCAGCTCTATTGAAAGGAGGATTAAAATTGCTTCTGAAGAACTAGGATTGAGGTTAAAGCAGAATTTCTTAGCTGTTTTTGAACTTTTGAAATAAAGCACTTTATTTACTGCACACAGTATATTAACTAAGAAATAAAAACTGAATCTTTTTAGTCTAAAAACTGTAGTTGTTCACCACTGTGGCAGCTCAGCAAGGAGACACAGATGCAAATTCATAGATATAATCTCTGCCAGACCTCAGCAGAGGGAACCATCGTCATGGCCAGAGCCATACTTGACAGTGGAACCCTGAGCATTTGAGCTCAGATGTTTTTATTGATTCAGAACTCCTCAGGTGTAATCAAACAGCCCCTTCCCCCTCCACACACAGAAATTTAACACTTGCAAACAATACAAAACGCCAAGACCCTGGTAGCCTCTCACCCAACAGTGCACAAAACATTTTATACATAACTAAAAATAAACTTCTACAATGAAAAACTATCCTGGCATAAGGGATAATGACTTAGCAAGAAAAAGCTTGCCATGAAAACCTGGCCCTGATTTAATCCCTGGAATCTACATAAAGGTAGGAGAGACTCTACGAAGTTGTCCCCTAACCTCTACACACAGACTATGGCATGCACTCAATCACCCTCCCCAACACACATAATAATACACACATACAACATAATAATAAAAATTAAGACCTATGATCCAATACAAATTAATAAACATACAACATGATGGCCCATGCCTGTAATCTGAGCACTTGATTGTAGACACAAGATCAGCAATTCAAGGTCACCCTTGAACTCAATCAAGCTATATGTCATTCTGAGCTACATGGGACTCTATCTCAAAAACTAACCAACCAACTACTCACCACCACAGCCAGCAACAAGGAATTCACAATCCAATAGAACAAAGCAAAAAAAACCAGCTTTAGAACTATTTTAAATGTAGCCTGGAAAGAATTTTTCTCAGTATTTAAAAGATATGAACTAAAAGATACAAATTATATTTATGTCATAAAATGTATTTAAATTTGTTATAGAATAAAATTTAGATTTTTAAACTTTAGACTTTAAGAATGTTTTAGCCTACAATATCAAATTTATGGAAGAGATATCAAGTCACCTTTCATATTAACAGAAACTCTGTTAAAGAATTGTTTTTATAAAGCCTTAGAATAACCATATAAAAGGGGCTAGGGAGATGGCTCAGCTGGTAAAACACTTGCAAGCAGAAGGGCCCGCATTTGACTAGCAAGCTCAAATCTAAATGGTGGATGTCGTGGCATGCAATTTTAATCCTACACCTGAGAGGCAAATATAGAAGACCCCTGGGTCTAACCTAATTGGTAAGCATTATGCCAATGAAAGACCTATCTTACCTGGAGCCAATACCTACCCACATTGTCCTACTTTCTTCTGAGTGTCTTCCCCCCTTCTATTCCTGGTGCTTACGCCTATATTAAACTTATCTTTTATAAAAATCTCCAACTCTGCTTCATTAAAAGGAGAAAGAGCAGCTGGGTGGTGATGGCTTGCACCTTTAACCCCAGGGCAGGTGGATCTCTGTGAGTTCTAGGACAGCCTGGTCTACAGAATGAATTCTAGGACAGCCAGAGTTACAATGGAGAAACCCTGTCTTGAAAACAAAACAAAACAAAACAAAAACAAAACTTGGGGGAGGACTATTGGGAGAAGAAGAGGAGAGAAAGGACCCTATATTCCAAAGATGTGATGACCTTCTAAGGAAGAAACCCTGAGGATATCCTTTTCTGCGCCTGCGTGTACATGTACACAAAGATGAACACACACACCACACACATGTCCACATACACATATACAAGCAATAACCACAGAAGATACTATCTTGCATTGTAAAGTTTCTATTCATCTATCTGTTAATGTTTTTTCTTTTAGCAGTATTTTAAAATTTAGCTTGCACTAATATCTTTTGTCTATACGTTAAACTTTAACATGTAGTGATAGCTTCAAGTCTTTAACCAGCTTTCCAAGTAATCCTTCTAACCTGAGTAAGTTTGTCCAGTTCCCCAAGCCAGGCTCCAAACATTTTATCCAGGTCCTGATCTTCCTTGTCACTGTCTTCTTCAGCACCATGGTCAATTTCTTCATCTGATAGCTGCTCCATCTGAAATACAGACATTTGTGTTGGATGAGCAGTTACAAATTTAACTTAAAAATTATTCAGTACAAGGCTGACATATGATGCGACTCTAAAAGCAAATCTTCAAAATCATATCATATCATAAGAAAATAGAAATGATTAACGAAGACAATGTTGACAAGCAGAAACAAGGAAGGAAGCCTCAGATCATTAAGGAACAGATGAGGCTGGGAAGTCCCCTAAAGAAAGGGAAACTATTAAGGTTATGACTAGATTCACAAATAACAATTTCTAAAATATACAAACTACTCCTTTCAATTAGCAGACAGTATAACCATAGTATCAATCTCTCTCCTGATGAACTCTGTAATACTCCAAATACAGTTTCAAAAAATTTCAAGAGAATTCCACAAAAATTCCAAAGAATTCCATAGATATTTTGTAGGTTATGTTAAAATTTCACTTAAATTTCTTGACCCATTACATGAGAACAACTATGTTCTCAAACAGTGAACATACTATACCTCAGTGGTTTTCAACATTTCTAATGCTGAAAGCCTTTAATACAGTTCCTCATGTTGTGGTGACCACCAACCATAAAATTACTTTGTTGTTAGTTCATAACTGTAATTTTGCTGTAATGAATTGTAATGTAAATATCTAATATGCAGATGGTTTTAGGCAATAGGGTCTTGACCCACAGGTTGAGAACCACTGCTGTACCTCAGCTCATCAACATGCAGAGTTACAGAAGATATAAAAGCCAAAGTCACTGGAAAGTAAACAAAGCTCTGCAAAATCCTGGCCTTCAGGTACCCGCCTCAACATTTCCTGCTTCCTCACTCCTCCAGCTTTCTAGACACACTGTTCTGCTTGCTGGAACATAAAGACTTGCTCCAGCTTCCAGCCTTTTCAATGTCAAATCTCCTACCTAGAAGTCTTTCCTTCAGATAGATGCATGGTTTGTGCCTTTGCTTCATGCAGGTCTCTGTCTAAGTGAGCAAAACAGCACTCCACTCTTGTTACATTCTGTCCCTGAGTTCAGAAGGAGCTAGTCAAGAGTGGCTCAGTCAGTAGTGGATCTTGGAGGCTTACGACTAGATTATACCGAGGCCAAAATGTTTCAGGGCTCCAGGACGTGAACCAGTGATTAAATTAGCAAAAAATAAACTGTCCTCTGCCTTAAATCAATGGTTATGTCTGGTGAATATGGCTATACTATTTAATAAGTATTTAATGATATGCACAGACATCTTTTAAAAGGTACCTAAGAGCTTAATTTAAGACTAAAGCCCCTACAGGGAGGTGATGACACAGGCCTTTAATCCCAGCTCTCAGGAGGTAGAGGCAGGTGCATCTCTGGAAGTTCCAAGGCCAGCCTGGTCTACAGAGTGAGCCCAGGACAGCCAGAGTTAGTGTTGTGCCTAGTTTTTGAAATCCGCCCCCTCCTCAAGTACCACCAGGAGACCACCAGTTCTGATGCAAAAGCAAGGAGCCTTTATTCTGCAGAGCAAACTACCACGCTGGGGTTTGGCACCACACAAGATGGCTGACCCCGTGTGAGTGCCCTACTTGGATTTGTAAAGGGAGCAGGGGATCTCGATTGGTCAGAACCCAGGCCCTGGATTGGCTCCTTAAATGTTACAAGGAAACAAGGATTTCTGGGAAAGCGAGTATTTGCCATTAAACAGAGGTTTCTGGAAAAGTGAGCACTTGACATTAAACCAAGGAAAGGTCAGTGTCTCCACCACTAGAGACGCTGGGCTTTTCATTACAACAGAAACCCTGTCTCGAAACAAACAAGTGAACAAAAAACAAAACAAAAAAGACCAAAGCTCATAAAATAAATATTAAACAACTAATAAATAAAATAAACACAGAGTACTAGTCCTTCAGGACCAGGTAGGTGCTTCATAAAGAACTCATTAGAAGCTGGAGAGATGGCTTAGGAGTGAAGACCTAGATTCCATATCCAGCTGCTCAGTTGCTTTTAACTCTAGTTCCAAGGGATTTGATGCCCTCTTCTGGCTTTCACATGCACTGCATATACACAGTCCACAAGCACATGCTCAGGTACATACACATAAAATAAATAAATTGTTAAAAAAGAAACACGGAACTTCTTATTTAATCTTTTTTTTTTTTTAGACAGTTTCTCTGTTGTAACTCTGGCTGTCCTGGAACTCACTCTGTAGACTAGGCTGGCATTAAGCTCACAGAGACCCACCCGCCTGCCTCTGCCTCCAGAGTGCTGGGATTAAAGGTGTGCGCCACCACTGCTCGGCTCCTTATTTAATCTCATACACTTTTATTTTACGACAGAGACTCAAATAATCCAGGCTGGCCTCACAGTTCTCAAACTTGAAGTAGACAAGGATGACCTTAAACTTCTGATCCTCCTGTCTCTACTTCCTAAGTGTTGGGATTTACAGGTGTGCACATTAGAATTTATGGGGTGCTGGGGATGAAACCAAGGACTTCATGCACGCTAGGCAAGCACTATACCAATTTAACTACATTCCCAGCTAACATTACAACAATTCATAACAACCTTATGAAGAAAATTGAGCTGGGAAAAGTTAAGTAACTTCCCAAGTTTAATAATAGTAAATAACAGTGTGAAAATTTGTATGGCTTATTTACTATATTAGTGCTTTTTGAACTGACTATTGTAGAGTTGCTTTTACTGGTCACTATGTATATAGATAAGTTTGAGATGGGTAAAATATTTTTAAATACCTCATTTTTATTCATTTATTCAATTGGGTAGCTCTTATATGCCAGATATTATCCTGAGAACAGAACAATGACACGTCAGCTAAAATCCATTTCCTAGTGGATCCCTATTCTACTGACATGAGGAATGTAAAAGTCAAAGGACCATTTGTGGGAGTTGGTTCTTTCTTTCCAATATGGGGTTCTCAGGAATCAAACTCAGGTTTTCCAGCTTAGTGGTAAGTGCCCTTACCTGCTGAATTATCTTGCCAGCCCCATTAAGACTTAAAAACAAAAGAAGAGAAGACTAGTAATCTACCATATGCTATGCAGTAAATAATTGTGCTCAATTATTAAAGGTCAAAAAATGTAGTATATATAGTAAGCTCACTGTACACTATGTAACTATCCATTAAGTATAGCTTAGTGTGAAACAATATTATTCCTGCTAAATTTTCTATGAAACTAACTATTCATGCCCATTTGCCTATTAACCTTCTGTTTAGGAGACAGTCCATTTATTATTCAATTTCTTCTTTGGGAGTGGAGGGAACTGTGATTATCCAGAAGGGTGGGCTTAAGAATCTGGTTAAGTATATTCCAGGCAGGGTAAACTATATAGAGGTGACATGAGAGTGAGCAAGGGAAGGAAAGAGGAGGGATGAATGAGAAAGTCTTGAGACTGACTCAAATATAAGATCTAGTCTTAGTCTATGTCAGTTCTCCTATCCACAACTCCCTTGTATGCAACTGTATTCTTAACATGCTAGCAAAGGGGGGAAGGGGCAGAATTGGCTTTTATTCAGAGGACCGACTGACTGTATAAAGAAGGGAAAGGCCACCAGAAAGGTATTTTAAATACTAGATAGAGATGATTTTATATATAGGAAAATTGAAGATCTAGGAGGAATCACAACTTACTCAAGTCATATGCTTATGAAGTCATGAGAAAACCTCATGATATACAGTCATACACTACACATAATACATACTAATTACACTATTTTGTCCCTTTAATTAAAAAGCGCTTTTTATAAAATTATGCATTCTATACATAAAACTACATTAAAAATCCCAGAAAGCTTTTGGGTTTTGGCTCAGAGAAGACTATGGTGCAAATTTCTTCATTTTATATGACACCAGCCTGCAAAGTCCACAGGAGGTGAGGTTAGAGTCATACCTGCCTTGGCTCCTAAGTTCAGTCCAGGGGGTCTGTCTACAAAAAAAGTTGATGATGACATTGCCAAGGCAACCAGTAATTGGAAAGGTCTGCCTATTATAGTGAAACTGACCACTCAGAACACACATGCCTAGACTAAGGTTTGTTGCAGTACATTGCTGTAATGGCTCAGCAAGGAGACAGGAGGCATTTTCATAGATACAGACTCTGCCAGACCTCAGCAAAGGGAACCACTATCATGGCTAGTGCCATACTCAATCCACGGTGGAACCCGGAGCATCTCGGCTCCGCTCAGGTATTTTATTGATTCAGAACTCCTCAGGTACAAATCATAATCAATCAACTTCCCCCACATAAATCCAACACTTGCAGACAATACAAAATGCCAAGACCCTAGGCAGCCCCTCAGCATAAAATATTTTAAACACAACTAAAAATAAACTTCCACAACAGAGGTTGTACCTCCTGCCTCAAGGTAATATGGAGACAGAAAGCAGCAGAAAAACATTAAGCACAGTGGAAATATACTTTTGATAAGACTGCCAGCACTGCCTGACTGATGTGGCATCAGTCTTTTTCAGAAAACTCTGTGTGACTATTAAGGAGATCCTGTGTACTCCACACAGTCTGTGGGCTGGAAAATGTATGGCTGCCATCCTAAAGACATAGATACAGTAGTAATGTCCAGCTAGTTAAGAAGCAACAAGAAAAAAAATTTCAATTAAAAAAATCTGCTGATCAAACCACCACCACCACCCAAACCTCAGAAAATAGTAGAGTGGGGTTACCCACAAAGTATTCTCTGGGGTTTAATACGTTCAATGGGCCGAAATTGCATGAGAAGCTTCTACTTCATTTATTATTTATGTATATTTTCTATGTGTCAGAAACCAGAGAAACAGATGAATGCAATGATGTTTAATTTCAAATTATATATACCTAGTAGGGGGACAGACAAAAAAATACAAAAAACAAAAACAACCAGCAATAATAAAACACTGTGATGAGTGTTCTACACAGGCTATGTATGTTAAGTAAGTATATTTTAACTCAGGTTGAGAAGGTAAAAGGAAAGGGATAATACTTCAGAGAGAGAGCAAGACAATGTACAAGGGAGAGATAGATAAGGATGTTTTAGGCAGAGGAATTACTATGTGTACGGATATAAAGGTATAAGAAAATAAGACATGTTATGACTCTAAGTGGCTTAGTGTTCTTGAGGTGCAATATAAACTCATGGAAGAAAATGAGGCTGTAGATGAGGGAAACGCAAAACTGTACACCATACGAGTTTCAAGTTTATTCTGTAGGACAACGTTTTTCTAGCTATGGTCTGCTGATATATATCATATATATTTTGATATATGATATATATCAAAAGTACTTGGAAGTGCAAATTGTTTAAAAGTCAGGGTTGTTTGTTTGAAGATTTGCTTTATTTTCATTTACATGTGTGTCTGTCTGCATGAGTTTATATCATATGGGTGGGTACCTTGGAGACCAAGAGAGGGAGTCAAATTCCCTAGGAGCTGGAGTTACAGATGACTGTGAGCTGCTTGATGAGGGTGCTGAGAACTGAACTCAGTTTTTCTGAAGAGCAACAAGTGTTCTTAACCACTGAGCCATCTCTCCAGCCCCCTAAGAGATAGTATATAAATGACCTAGACCTACTAGAAACTAATATCAAGGATATAGGACATTAAAAAAAATTCTTTCAATTATTATGTCTTCTAATGTTTGCCAACGAAAGTATAATGAGTGTTGAGCTACAGTTACTGGGGAAGACTTTTAAGATAACAAATGGTACAGTTTTATTTAGCTGCCATTGGGTTAAAGGCAAAACAAAACAGAATAATATTCTAGTATGCTATAAAGAAATTAGGCATTATTGGGATTAAAAAATATATACCCAATTATTTCTCTTCTATTACAACACAATTGTTTTTTAATCACTCATTCAGACAATTTTCGTTCTTCATTTCCATTTTTCATCAGTTTTCTCATAAAAGTAGTTTGTTGAAACACTTCCTACACTACTATAAGTTGTAAAAGTATTTTTATTCTTGAGGGTTCAAGAAAGAACAAGATAAATTCTTCAAGATACAAGCCTGAACCAAGAGGCCTTCAGCCTCTGAGACCTAAACTAAACCCTGAATAGCTAGCTAGCTGCTTTCTCCATGGCCTCTTCTCCACATGCCTGCTTCTTCAATCTCCTGCTCCTTGCTTCTCACTCAGCTTCTACCTTGCTTCCCTTTCTGCCTGATTCTACTGTTTGTTTCCCTGTATATTTATATCCCAAGAGTTGGGATTACAGGTGTGTACTATGTTGCCTTCTGAGTTGGCTCACTTAAAGGCATGTGCTATGTTGCCATCAGATACAAAGTCTTATTTTCCATTAATAAAGTGAATCCTATAATTCACTTCCCAAATGCCAGGCCAGTAAACCTTGCTGCCATTAGGCGAAGGTCCAACTAAGAGACACAGGGTGTTCTTCATATCTCCATGTTAGTAGCTGGAGAGGAACCACAGAATTTTCTTTCGTTTAGCATTAGCACAAACAGAGGGCAGGATAAGCGTAACATTATTTCTACCCTAGTGCAGCCATGCTGCTGGATCAGAGATCAAATGTCTATAACATAGGCCCATGAAGGTGATCCTTTCCCACAGCAGCCATGCTGCCAGATCAAGGATCAAGTGTTCTGCTACAATAAGTAATTCTAAAGTAAACTTCATTTTGTATGTTTTAGTATGTGAAGTAGATAGAATGTGAAGACTTCCATGTTCAAGGAGTGCCTCCAACTATGCAAGATACAACTGTGTAAAGTAAAATCAAGAGGAAGGAAACTAAAATTAGACACCCCCCCAACACACACACTGTGTATTATATTTAATAAAGCACAAAAAGATGAAAGGACCCCTAAGGAAGAAATAGAACACATCAGGCCAGTGTCTGGTATGTTTATCTAGTTTCTCTATTAAACTATAACTGCATTCTTTTAATACAGGACTTACTTTTGCTGTGAACCAAATACTGAAAATTGTAAACTGCTTAAATGAAGAATGGGAAATTAATAGTTTAAGAAATGTAAAGATTGATTTAAAAATTTTCTATCCCTTAGATTTTTTTTTAATGACAGAAAAATCACAATTTGTGGTCATTATCATAAGCAGCACTGAGTTTTTAAAGTAATAAAAAAACAAGTTTGTTTTTTGTTTTTAAATCAAGGAAGGGAATCATCAGTATGTAGTAGAGCTAGAGTGTGGAAATTTAATGAGACTGTATAGTCTCAAAATATTTCTCCACAAATTACTGGGAAGACACTACCATAACCAATTGATCATAGTATCACTGATAATGGGACAAGGCAACATCACATGAGTCAGAAGCCATTGTTCTATAATATTCCTGACAAAAATTAATCAAACCATTGAAACCTTTAAGAAACTAATTGGCCTATAACTTTCAAAACTGTAAAGTCTGAGGAAATAGTCCATGTTAAAAGGAACTTTAAAGAGACACAATAGCTAAATGCAATGTTGGAAATTAGGTAGGATCCTAGATCCACATAAAATAGACAAAGGTTAAGTATAAAAGTCAATATTGGTATGAATGACAAAATTTGACTGTCTATTGTGAACTAAATCATAGTAATGAATCAATTATATTTTTCTGGTCTTGATAAAAGGAGTGCTTACATAGAGAACAGTACACTAAACTAAGAATTCTGTCACAAAGGGAATGGGAATTCATTAAGTCAATAAGCCTCAGTATGGCAAAGGAAATATGTAAGTAAAGAGATAGCCTACAAAATGGGAGAAAACCTTTGCTAATTATAATCTGACAGGGGATTAATATCTAGTATATATAGATACCTCAATAAAACTAAACATAAAATTAATCAACAAGTGGGCTAAATTAAATAAAAAGATAATTCTCAAAAGTGAAATGTAAACAGCCAATAGATGTACGAAAAAATGTTCAACTTCACTAGACATCAGAGAAATGCAAATTAAAACTACGCCAAGATTTTATTGCACCCCAGTCAGACAGTCATAAGAAAAACAACAAGCACTGGTGAGGATGGGGACAAAAGAGAACCCTTAAACAGCTTGGACCAGAACATAAACCATCCCAGCACTATGGAAATCAGCATCAGAGTAATCTTTTTTTTTCCTATCCTGAGACAGAGCTTCTGTTGTAACTCTGGCCTCTGGCTGTCCTTGAACTCACTCTGTAGACCAGGCTGGCCTCAACAAACTCACAGAGATCTACCTGCCTCTGCCCCCCAAATGCTGGAATTAAAGGCATCTGTCACCATCTCCCAACCAAAGTAGTCTTAAAATAATAAAACATAGACTACTAAATGCACAGCTTACCTTAGGATACTGAAAAGTAACTGTGTAATTCTTAAACATGCAGTTTTAAAGTTATATGTGCACATATATACTAAAGTATTTTCCTGGTTTATTCAATTATCTTTTTAGACATATTCTGACCATGATTAAAAAAAATAGGTTTATTTAATGCAAAGAGAAGTTTAACATACTGGAAAATTAATTACTCCTTAGATTATTGAAGGAGACATTCAAAGACTCATTTCTAAACCTTACATCAAAAAAAACCCAAAAAACCCAACAAATAAACAAAACCTAAACCAATTAGTCAGGCATAGTGGCTCATGCCTGTAACACAACATTTAGGAGCTGAAGCTAAAAGTCTGCCACGTTTTAGGCCAGCCTGGACTACATAGTGAAAGCTATTTCTCAGATCCACTTTCGCCTCTACATCTGAGCACCAACTAATTTAGTGTAAGTTTGCTAATATCACAAGTACATTAGGAAGACATTAGAATTTAGTTTCAGGGCAAATGCTATTACTTATCAAATAGAAAGGCTAAAACATAGATTTTAGGATTTTTTTTTAAATAGGGGTTGGAGATGGCTCAATAATTTAGAGTATGTATTGTTCCCAGCACCCAATTCAACAGGCCCAAAACTGCCTGTAACTCAAGCTCTCAGGAAGACAAAGATTCTGGTCTCTGAGAGCACCTGTACTTGGCCCCTCACAACATGCACGCACGCACGTGTTTAAACAAAAAGAAAAAAAAATTAAAAACCTAGATGTTTTGATTTTTAGGACTTATGTTACCACAACAACAAAAGGGATAAAGGGCATTCTGGAACTTCCATTATTCATTAACGTTAGTATGTCCTAACCTCCTGCCAACAATCAGAGACAACACTACAGCTGATCAGATATCCCCTACCTAAAAAAGCTTTCAGATGTTTGTTTCATTTATTTCATGAAGTTTTCTAGGAAAGACATTTTATAACTCCTGATAGAAGATAAATTCAATACCGCTCCCATGCAACCAGCCAATCCATCAAAATAAAAGTCAACTGCTAAACACTCATCAGTGTAAGTGCCAGGAGACTTTCATTTTTGTTTTTAAGAAGTAGAAATAATAGATAGCTGCTAACCTTTTAACTTGTATAATTCAATGAATCTTAATTATATTCACAATGCCACATAGCCTTCCACTATCAAATTATAAAATATACTTAGAAAAAAAGTTTAAGCTAAGATACACCCTCAAAGTTCTTAGGTTTCACTACTCCGAGCTGTTACATGCCTCTTGCAGGTATTTATCTTAGCTGCCTGGTTGATTTCAACCCAAGCTTGAGAGGTTGTTCTTCTGCAGGAAACTTTGAGCCCATGCTCTTTTTTTGCATTTCTATACCCATCACACATCTTTGTTCAGTTATTTTTAAAAATGACAATGTGTTAAAATGTTATGCTAGATAAACAGAAAGTAGACACCACTTTCTCTTCAAGAATCATGAACTTTGTACCTGCCCACTTTGCACCTTGACCATAGGTACATTTACAGCTAGCAACTCAGCTTTGTACTATATGTCATGGTTATTTGTTCATTTGCCTTACCAGCCCCTACACCCATGTAGGCTGCAAGCTCTGGAAAGAAAGAATATAATAGTTCTCACTTATCACTCTAGAGCAAATATCAGGAAATCATATTCTTTATTTAAATTTTAATACTTTTTTGCCAAATATTCCCAATTTAAGATGTTTAAAAATTAAGATGATGTTAATTTAAGATGACTCAAAGTAAAGGTACACGTCTTTAAAAAAAGAAAAAGATCAATTTTTCTGGTTATAAGTAAATACTCAAAGGAGCTAACACATTTTAAAATTTATTTCTCCAGCAATAGCAGAATGATTAAGAAAAACCAGAAAAATTCTACTACACACAATTTCAGCAGAATGTTTTCCTAAGTGTATTTTAAGACATGTGATTTAGCAATTATGCTAACAATAACAAATGCATATTAATAAGGACAGAACCTGAACTCAAATTGGTTTTAAAAACAATCCAGGGTTGGAGAGATGGCTCAGTGGTTAAGAGGACCTGGGTTCAATTCCCAGCACCCACATGGCAACTCACAACTCTCTGTAAATCCAGTTCCAGGGGATCTGATGCCCTCACACCAATGCACATAAAATAAAAATTTAAAATAATCCATTCAAATTCAAAATATTAAGAAACCTTTTCAGGCAAGTAAGAGGATGCTTACCTTAAAGCACTGAGTTTGATACTCAGGATTCACTTGGTGGAAGGAAAAAACCAACTCACACAAATTGTCTTCTGACCTCAAATGTGCCATGACACAATTGTGTGTGGTGTGTGTGTGTGTGTGTGTGACATGCACTTGCACACACTCATCAATAAATGTATTTTTTTTAAGAGAAAGAAATCACATTTGTCATGATGCAACACTCCTTCTGTTGTCTCTGTTCCAACATGTTCTTTCAGAAACTCTACTCATGGAAATGTTCAGGGTCATCCTCAGTTACATAACAAGTTGCCTCAGCAAGCCTGAAGTACATGGAACCTGGGTGTGATAGCATATAGTACTTGGGAGTTCAGGCCAGCCTGGACTATACAGTGAATTTCAGTCTAGCTAGTGTTACACAGTGATACCTAATCCTAAAAAATTAAATAATTAAAGTTTTTAAGTCCGTTGGGTATTCAAATAATACATGCTAAATAGCATCCTTTTGTTTGAAGACTTTTTTTAGTTATGCATATATCTGTGTGCATCTCACCTAACATTTTAAAACAAATTCTTGTTAAATTTGAAATTTCAAATAAGTAAGTCTTCTAATTGTATGTCCTAAATCTGAATGAATAACAGACAATCACACCACTGAAAAGATTAGCTTAAGGAAATAAGTCTATAATAATCCTTTAGTTTGAGCCACCCACAACTACACAAGGAGTTTGAAAAACTCAAACTCATGTTTTATTCTAATTCTACCATTAACTAGACAGAACTCTGGTTAAATCATTAGCACTGGTTTTCTTAATCTGAAGAGAGGAGGAAAGAAGGGCAGTTGAAAGACATATAAATTGGTACCAGAGGAATCCCCTCCACCCACCTTAAGTCATTCTTCTGTGAAGGTATATTATTTAAATCTAACTTCATTCTAACTTCTTATCAGTTTGTCAGTCTTCTCTAATCTTAGCTCCAGAAGAGAGGCACCTACTGACCTCCACCCTTTAGGCACACTGGTTATGGGGAAGAAGAGGCTTCAAAAGGGGGTTTTCTCATTTTCCCCAAAGACCAAATCCCTATAGACACACAGTGATTCATAAAGTCTCAACAGGAGTCTGGAACTTACACAGTGTGCTCAGACCTCTAATTAATTTAATCCATTTAATATTTTTTCCTCTTATTTTTACCTCTGTTTTCAGAATCATGGTCTGAATAGAACAAATAGTCATGGGTATGAGAAAAAAAATCAAATTTGACTTGCTGTGCAATGAATTTGGAATCTAGGAAACAAAAATGGTAACTACCCATGACAGAAGAAATAATATTTTAGAGTGGGCTTGCTTCTTACCTAATTTTTAAATCTAACTTTATTAAAAACTGGTATCAATTTCATATTCTGCCAAATAATATAAATTAAAATAGAAAAATGTTTAAGGCTGTACATGTACACACACACACACACACACACACACACACACACACACTTTGGAAGGTTGAGTAGAGGCAGGGAATACAGTACTTTAATTTAAAAAGAAGGAAAACAGTAGTATGATTGCTCTTCTATTTTCATAAAGAAACAAATACAAAGAGAATCTCAAAAAGAAGACTGAAAAGATCTTATAAGCTACCTATCTTTCCTAATAAACTTTCAATGAAATGTAAGCAAAACTTAGAAAAATATATTAACTTAACTAAAGAAACTATAACTACACAGCTTTGGCCAGACAGTACACTGAGTAAAAAGAGAATCAAGGTTTCAAAATTCCAGTTCTTCTTATCTTGCCACCTGGATAGAAATAAAAATAGCAAGGCAGTCAGTACTGACTTTAACGGCCTGTTTTTTATCATGACTAAAAGACCCACTTCTCTTCTCTCAACAAATATTTTACTTTAATTCTAAGATGTTAGAGTAGTCTAACATGTATGACTGGTCTCATATCCATCTTACACACACACACACACACACACACACACACACACACACACACACACCTGGTCTCGTATCCATTACACACAGAGACACACCACACACTAGTTACAGTAGAGTCTCCCATTCTCCTTCCCCTTCTCTTTGTGATTTTAAGAATACTGGCCAGGTGTGGTGGCACTCAGGAAGCAGAGGCAGTGGGATCTCTGTGAGTTCGAGGCCAGTCTGGTCTACAGAGAGTGAGTTCCAGTGTAGTCAGAGTTATAACAGAGAAACCTTGTCTTGAAAAACAGAAACAAAAACAAAAGAAAAAAGAAAGAAGAAAGAAAGGAAGGAAGGAGGGAGGAAGGGAGGGAAGGAGGAAGGGAGGGAGGAAAAGAGTGGAATATTTATCTGGCATATTGCTAAGCCAGTGTCCTTTGTTCCACTGTTGTCTCATATGTATTACCTGTTGACAAAATGAAGTTCATTTTGTTAAGAGGGGACATTTTTTGAGATAACAGTCTGACTATTGTAGTTCTGGCTAGGCAGGTACTCACTGTGTAGAGTGGTCAAACTTACTGTGACCCACCTGTCTCTACCTCCAAGTGTTGGAATTAAAGGCATGCATCACCACATCCAGCCCTTACTTTAAGAGTTGGGTTCCAGTTTTTAGACTACTGAGTTTGAATCCCAGGCCACACTTCAAACACTCTGTGAACTTACCTAAAAAAGAAGACTTCCATCTAACATTTTAGAATCCGTTCATGCAAGATTAAAATGAAATATTTAATATTTTGAGAGAAGAAACAGTCATGAACACAGGACTTCTGTACCATGGAGTTATCCTTCAAAAGTGAAAGAAAGCAAGGCATGGTGGCATACCTGCAATCTCAACACCTGGGAGACTGAGGCAGGAAGACTGCTGTGCGTCTGACAAGAGCCTGGGCTACAGAGAGCCTATTTTTTAAGGGGTAATTCTCTCGGAACGCCACTGGACATTTTCATCTCTTCCCTATCACAATGAATATATTTAGATTTCCCACGCTAAAGAATGATGACTATACTGAGCTTTTGTTCAAGACACTTAATTCTCAGAACAAGAACCTAAAGATAATCTCTGCAGTTTCTAGAGTAAGAGAAGCTGAATGCATTAATTTATTTATTTATATAAATGAAAAAACTCAATAGTAGGCTTCAGTACTCTTACAAATCATTTCTCCAAAGCTTTGTTACATCCTAAGTTGCCTGCTGTCATACTAGTTTTTATTTTAATCTAATTTTAAGAAAATTTCCTGTCTATGGCCCAGTCCTGGTATAACTATGCAAATGAAAAAACAAAACAAAAAAAAGGAAAAATAAAATATTTCTTAGACAAACAATAATTGAAGGTATTAACTATCAGTAGAGCTGCTAACTTACAAGAGACGATAAAAAAATATGATCTAGTCATTCAGTTGTACAAAGAAGAAAAGAAAATGTACTCATGTAAAATATTCTATTAAAACAAAAAGGGGAAGAAAGGGAGAACAAGAACAAGATAAAAACGGGAACAAAAAATAAACAATAGTAACAAATCCAGTAAATATTTATCCAAGTATATTAATAATCATTATGAAATACAATGACATACATACATTTATTAAAAGATAAGATATTGACAGAATAATAAAAATAAAACAATTAGAGCTTGAAGGTGTAGCTCAATGGTAGAGCATTTGCCTCCAGGGAAGCGCACCCAGGTTCAATCCCTATGGATTAAAACAAACAAACAAACAAACAACAACAACAGACAAAGCCCTATTGCCATATTGGCTAGAAGAAACACATATTAAATGTAAAATCATACATTTGATAACAAGGAAAGTCAATCCAAAAAACTATCTTAAAGAAACTGAATTGAGGGCTGGAAAAATAAGAGCTTAATAGTTAAGAGCACTGGCTGCTCTTGTAGGACCCAGGTTCAATTCCAAGCACCTATGTGGTGACTCACAACAGTCTGTCTCTAAGCCCAGTTGCAGGCCTCCATAGGTACCAAGCATGCAAGTGGTGCACAGACATGCATGCAGGCAAAGCACTCATATACATGAAATAAAATTTAAGAGGAACAGAGTCAATAATTAATAACCTTCCAAAACAGAAAATACAAGGTTCAGATAGGTTCGCTGGTGAATCTAGTAAATATTTAGGAATGAAAGTGCTTAAATTCTTTATAATCTCTTCTAAAACACACAAATAGATAACACTAACTCATCCTATGAGCCAAGTATAACTCTAATACCAAAACCAGACACAAGAAAATAGCAGACTAAGATTATTTTTGAAAACAAATGGAAATATCTTCCACAAAAATTAGCCAGAAGTATTATACATCATGACCAGGTGAGATTTTTCCAAAATATGCAATGCTCACTTAGTATATGAAATCAATCAGTGTAATCCATTATATCAATGGGCCGCCAAGAAAACTACATAATCATATCAATCATTGTAAAAGATAGCAAATCCAAGACTCATTCATGACAAAGTCTCTTTATAAGCTAGAAAGAGGAACCCAAATTAATAAATATCTAAAACAACAACACTCTAATAAATATCACCACCCTTCATTGTTGTCAAGATTTCACTTCTCAGCTTCACTTATGGAATCAACAGAATCCCCATGAAAAGTCTATCAAGTTATTTTATTGATACTGACAATCAAGTGTGTCCAACTCAAGAGGGTGGCACTGTATCACAGGACAGCTATAAATGTAGGCCAACACAAGACTGTATACTTAAAACACTGTGAAAACGTTTTGCAATTCTTTTTTTTTGTAAATCAATTGCACAGCTCTCAAGAGTGAACTTTATAGATGACAATACCATGTTACAATGTCAAAAGGTTAGATGTTCCTGGGTGAATGGCAAATGATCCTTAATAGTTAACACGATACTAAAAAAAATTGAACAAAATCAGACAACTGATACTATATCCAACCTCAAGACTTCCATACAAAACTACAATAATCAAGGCAGTGTGGTACTGGCAAAAGAACAGTCAAGTGGTCTAGTGAAACAGAATGTGGAGTCCAGAAATAGACTCACACAAATATAGAAAGGTGATCTTTGACAAAGGAGTAAAGACAATGCAATGGAAGAAAAATATTTTCAACAAACCTCTCTGGAATAAATGGTCATTCATATGCAAAAATAAATAAATCTAGATCCAGACCTACACATTTCATAAAAATTAAGTAAAACTGTATCACAGACCTAAATGTAAAATGCAAAAGAACAAAAACAAAAACAAAAAAACAACCTCTAAAATTCCTACAAGGTAACAGAAGAAAATTCAGCTTCAGGTACAAGAACAAAAGTGTGAGCCACAGAATAATAAAAAGTTAAACTTTATGAAAGATAATGTCAAAAGAATAAGTCTTCCAAAATAGAAAGTACGAGGTCTACATGTATTCACTGGTGAATTCTAGCAAGTATTTAGGTAAGAAACAACTTCAATTCTCTATAAATTTCTTCCAGAAGAATGATCAGTGATTTACATGTGGTAGCCCACACCTGTAATCCTAGTACTTCAGGAGGCTGAAGCAAGAGAATGGTGAGTTGACCAGACTGAGTTACAACAGAGACTATCAAAAACTAAACCAAACAATACTCCCCCCACGCACACACAAACTCCAAACAAACAAAAAGTCCACCTGACTTCTGACTTTAGATTTAAAAAAAAATTAATTCACCTACATTTTACATGAAATCTTTTTCAAGATTTCAAGGAAGAAAAAGAAAGGGTTTGGGACTGGATCAGCTGGATCAGTAGTTAAGAGCACTGTTGGTCTACATAAGAAATTCTATACTAGCCAGGGCTACATAGTGAGACATTGTCCAAAAAGGAAAAAGGAAAAAAGTGTAAGAATATACATTTAGCATTATTCAGTTTGATTTCATATACACCCAGGATCACATGCCGAGGTCAGGAAGCTAGGCCCTCCTGCATCAATCAATAATCAAGAAAATGTCCCAATGATTTGCCTACAAGCAATGTGATGGAATTTTTTCCTTAACTGAAGTTCCTTTTCCTAGATATGTCAAGTTGACAAAACCAAAACCAAAAACCAAAACCAAAACAACAACAACAAAAAAATCAGGACATTAACATAATCCATATAAGTTTACCGCCCAAACCATGCAAGCCAAAAGAATTTACATAGCTTTAAACTTCCAATTTTAATATTTAGGCAATCACTGAGCTAAATCCCCAGCCTCGGGAATATCTTTAGTTTTACATTTCTGAAGACAGTTTAAGTTTTTCTTTCCAGCACTGTGACACCAGAATAGATAATAGCCCTTTCCTCTAGGCATCAGATAAAGTTATCACTTGGAAAATCTTCATACCAAATTTGAATTAATATTGTAAAAAAAAGTATGTGTAAAGGATGATTTGAATGTAGTAAGTAGCAGAAATAGGGAAGCATACAATGTTTACATAACATAGCAATAAAGTGTTACATACGAAAAATATAGAATACTGCTGAGAAATTAAAGACCTAAATAGATGCACAATTCAATGTATTAGAAAATGCACTATTTTGTAAATTCTCCTCAAATCAAATTAGGAAGTTGATGTAATTACAACCAACATCAAAAGAAAGCTATTTTTTTAAAAATAGAAATTAACAAGAAGGAGCTAGGAATGTAGCTCTCAGTGGTTCACCTCCCAGCATCATGAAATTAGTAAATCAAACAAGGTGATTTTAAAATTTCTATGATAATAAACAAATGACTCTGAATAGTCAAAACAATCATGAAAAGACTGAAGAATTACTCTACCTGATTTCAAATTAATTATATTTAAAATAATTAGTTCTGGCAATAGATAGGAAATTATTACATCAGTGTAACAAATAGACGGTCCATTAATTGACCCACAATGGACATAAAGGAGGGAGGAGAGCTTCAATTTCCACATCATATCATAATCAAAAATTAATTTAAAATGGATCATAGTTTGAGATGCAAGGACTAAAGTTATAAAGCTCATGCAAGAGAAAATATAGGAACATTATCTTTTCAATTTTGATACAGGAATTTATTAGAACACAGAAAATATCTATGATCATAAAAGGAAAAAACTAACATCTTGATGAAGTCCATTATTAAAACTACTTTAAAAGTAAGCAGCCACAAGGTGAGTGTTAAGACACACACTGTTAATCTTGGCACTCAGGAGGCAGAGGCAAAAGGATTGCCCCTGTCACAAAATGAATAAATAAAAGCAGTCAAGCACCAAATTAAGAGAAAATAGATCTGATAAATAACTTGCATTTAGTACATAAAGAACTATTTCAAGCCAAAATAAAAAATAAAAATAAAAAATGACTGAACTTTAAAAGTAAGCCAAAGTCTTATATAGTTACTTCCCATGCTGGCCTCAAATTTGTGATCCTCCAAGAGTGCTGGGATTATAGGTGTGCACCACCATGCCTTGGTAGTTGGTACTTAGTAACAGCTTCCGGTTCACTGTGCAGTCTCAGAATACTCAAGTACACTAATCCAAGGACCAAAAAAGATAATCTTTTCTTTCAAAATTGTCTCAATAGCAATATTTAACAACAGCTTACAAGATGTGGTGTTTTGAGTAAGATGGCCCCATAGGCTCTTATATTTGAATGCTTAGTCACCAGAGAGTGGAATGAAGAATTAGGAGGTGTGGCCTTGTTGAAATAGGTGTAGCCTTGTTAGAGGAAGTCTGTCACTAGGGGTGAGCTTTAAGTATTCAAAAGTCCATGCCAGGCCAGGGCTTGCTATCAGGATGTAGTTCTGTTACTTATCCAGTACCACACCTGCCTGCCACCACACTCTCTGCCATGACAATGGACTAAGCCTCTGAAACTGCAAGCAATTAAATGTTTTCTTTTATAAGAGTTGGCCCTGGTCATGGTGTCTTCACAGCAATAGAACAGTGACTAAGACAGAAATTACCAAGACTGGAGTACTGCTGTGATAGACCTGACTATGCTGCTTGTTAGAGGAATATGGAAGACTCTGGGACTTTGGACTAGTGGTTGGATACTCTAAGTGGGGCTTAATGGGACATCCTAGAAGGAACATGGAAGACAGTGCTGAGCAGGATTTGAACTGTGGAGGCCCAGCTCAAGACTTTTCAGAGGGGAAGAATATTAGTAAGTGGCCTAGAGACCATTCTTGTCATATTATGGCAAAGCCTTGTGGCTACTTTTTGCCCTTGTCCTAAATATCTGCCTGAAGCTAAATTGAAGAGTGTGTGATTAAAGGCTTTGACAAGAGATTTCAAGACAGCCTAGTTTGACTGTGTCATGTGGTTATTAGCAATCATTCTTATGCAGATTTGTAGTGGAAAGGAATAAACTGGACAAGGAGAAATAAAAAATGTACAATTTGAGGAGAAAAGGAGCACCAATAGGTGTAAAGGAGCTAAGTCCAGTGATCAAGGAGATAAAAAGTTGAAAGAAAACCCTGATGCTAAATAGAATGAAGAGAATGGTGACTTCAGGGCAAGACCCTACCCAGCTAAGCTTCCAATTTGTGAAAAGGAATTAAAGGAAAACTTGAGCAGTGAATAAGACTATAAACAATAGAAAGCTGATGCAAATATTACTGAAGAGGGGTGTCAAGTTCCAGCCCCACGGAGCAGCAGAGCTTGGCAGCTTCATTGTGTGGTCCGGCATTAGAGACAAGGATACAAGGAGTTGTAAATCTCCTTCCAGGGCTAAGGAAAGCCGCTGATGCCAGGCATGTGTCAGGTGTGTCCCTGCATGGAGGCCCAGAGAGGCCACTGCATGAAGCTAGGAAGGTGAAAGCTGGATTGTGCTGGAGACCCTAAAATGTTGGAGATGCCAGAGCCATTGGATAACTGTCAAGAAGAGCTGCAGACTGGGTGTGGAGCCCAAGAGAGAAGTGTGTTGCAGTCAATAATACTGAAAGGAGTTGAAGATCTGAGGAGTGCTTTGACATCAGACATGGAGATGCAGAATTTGGAGTTTGCCCTGCTGTCTTTTGGTCTTGCTTTGGTTCAATATTTCCTCATTATTCTTCCTTTCTTCTCTTTTGGAATAACGTATATTCTGTGTCATTGTATGTTGGAAGTATGTGATCTTCATTTTAATTTTGTTTTACAGAGGGTTACAGATTGCTACAAGTCTCAGAAGAAACTTTTAACTTTCAAACAGGGTTGAGACTGATAGACTATGGGGACTTTTTAAGTTGGACTGAATACAGTTTTGCATTATGATATGACCATAATCCTATGAGAGCCCGGGAATGGAATGTGATAGTTTGAATAAGAATGCACCCCCAGCTGGAGAGATGGCTCAGTGGTTAAGAACCCTGGCTCCTCTTCCAGAGAACCCAAGTTTGAATTTCAGCACCCACATGGCAGCTAACAACTGTCTGTAATTTGAGTTTCAGAGGATCCTCCTAGGCACCAGGCACTCACGAGGTGCACAAACATACTTGTAGGCAAAACACCCATTAAACGAATACATTAAAGCTTTAAAAAAGAATGCACCCCCATAGGCCCATATATTTGAATGCTTAGTCACTGGGACTGAAACTGTTTGGAAGGGTTAGGGTGTGTGGCTTTGTTGGAGGAAATGTGTCACTGGAGGGTGGGCTTTGAGGTTTCAAAAGCCCATGCCTTGCATGGGCTTGCATGCCGTCATGTTCCTCACCATGATGATAAAGGAATAAGCCTCTGAAACTGTAAGTCCTCCAATTAAATGTTTTCTTTTATAAGATTTGCCTTGGTCATTGTATCTCTTCACAGTAACAGGACAGTGACCAAGATGCAAGGCAAAATAAGAAACACTTACAATGAGCTACCAAAACATTTACAACATACTATTAGAATTTATTGTTAAGGGTTCATTTTTTTAACAATGACTTTTGTTTTGCTTACTTAATTGAACAGAATACATGAGCCATAATTAATATATTGTTGAGACAATTTTATATGAATAGTACACAAGACTGAAGTTTTAAAAAGTCTTCAATCTATTAAATTTCCTATCAACCGTTTATTTAAAATTCACAAGTAAACACAGAGATAGTAAGGGAAGCTTTAGTCTGTAGGTTGTAGTAGTAAGCTGCTGCTGGGGTGGCTCAGCAAGGAAGACAATGAGCCATTGGAGGGAACCACTGTCCTGACCAGCAATCAACAGTGGAGCCCTGAGTGTCTCAGGCTCAGGTGTTTATATTCTTTCAGAACTCCTTAGGTGTGCTACTGATACCATGTGCAGATCATAAGCAATTAAACTATTCCCACATAAATCCAACATCTGCAAACAATACAAAACACCCTAGACCTAGGATAGTCACTCAACAGTGCATAAAACAATCTCAAACATAACTAAAAATAAAACTTCCCCAACAGTAGGTCATCAGGGTCTTCAGGTTGTTTTAAAAAAAAAAACAAACAAACAAAAAAAAAAACCAATATAAAGTGGTTAGCTTAACTCAGCCTGAGCTATACAATGAATTCCAGTCTAGCCTGGGCTAGACAATATAAGATGCTGGGTAAAAAAGAAAAGCCCAACAACAACGACTACATGTCTAAAAAGTACCCAGAGTAGTCAAAGGCATAGAGACAAAGTAAAAAAGTTGCTACAAGGAGCTGTGAAGTTACTGTTTAACAGGTATAATTTCAGTTTGGGATTGTGAAAAGGCTTTGAAATGGACAGTGTAACAGTTACACAATAACGTCAATGTATTTAATGCCACTGAAAATTAACTACTTAATGCTTAAAATGGCAAAGGTTGTATAAAGACTTTAACACACTTTAAAAAGAAAGATGTGTTAGTTTACTACATGGCAGCACAAGAAGGTGGTAAGAATACAAGAATTAGGTTACCTGGTTTTAAACCTCTCTGTTTACTTCATAGCTGTGTAGACTGTAGGAAAGTAACTTACTATCTCTGCTTGTTTTGTCAATCAACAGAACCTCCTTCATAGAGGCATGAATAATTCAATACATATGAAGTGTTGAAAATAGTACATATTATATAGTAGCTATATTTTGTTATTATAATTTTAAAAATTTTTGTGAATCAGGGTCTCAGTGTATAGCCTAAGCTAGCTTTAACCCTCTTCAACCCTCCCGCCTTAGCTTCTCATACATTCGGATTTCAATGTGTCACCACTCCTGACTTCAAACATTTCAAATTAGACTTTGGGTTTTGTGGTGCTAAGTATCAAACCTGGGCCCTTATACGGTTCTCCCCCAAGGCTATATCTCCAGACTTTTTAGTGAACTTTAGGTGAAATGTCTGAAGAACTTTAAAAAATTCTTCCTCAAAATTAGATTATTCTTTTTGTTTTGAGGCTGACCTCTAACTCGGTATCCTCCTACCTCAACCTCTCGAGTACAGGCTAACGCTACCACAATATTAGCTCCTCAAAATTCTTAGGGCTAGTAAGAAATAGCATGAAAATCAGTAATCTACTCCAAACTTCTCATTGAGTAGGTAAAGGAATTAAGAATTCAAAATAATTAGCATGAGGCTACATATCTTATTCATTAATATTACTTTTCCTAAAGAAACAGAGTTTGGGATTAACACCAGTATTGACACATTCAACAACTTCCAAACCAAAGCAAATAAATCAATGTGTATCCCAGAATCTGTTATCCTTGTTTCTAGTCCATTAAGCATTTATTAACTTGGAAAGCCAAAACTAAGCAAAACAAAAAACAACTATCTCCAATATATTAGGGGCTAAAAACACCTGGTCAGAAAACAAAGTGTTAAAATTATGAGAACATTCTCAAAAGATGCCTGCCACTCCACTACTGTCAGCCAGGCACTAGCTCAAGGGAGTCTGTATGGAGTACTAAATAGAGCTAATATTCATCACAAAGAAACGGTTACACATAGTTCATTAAAATCAAACGGAAGTGAGTATAAATCCAAATACCACAAAATGGTGCAAAAAGAAAAAAATCATTTATGAAGCTTTGCAAACATTTTTGTACTTACTTCAACAGGGCTGCCTGTAACTGGTACCTGGAGATTAGCTTATCTCCACAAAACGAAAAATAACAATTTAAAGATCAGACTCAATGAAGGTTTTTAAAGAGTGTCCTTATTTTGCCACTCCTTCCTAGAGAATACAAGGGTTTTTGGTTTGTTTGTTTTGCCGGGTTTGTTGGTTTTCAGACAGGGACTCACTCTGTAACCTAGGTTGACCTGGACTTCACTGCAATCTTCCTGCCTCAGCCTCCAGAGTGCAGAGACTACAGGATTGATCCACCACGTCTGGCTCCTGAATCCAGCTCTAAGAGGATAATTACCACCTACACAAGAAATGTCTTCCTCTCGAAATCTGTATTGTTGAAATCCCACCCTTCCTGTTGAAATAGAAATACACGATGCACGTATATGAAAATATCACCATGAAACCCATTATTATGAGCAATTAACATGTGCTAGAAATTATTAAAAAATATTATCCATCTTGTTAAAAGGCTCCATTCGTATACTGGCAGCTTCCATAGATTCCCCCCGCCCCCACTGACCTCAATGTAGAATTAACGTCCTTTTCACTGCCTTCCACTTCACCCCTACAATTCACCGTTACCGATATTTACTTCTGACCCACCCTTTCACGAGGCAGACACCCGACACCCCGCCCCCAGCAGTAGGAAAAGAGAATTTACATGTATTGAGTAGCTCACGGACAGGCATTTTTGCACACATTATCTCATTCAACCTTCTTGACAACAGGCTGGAAAGGTAAACGGGTGGTGTATTGCTGTTTACCGGTGGGGAACTCCTGCATAGTTAATGGCTTATCCACTATCGTGTTACTAGCCTATTCCAGGATATAAAACGTTGGTTTACTCTCTTCCGACGCGCTGTTTCCACCACTCAGTGTTGTGGGGGTGTTCGTTTTGTGTCTCCCACTATACCTGAGTGTATTTCCGCAACTGTTCGCTGACTTCAATAGTCTCATGAACACAATGCTGCCATGTAATAATCGAATCACGCCGCACCCCTAGTCCGCTACCTTTACAGTTCCTTTACGGAGGGCTTCACCTACTTGGGAGGCTCTCCACTACTCCACGAGAAATGCTGCAGGCAGCACCCCCCCCCTCAACGTTCTTCCCACAGAATGTATGAAATGCAACACACGGGAAACATGCGGCTCTGATATCATTTTCCAGAGCTTACTCCACACTAAGGCACATCTTTATGCCTACATAAGGCTTAAGCCGTTTCCAGTTCACACAGTGGGGCCACTCTAAAACAATGTCTGACTAGGAAAAGGGTGTCTTTTCAGGCGTCTTAAAACGAAGGCATCCTAACCAATACTATTAGGCAGCCTCTTCCCTTTCTGCCGTCTTCCACAGAATTGCAGTTTGGATTTCCGGCGGGAATGTACACGGAAAGATGAGATGGGACTAAAATGCACTGGAGCAATTACTTTGCCGGCTTAATTAGAAGACACAGAAGGCGCCCCGCCTTTTTAAATCTCTGCATTGAACTCATCTATGAAGGCGGGCAGGGTATGGGAGCTAGAACAATCCCGCATGGAGCCACCGGTCTCTGAGGCCAGTCCCTTTCCACCCGCGGTGCCCGGCCACCAGCGCCCAGTGAGAAGCAGAAGCCCCGTCGCACCGACCCAGGCGGCCCCAGGTCTCATTGTCTGCACAGCACAGCCCGAGGGGCGCGGGGCGCAGCCCAGGCCCCGCCGACCCCTACCCACCGCAGGCCGCCCGCCGGGCGCAGCCCAACGCGGAGAGCCGGAACAGCGACCCCGCCCCGGGCTGCAGCCATCGGCGCCCGCCCGGAGGGCCACGCCGGGCGCCGGGAAAATGGAGGAGGCGGCGCCTCTCGGACACCCGGGTCTCTCCATTCCCCGACCTCGCGGGCCAGACGGCGGAGCACTCACCGCGGCAGCTCTCGGCCCGCCCGGGGCCCCGCACAAGGCAGCAGCTGCTCGCGCCCTCCAGCCGCCGCCGCCGCCTCTCCAGGCGCGACGCTCCTCTCCCGAACGCTAAGGAGAGCGCCCGCAGCTCCCGCGGCGCGCGCTCCGTGACGGACTGACTGGCCGGCCGACCCACGGAGCGGGCGTCGGCGGGGACTGGGCGGGGCGGCCGCAGCGCTCCGCAGCGCGGATCACAGAGCCCGCGCGTCCGGCCCCGGCACGCAGGGCGGGGCTGAGGGCTGTGCGGCCCAAGGGCGGACCGCCTCGCGCCCGGCCGCGCGCTCCCCGCCGCGGCCACCGCTCACTTCCGGCGCAGGCGGCCGCGCGCGCCCCCCCTGCCGCCCGCCCGCGCGCGCGCGCCCCTCGCCGCCTGGCCGGGCGCCCCGCGCCGGCCGCCCCTCGGGCGCCCGGCCGCACCCAGCCGCTGCCGTCTTCCGCGCCCTGCCTTTCCTGCGCGCGTCCCTGGGAGCCGCCTCCAGGAACCGGTGAATCAGAGAATGAATGAGCGGAGAGGAAAATCCTGCCGCGGGCCCGCCCGCCGTGGCCCTTCCCTAGAAGCCGCCCAGTGGCTCCTGACCGAGGGTCTCGGGAGACTTGAGGGGCGACGAGCAGACCGGTCCGGGGCTGTGCGCCTTTTTGCGGGCAGTCCATGGACCGGGGTCCTCCGGCACCCACGGACCACTGTTGAAATCTGGGAGCCCTGCTTTAGGAAATCCCGTTTTGGCCACCGACTCTGCAGTGCGATGCATTGGGAAGCTTTCAGGGGTCATCAGAAATTCCAGTCGTCTTTACCTTGTCACGTCAAAGCCAGTTCATCTGTGTCCTTTCTCCCTTACTTAAATTGTTCGCGGTACCGTAGGTTGGCATCTTTCCTTAGCCCCGGGTTTGATCCCCCGAGAGCATTACATTTAAATCCTGAATTTGATTCCAAGCTTCAAATTACTCAGATTCTGCTTATTTTAATGCAGGTTTGACTTAGGTAGACTTAGATTTCTTTCGACTTACAACCTTATTATGACCTTCAAATAAAGTTGATCAAAGGAAAAGAAAAATAGAATTGAGTTACCTTTGGTTGACTTTTGGTTAGCACCAAAGAAACTGAACTGTGATCTGGAATTGGCTGCATTGAACGTTCAGTATTCTTTCTCATTTCTTCTTATCTGCTCTTTAATAGTTTCTGTCTTGAATTTTCACCAAAAATAAAAAAATAAAAAAAATCATGTATTTCTGAAATTCTGGCTCTCTTTCTAAGAATGAGTGTTCTTAATTGCATTCTCACTTCCTGATATTCCTGAGGATTTCCAAGTGGTTTCAGTCTTTTTGTACAATCTTTTCCAAACTGGGACACAATCTGTTTTGATACAATTATTTGGCTATTTCACATTTGAAATATCTGTACTTTGGGGCTACATGCATTTTTGTATTTTAAATTTAGTAGTTGCTTCAGTAATCTGGTGTAAAATAACACTATCTCATAAACTAAGAATGGTGGAGGTGACCACCAATTCCTGTGACCTCTCTTCCTTGTTGAATTCGTCACTTGTTACCTGTAATTATTCAGTGTGCTATGTTCATTCCTTAATATCATACAGGTTATTCATTTTTTATACCCTCTACAGTATCTACTGTGGATCTTTGTATAAATGACAAATGCTATGAAATTTTTAATCATTCATACAAATGTGTCTTGTAGCCTCTTCATTTCCCTTGTGACTGAGTTTGTTGAAATTAAACACACCTAGGTGCCCAAATCTAATAAATAGCCTATTGTTATCGAATGTTGTTACCAGACTGTGTTAACAATACAAGGAAGAATCTCACTTTTACAGAAACCTCTTTTACAAAATAGGCTCCTGAGTGCTTTTTAGCTTAGCCAGCTCTTTTCCAAGTGCTTAGGTTGGTTAAGGCTAATCTTAGAAAACAATCACTTTCCACCATTGAGAAAAATAAGCAGGTTCTCGTCACTTTCATTAAGCCATGAAATAATTCATTCACTTAATTAGAATTTATTGAGCTCCAACTAAGGTATAAGAATGCAAAGACAAGAAAGACTCTATGCTTCCTGCCCACAGAAATCACAGTCAGCTAGATAAAGAAGGTAAAGAAGCCACTATTAAAAAATTAGTGTATTCCCAGATCAGGAAAACCTACCTAGTGGGTAGATAAACTGCATGTGCAATGACCGGGAGGAGCTAACCGAATAAGGAGGGGGCAGTCATTCCAGACAAAGGCAATAATGTCTGTGCAGGTGTGTGCACATTAATAGCACCATGCCCAAGAGGCCTTCCAAGCAATTTCATTTCCAATATAGGTGGGGAATGGTAAAAAGGACCTCATTAATCAAGAGCTCATGTGCTACACTAAAGAGTTTGAACTTAATATTAAAGAATAAACTCTTTGGAGTGTTTTAGTCTCTCCAACAACTGAGTATATTTGGAGACCAGAGAAAACTGACTGAAGAGTGAAGGCATAAAGAGGGGTGAAAATAACCTCGATGAAATAGGCTACAGGTCTCCACAGAGGCGGAGGAAGAACAGTGGAGAGGGAAATATTAAGAAGGTAGAATCTATAGGATTTCATGTAAAATCGACTGGAGGGCTGAATGAGACAGAAACCTCTACAAAAGGCAAGCAAGCTTCTGTCTGGGGACACTGAATGGATGGCGCTGATCCTTCCTGAAGTAAGAATGCCGAAGGAGGAGCCTGGCTGAATACTTACACAAGAAAATATTACCACAGAGGCTGGTAGCTCAGCCTGTAAACAAAGATGACGATCTTAGTTCAAATATGTCCAGCACTCATGTAAAAAGCTGTGACCCAGTGGTACATACCCCTAATGCCAATGCTTGGGAGGTAGAAACAGGTATATCCCTGAGACTTACTACTCCTGAGGAATAGGTGAGCTCCAGGTACAATTAGAGATCTTATGGAGTGCCTGCACACACATGTGCACACACACACACACACACACACACACACACACACACACACACACACAAATGAAACAGTACAACAAATCTAGGCACCTCAAAGGATTTAGTCCGTTACTCTGCAGAGTGTATTCTTAAGGACAGTAGCTTCACAGTAGTAGACATGATGATGGCTATTCTTGGTTCTCAACTTGACTACATCTAGAATTAACTAAAATTCAAATAACTGGGCACACCTGAGAGGGAATTTTTCTTAACTAAATCATTTGAAGTGGATATACCCATTTCTAATCCAGACATTTGTCATGGAAAATAAAACTTTACTTCAGATCTTTTGAGGTTGGAAGACCCACCTTTAATCTGGACCACACCTTCTGCTAGCAGCCTATAATAAAACATGGAAGAATGAAGTTATCTCTCTTTACCTACTTGCCCTCTTTCTTGCTAGCAAGCTCATTTCTTCACTGGCATTAGAGTCTACTGAAGATCAGGTGAGACATCCAGTCTCATGGTCTGAACAATTAATAAATTCTTGGACTTTCCGTTTATAGGTGACCATTGTTGGATTAGCTGGACCACAGCCTGTAAGTCATTTGAATATATATATATATATATATATATATATATATTAGAATTTCAGTTTCTCAAATAGATTTCTCAAATCCATTGAAACAAAAAAATTCAATGGATAAGCAAAGTTCAATGGATTTCTCAACTAGAGAACTTCTTAGTAGTCACAGTGATGTGCACTGTGAAGTTCTCATATGAATATTAGACACAGCATTTCCCAAGTGTATTCAACTATGGAACAGATCACTGGACATGTCTTCTATAAAATATATTTTGACAAATGCTGATCATACCCAGATTTTTATTTTACAGTTATAAAAATGTTGCCCCAATACATGAAATAACTAAAGTTAAATATCTATTACTGGAGATTCTGGATAAGAACCCTATCTTTACCCTGGTCACTTTCTCTTTCCACTACACATTGGTTTATGGGATACAAACTCATTCTAGAACCTTCCATAAATCCTGGGGGAAAAGATATAATAAAACAATTATTGAATATTTTCTTATAAATTGTGGAACTGTCCTAGAGCTAAGAGTGAGTTGATGTTAGCCTGTTACCCCAGATGTTCTCATCTTGAGAGCGATAGAAGTTCAGCTGCTCCTCACTTTAGCCCTGGCCAGAACCCAGCTAAATATTAATACTGCCTGCTTCAAAGAAGCAAAGGAATGTGGCCTGGTTGGTGCTTATCTGTGCTGTAGTTGGAAGCACAGGGAGGCTTGAGCTCCACGAGCAGATGAGGCTACTCCCGGTATCCTTGTCTTAGCCAATGGAACTCATGCTTGGGTACCAATGACCTTTCCCTGCCTGCACCCTATAAATATACCCTAACCCCTGCAATAAAAAAGAACACCCCAATGACAGTTGTTTCCCCTTGGCTCATGGAAGCTCCAGGCAAAGACAGATGGATATGCGCTGAAGGACCATACCATCCATGCCACAGCTGTGGGCAGCTATGGCTGCTTCCCCAGTCAAGGAAAGCCATGGCCGGGGATGCTCATGGATGACATTTGATCCTACAATAAGTGAGGTTCCAAATCAGTAATTTTCCATAAAATTTCTGACACTATGAAAACTGATGTTAGATCCAACTTCTCAGACATGATTCCAGCTCTCAGCCCTAACAGCTAATGAATGGGAAGGTTTTCTTGTCCTAAATTCATGGTCATAGTGGACATTTAGTACGTCCTATTAGAAAAGCAAGGCAACTTGTTCATTTCAATAGACGTCTTAAGACTTTGGAGATGAATTTTGTTTCAGAAGTAACTTCTGTACATGTTGCATTTTATATTAGTCAGCATCTTAATTTATGCTTCAATAACAGATTGCATTTCATGTAATTTTTACATCCATACCAAGGGCTATCAGATATGAGAGTAAGAAGTCAAAGAATGGTAGTTAATTTGTTAATCCACTTATCAAAAATATTTTAGTGGCTGGGCAGTGGTGGTACATGTCTTTAATACCAGCACTTTGTAGGAAGAGGCAGGCTCTGTGAGTTCGAGTCAGTCTGGTCTACAGAGTGAGTTTCAAGACAGTAAGAATTGCAACAGAGAAACCCTGTCTTGAAAAACCAAAATCAATCAATCAATCAATCAACAATAAAATTTTAGTGTCTTCTATGTCCCCAGCTCTGTAATAAACACTAGAGAAACATAAGACATAATCTCTGTCCTTCAGACATAATATCATTCATTGTTGGTAAGGAAGCAAGGTAACCTACAGATGGGAATATGAGTTATTACAGCCTTTAGCTGAATATATATTAATATGATAATAAACATTAAATTATAAACATTAAATAAACAATTATAATAAACAGTAAAAAGAGTAAGGACAAAATATCTAGACCATTGTGCGGTAATGACAAGTAACTGGAGATTTCTCCTCCTCCTCTCCCTCCTCCTCCTCCTCCTCCTCCTCCTCCTCCCCCTCCTCCTCCTCTTCCCTTTTCTTCTTTTGTTGTTTTTTGAGATAGAGTTTCTCTGTTGTAACTCTGGCTGTCCGGAACTCACTTTGTAGTCCAGGCTAGGCTGGAACTCACAGAGGTCTGCCTGCCTTTCTCTCCCTAGTGCTAGGATTAACGGTGTGTATCATCACCCGGCTAACTGGAGATTTCTTAAATGTCCACTCACATGAGCTTGTTTAAGAAAATGATTTGTAGAAGAGCATTTATTAATATTGAAAAGATGTTCATAGTAAATGCTTGATAGAAAATTGCAAGCATTAGGTACAATGTGAATTCATGAAAAACTATAGGAAAAATGTAGAAGAAATTACAAGAAGACATAAGTGTTTGTTGCATGGTGGATATGATTATTACTTTAAATTTTCTTTATTTTTCAGCAGTGAATCTGCATTCTTTTGTTGGCAATTAAAAAGAATGAACTAGCCAGCTATGATGGCAACGTGCCTGTAATTCCAGCACATGGAAAGTTGAGACAGAAGGATCCTGAGTTGAAGGCCAGCCTGGGCTACGTAAGAATTCAGGGCCACAAGAGTGAACCTACTACTATTTTGCTAAGTGGACATAGTATCAAACTGTCTTCTAAATTCACATCTCTCTACCCATATATCAGTGCAACTCTCAGACCTCATCCAAAAGACATCTTTGTGCAGTGGATAGCAGCAGTTAATGCAGAAACTCACAACTGGTTAAAGTACAGAGAATAACTGTCAGTGGAGAGTTCTTCCCTACCTCCTACCCCAAGACTTAGGGACCATTGTGGAAAAGGGAGTGGAAGATGTAAGAGCTGAGGTTGGGGAGGACCAAAGTGAAACAGTGTCCTTTGGATGCAGCGAGTCTGCTGCACTCACGAATTCACAGCAGCTGTGGTTGCCCACAGCAGACCTGCACAGGACCAAGCCAGTCAACTCTGCTGCTGAGACTATAGTGACAGTTGATGGCTTCTATGAGAGACAGATTCAGTTTTTTTTAAAAGTGGCCCTGGAAGATCACCCAACCCCCACTGGATGGCCCCACCCCATGAGTATAAGGGCATCACAAATCGGAATTAGTGGGCTTAAAAAAAAAAAAAAAGAGGACAGAAGTTGAGAGGGGTTGAGGGTAGAGGATCTGGAGGACTTAACAGGAGAAGTTGCAGTGAGTAGAATTAGAATATCTTAGATGCTTGTATGAAATCCTCCTAAATTAATATATTATATTTAAAAAGCAAAAGACTTCAAGGCCAGTTGATATACAATGAGAACTTGTCTCAGAAAACTAAAAAATTGAACTAAGTCAACATGTATGGAGAGAAATCTTTAAAACAACATACTAAGTACATAAAGTCAATTTTAACTTTGAAAGAGGACTGCTGTATTCCAGAAATTTAATTTATGAGACAAAAAATCTATAAAATAACCAGAGAATAGCTATCTACAAAACTCCAATGCAAACTGTAGGTACACTGGGGTTTAGAACAGGGAAATTGACTGGGACAGGAAGAAGTTAAGACTGCAAAAGAAGACTCAGCTGGCACTATACCTAAATGCCAGGGGCAAACTAAGGGCAGTAACGGTGGCTGGGTCAAGGGCCTCAGTGTCCCGCACTGGACACTCCTCACACCTCCCAGACTAACAATTGTAGAACCTATGACCTTTGTTGGTGACTATACCTCTGCATCTTTTATACAAGTGGGATTTATATACCCTATGTAATATAAATGTGCTATTACATATCCTTTGTAATATTATTAAATATTAAGTATTAAAATTATTTTAGTTGATATTACAAGTAGCCCTGAGAGGCACTTTATCAACGAAATCTACAGAACTGAACATTTCCAGATATTTATTTGGAACAAAAGCAAACTATTACACAATGGCAGTTATCTTAACAACCTGAACACGTACGAATGTTCTGACGTCTGTGTCAGCCAGGCCATGAATGCAATCGGCCAGTCAGAACCCAGTAATCATCTGATTACACACAGATACCTAGTGCTATTTTAAAGCTAACTTTTCAACATGATAACTAAACTGTTTTTGCGATATTCACCATTCACATCAGTTGGAAGGGTGAATGACTTGTGTTAATGCCTAACATTGAACTTAAAAGTTTATGCCCAGCTCTAGAAAGTCTATAAGGGAAAAGACAGGGCAGAACATAAACTTCCAGCAAGTATCCTTTTGGAATGGGATAACAGTCAGGCCTGGAATAGCCTCTACAGAAAGATAAGCACTTTGGGTGAGGGGATGATGTAACAAATATATTGTAGTAAGGTGATTTTTAGTAAATAACACTGATTTTTTTAAACTAAACTTTTAGTTAAAAAAAAAAAAGAATTCATTTTATTGGCTTAAGAGGTCCATTTAGGGATGTAAGATTAGAGGATAGGTTATGGAGGCACTAAGATTTGGGAAGCAATACAGTAGACGAAGTGATCGAGCTCATCCATGAATCTGATAGCTTTTTCCCCAGCTCTGAGATTCGTAATGCCATTCCCTCTGTCTGCAATGTTTCCCTTCTCTTCTCTACCCTGCTTTTGTTTGTGACAGATCAATCACGACTTCTCCTTTATCTCCAGTTCCTCTAGATAAAACTATTGTCATTTACCATATTTTCAAAAATCTTTACACAGTGGTAGTGCAATTCTTTGGCATCTGTCCAATTCTTTTAAAAGACCACAAGTTCTCAAAAAGCAGAGATCACGAATTCTCCATGCTGATGTTTGTCCAGCATCATGCATGGGATTTTTGTGCATTGAAAAGTTCAACAAGATTTATAAAATAAAAGGAAGATAAGAGATTTGATAAGGAAAGTTTGGCAGATCTTAGAGAATAGGTTGGAGTAAGGGGAAAAATTGGAAGTCATGTTAATCCAGACACGAAGTGCTGAAAACTGAATTTCACTGGGAAAGACTGACAGGAACAGGTGACAGACTGAATAAGCATAAGAGTCCAAATGACTCCAGAGTTCCTGGGGTGAAAGAATGGCTACAAGCAAAGGATCAGTATCACTGCCAAGTCAACAGATAGATGCTGACTGCCCATCAAGTTCAGGGCACTGTGCTGGGTGACAGAGAGGCCACAGGGAAATGTTAGAGCCCTTTCCTCTTCTGTTACAGCCTGCTCACCAGCAGGGAAGCTGAGAGGCACAAGTTCAATTTTGGACAAGTTATGTTTGAAATAATGGTGGAACATTCAAGTGAATCAGTGCCTCTAGTTGCTAGAAATCAGAGACTAGATAATTCCAAGGCTGAGAAAGGTGCCTTTTATATGTGAACCTATAGCCACTCCTTTCTGCCCAAAATGACTGTTTCTGTCCTTTGCAGCAAAAGACCAAGGATGAAAACAGGAATGTTTTTAAGGCTGTGACAATCCTCTGTTGCCTGTAACAATCTCAGAGTAGCTCTTCTGACTATCTTCAAGGCCTTATGTCCTTCCTCGTCAACCCCCATGTCACTTGGCTGGCCTTCTCAGCTTTTCTTAGTTCCTGGGTTCTTCCTGTGGCTCTGCTCTTGTTTCCCCTTATTCCTTCTCTGGACTGTCTCCTCTTTCTTCCCTGCTCATCTATATCCTGTGCAATCTTGCCAACCACCTCCACAAAACTACCTCACATCAGCCAGGAAGAAGGGCTCCTTCTCTAAATGGCTGGAATATGTAAGGCCTGTGTTATTCACCTAGTTCATAGGGCCACGTTTTATAGTTTGAGATCACACCAGGTAGATTATCAATCTATAAAGATAAGAAGATATTAGGCCTTAAAAAAACACAGACTAAAAACTGGTGGTGCACACATGTCATCTCATGCACATAGAAGGTAAAGGCAGGAAGATTAAGAGTTCAAAGCTAGCCTAAACACGTATAGTAGATTTAAAGATAGCCTGGGCTACATGAGACTCTGCCTAAAAAGAAACAAACAAAAATTTCACTTACAGAGCTATTTGTTGATTACACAATGTGATTAAAATATAGCTCAGAAAATTGTTATAGTCCTTAGTAGAAGGAAGCTTAGTGGCCTGTTGTCGTGGAAGACAGCTTGGTGACATGAAATTGTCATCTACAAGCTTCAGGCTTTCTCAATATCTCCACAGAAATATTTTTAAAATGGGAAGGAAAAACTAATGGAAGAGAAAAAACCAGAATTACTAAGCTGCAAGATGACAAAAAGCACAGGAGAGACAAAGACTCTTACCATTCATGATGATCAGCTGTGCCCAAAGCTAGGGCTTCTTCGCAGGAAGCGGGATGGGGTGGGGGAAGTGTCTAATGAATAATGAAAATTGTGCCTAGATCGATTATGTTTTTTCTGTGAGGGAGTCAAGCAATGAAGTAAATTCTGAGCTTTGGATAATGTATTTCTATGGTATTTCTACCTAAAGGTAATAAGAAGGAAGAAAATAATTTTAATGACATTAAAATACTAAACCCCACATACAGATTTTTTTTCTCCACTAAAGGAAACAATTATTTCAAACACATATAGGGATAAGTTAAAAACCTTTGATTTATTTATCTGCTTTCTTCCAAGGTGAGGAAAATATAACCATGCTCAAATATAACCCCTTTCTGCCTTTGAAATCATGCCTGATTCTTTGACATCAAATGGAAGTGTAAATGTTCATCCCACAGCAAGTGTCGAAAGCACTAAACAACAAAAATTAAATAAAGTCAAAATAAACAACTCCAAACACTTAACGATATTCTATGCCTAGATAACTACGTTCTTTTCTCAGAAATTCTAACACAAATACTACAGCTTAAGCACCGTGAACCATTCTTGGGGAGAACACCAATTGTACTCCGTGAATAACCACAAATACTTGTGGTAGATTTCTCTTCTTTCTTTTTTACCTCTCTTACAACTCAGTATTTATTTGGGCTATAATTTGGAGGAGAGACACTGTGTTGGCAGTAGTGCTGGATCAAGATAGATCGGGGTTAATATTTCCATTCATTGTTCTTGTCATTACTATCTCTTAGAACTTGAACAAATAATGGATTTACTAGGGCACCAGAAGGAATCAATCCTTTCAAAGCTCTTATGAGCTTTACAACCTACAGCAGAAGTTGGAAACTGAATATTCTCAAAGCCAGGTAAAAGCATTCTACAGGAGTGCATAATAGAAAGTATACACCGGGAATGAATGGTGTCTGTGAGCCCAGGGAACAGATGAATAGGGGAACGAAATGATTGCTTGAATGAATGGGGAGTCCTGAGGAACGATATAGGGTTATATATTTAAATGTATATTGTTATGCTGAGAGCTTATATGTCCTAGAGTCATATTCTCAAATGTTTTTATGTGGTTCACCATAGGGCAGGAAAAAAACAATAGCAACAACAACAAAAACCAGATGTTTTTAAAAAAAAACTTTCAGTTGTTGTTAAAAAGAACCTTTTTCTCATCAAGGAAAGAAGTGCGATCTTCCTGTGATCTCAAACATCTGTACTCATTTGTTCTGGCTCAAACTCTCCTGTGTGGGAAAAAAAAAATTGCCCCATTTGTTTGGGTTTTTGGAGTGAATTTGATTTTAACTGAGTACCTCTTTCCTTGGGGGCAGGCCAGAAATCTAACCTTAGTCACCAATGGGGTTTTTCTCCCTTGCCTCCTATACTATGCTGAGCAGCCCACAACCTTACCCAGCCAAAGATCTCTTCCACTATCAGCCCAGGGTTCCAGGGAAAGCTCCTTTAATCCCAGAACCCTGTTGCTTTTACAGCATTCTAGAAATGGAATGCTTTAGTTAACTGGAATTGCTTAGGTGCCTCTAGGCAGTGTGAGAGAAAGGAGGCAGGAGGGCAAGGCTCTGCAGTCTCTCTTATTTCCTAGGTGCTCCACCATTCTCCCTAGAAGCAAATCCTGTTCCCCTTTCCCTCCAGCGAGTCCAGCACAATCTGCTCCATGGGTTTAGGAGACTGGAACTAAAAACCCCTAGGAGAAGTATCTTGCAGGCAGCTTCTGCTTTCTTCCTTGTGACAAACTCCCCAAGGCAAAGAAGCACAGTGGATTTTATGGAACAGGAAGACATAAATACAAGTCATAAATACAAGTAGTCTTCACAGCTTAGCTAACAGGGAATGTGTTTTGCCTGAAGACTTAATGAAAAAGTTGATCAGCAAATTACTCAGTATCCATCCTTCCTTACAAATCTACAAATTGTTAGGCTTGAGCACTTATAATCTGGGTCAGTTGATAAAGTTTCAGTAGTCACCAATTGTGGTTCATTTCTATGATATCAGCACTGGAGAGGCTGAGGCAGGAAGGTTGCTACAGGTTTGAGGCCAGTCTGAGCTGCCTAGTAAGGTCCAGGCCAACCTGGGCTACTGTGTGAGCCTCTGTCTCTGAGAGGGATGCAGAAAGGAGTAAACTCCAGTTCTGACAGTTGGTGGAAAAGCTAAACTCTTTCTTCCAAAATGTGATTCAGCAAGTTACAACTGGTTTTATTGTAAGAAGGATTTAAGATAGTTTGTAATAAATCTACTCACATATATTTGTTTAACTCACACTTTTCCATTTTTTTTTGTTCCTAAAATAAATTCAGTAAGAAGGAAGGCAAACTACCAACAGTTTCACCAGTGACACATTTACAGCTGCTGCACTAACCTTTGCTCTATAATTACTGTTTTTCATTTCCTAGACACTTGTGAGTTTATAAAGGGAAACGGAGGAACTTCCATTTTGTCTGGAGACTTCTGTGTTCTCTGTCCCTCTGCTCCAGTTTTGGCTGCATTTGTGCATGTGATGGCAGTACTAAGTAGAGGCTATATCATTATAATAGCATGGTAGTGTAGGATCATATATATACATATGTATGTATATATATATGAGTGTGTGTATGTGTGTGCTTTTCCTTTAGATATTATTCAAAGAGATGATGACCTTTAGCTAAACATCAGTGTGTGTCTAAACTATCATGATTCCTTAGTTAGGTCATATTTCCTCAAAGTGATCCAGAAGAAGAGGATAGGTCCATTTGCTGCCGTTTATCCACATCTATAGATCATGACTTACAGAGTCAGGGGCACTAAAACTACACACATGGAAGGCTAACTGAGAAGGTTATTAGCTCTCTGTGTGACATGAGTAAGTGTGTTTTATTCTTTTCCAAAGCTCAAAGAAGGGAGAAAAAACTTTATCCCCTAGCTTTCTCTAAGCATCGTAGCAATAGAGGAACAAACCATTAGCGAGAATTTTTATCACATAGAAACCTGTGCTCCCAGTGTCACATGGAACAAAAAATTAGATTGTTCCCTCTAGATTTTTGGTTTCACACAATCTTCTTATTCAAAGCCACATTCATTCATTCATTCATTCAGGAAAAAAAAAAACATTTATTGAAGTCTTACCATGCACTGGTACTCCAAGAAATTCAGTTAAGAGATAGAATGTTGAATTGTATCCCAAAGCTGGTGTGGAAACCCAACTTTTCAGGTTGGCTTAGAGGACTTGGAGTCTCAGACTCTGTACCTGGCATAAAGTGGGTGCTTTGAAGGTGAGTGAGTTCAGCTAAATCAATGGAAAGCTGCTCATCTGGGGTCTCCTGAGTGGAACAGCCATGCAGCCATGGAATAGCCATGAACAGCCTCAGTAGGTGCTGGGTAGAAGGGAGGACAAGGTGGGTAGCACCAACCTGGGATGAGTCTAGAGTTCCGGATACTATCTTTTTCCTAAAAGGACAAGAACAATATGGATCCCAGGAATACAGTAACTGGAATGGAAATTCCAAAAAGTACTATTATTTGCCACCAATAATCTTCCAAGTTTCTCTCTCTGGCTATCAGAGGTCACTATGAAATCCAATTCTAGCCCAAGAAATATTAAAGAATATCTGTTTAGAGTAAGGGGCAGGATTTGGAAAGTATTTTGATTTTTTATCAACAGAGATAGACGTAACTGGCAAAGACTTTTTGCCTTCCATCCTCGATTACATGCACCATATAATCATTACATAATTGCAGTATGTAAGCACTGTGTGTGCAACATGCTAAGGACAGTGGAACAAGAGCTCTTTGACACTGCAATCTTTGCCTCCATTCTGAAGGGCCTTTCTCCAGATTTCTTGTTGAGCGAATAAAATAATACTTTCATGGCTAAACAACCATCGGGATTTCTCCTGTTTATAGTAAAAGAAATAAATAAAGAGAGAGAAGGAGAGAGACCCATGGGAAAAGGTGATAGAAGTGAGTGATGCTGGTGACCGTGGTGACGAGGGCACAAAGTACCAGACAGAAGAAAACCTGTGGTCCTCTTAAATCTGCTGTAGCCAGAAACAGGATATAGGTAAGACCCAGAGAGTTTTGAAGGCAGAGAAGCTGTCTTCCATTGTCAGCTATCTCTTAAAATTTCACCCCACTATTTGAAAACTCCGACGTCTTCTATTACATAAACGAAAAAAAGAAGCACTGTTTTTATGAGGTTCTTCTCGGAAAATCACACGGCTGGGATCCCCATTCAAAAGTTGATTAAAATGTCTACTAAAATTATGGATCTTAATTGTAAAAATTGGTGCGAAGAGACCATAGAGAACCAATACCTGTGAGCCCTGTGATTCAGCCCACAGAATGGTAGCAACACGGATATAGTACTATGTTAGCAGAGAAAACGATTTCCACTAAAACATGGCAAGGACTTTAGTTACTGAAAAGTAGGAACGATGCAACAAGGCAGGAGATGTCTGAAAAATAAGACACCATCTGAACATGCAATTAAAAGTACCATATGCTGACTGGGTGTGCCACTGGAGCTCCTGAGTGCACAGTGCACACTTTAAATTATAAGTGAAGTTAAAGAAAGCATTGAGGGGGGCCGGGGGATAGGGAGCAGACCATTATAATAGATAACCTGTGAATCTTGGAGGAAAGATTGAGATGTGAAGGCACAATCTGTGCTGGGTGGGGGATATGAAGAAAGTTAGGAGACAGAAGCATCCTGAGGGTCATCTGGATTTTGTCTGGGACTTGAACATTCCTGATATTAAAGTTTCCATGTTCACCCAAAGAAAGCTCTTACAGCGCTCCATAAAGAAAGAGCTCATTGGAAGCTGGAGAGATGACTTAGTGGTTAAGAACATTTGTTGTTCTTGCAGAGGACCAGGGTTCAATAGCCAGTAACCACAGGATGGCTCACAAATGTCTGTAACTATAGTTGTGGGGGAACTTACACTTTCTGACCTCTTCAGGCACCAGGCACACGCGGTACATAGACATGCATGCAGGCAAAACACTCATACACGTAAAACAAAATAAATATATATAAAGGGGATTTTTTTTTTCAAGACAGGGTTTCTCTGTTGTAACTCTGGCTGTCCTGGAACTCACTGTAGACCAGGCTAGCTTCGAACTCACAGAGATCCACCTGCCTCTGCCTCCCGAGTGCTGGATTTAAAGGTGTGCGCACCACTGTCCAGCTTAAAGAAGAAATTTTTGAAAGCACTCATCTGCTTTATAGAGCCAGGGGTGTGGATTATCTCTAAAAAAAAAAAAAAAAACTTAAAGCCCTGAAGTTTTGTTCCCAAAAAGACCAATTGACTTTGTGCCCATGCAGAGCAGAACAGTTTGAGACAAGGTCTCACTATGTAAATAGACTGTTCTACGGTGTCCTGGAGCTCTCTATGTAGCATGGGCCAGCCCTGAACTCTCTTTTCTCCTGCTCTACACTTGAGTGGTGGGATTGCAGGCAGGTGTCAATCACACTTAACAAAAAAAAATATTTTCTTGAAGTTTTAGTTTCAGTGTCAGTATAGCATAACATATTTAATATTTATGGCTCTTTGTGACAGATAGTGTTCTAAGAACATAAAAAATAAATGTGGTCCTGGAAACTGAGGCTGGTACTGTAGCTTGATAGATGGTCTAACACAAAGTTCCATCCCCAGCCCTCTTTTCATCATTCGAGACAGGCTCTTATTTATTTACCCAGGCTGGCCTTGATTGTGACCCTCCTGCCTTAGCCTCCCGAGTAGCTGGAATATAGGCCTGTGCCACCAGGCTCCACTTAACAAAATTTTCAAAACTTCTATGGGGTTGGGGGAGAAATAAAATGTTTTGTTTAGTATTTTTTAGACAGAACTTTAATTCTGCAGCTCTGGAACTTCTTATGTAGACCAGACTAGCCTTGAACTTTCAGTGACCTCCCTGCTTCAGCTCCCCAAGTGCTGGGATCACAGGTGTAAGATACTAAATCTGTTTATAAAACTGTTCAGAGAGGCAGACTTCCTTGTCTACATCAAACCTTTTACTGTTTATTTAATATTCCACATTAATAAATCTGAAATGAATAAAAATATTTTCAAATTAACAGCTTACATAGATAATAATATTTAAAATAATTACAATAATTTTTGTTTTGAGACTGGGTCTCACGTCCCTTAGGCTGGCCTCAAACTTGCTATATAGTAAAGGGTGACCTGAAACTCCTATGGGGTATGGCATGTGCGTTTCGTGAATACCCTTGGAGGTCAGAGAGGGAGTCGGATTTCCTGGAGTTATAGGCAATTGTAAGCCTACTGGTGTGGGACCTGAGAATTGAACCCAGATCCTCTGGAAGACCAGCAAGTGCTCTTGACTGCTGAGCCACCCCTCCAGCTCCCGAAATGAATTTCTTAGTGAGATGTTTTCTTTAATTTGCACTATCATAGAACATTGATTTGTCAGTCTTAGATTCAGGGATCTATTAAAAGATATGGTGAATGGGTTGATTATAACAAGACCACTCTTCATGCAGAAAGCATATCAAAGAGTTACTAATGAACCTTCAAGTAGAACAGAAGTTTTATCTTCTGCCATGCTGACTTCAGTACTATGCTTTCTCTCTGAGTGGTAAAGTAATATAGCCACACAAGAACTGAATCGTTACAAACTACTAGAGCCTATTTCAAACCACACAATCATGCTTACTGTAAATTCACTGTGACTGCTCCCTGACTTGGCTGCATTTCCCAAATTAGTACTGTGGGGTGAAGAACCTCAAGCTCTCGAGTTTAAATTTAGATCAAACTCTCATATCAAATTCCTATCCTTTCCCCTTGATTTTAACCTTCCAGAATAAGTCTCTCTTTAATCCTTGCTTGTCTACTTTTGTGTCCTCTCACACACTAAGCCCCTTTAGAAGATCTGTCCAGTCTCCTTTCGAGGCTAAGCCTTAGTCTCCTCCTGACTTCCTGCATTCTCCTCATTTTAGCTCTAACAGCTGGGTTCCTGGGAGCTTCAGTCACAGGCTCAGCAGGGCTTTTGTATTTGGGAACTGGTCTCTGTCACGTCTGGAGATTTAAAAGAGCTTTAAGCCAGTTCTCGGACAAGTCAGCCTTGAGTCAGCCTGTCTGTAAATGCTATTTTCACATTATCTTGTATTTATTCAGAGACCACCATTCCCTGCCATCCCCTTGCCATGTGCCATGTTCTGTAAGAAGCACTGGGCGCACCCTACGCAAGACACACTTTATATTCGGCCTTCAGTTTAGAAGGGTGGGAAGGCAAGTCAGCTGGCCTTACAGTAAGGGGGAGGCCCTAGGTGAAGCAGCAAACTTGGGTTGGAGGTGAAGTCCGAGAATGCTTCCTAAAAGAACATTTTTTTCTGTATAAAGTTGTGAAGGATGAGTAGAAAATATCTCGGCAACGGGGAGTGTGTGCATGTGTTATGGAGGGGGGGAGGGGAGAGTGAAAAAGGAGAACCTATAGAGCATTCCAGAATCTCCAAGTAGCTCTGTTTGGAGTATAACAGTTGATAAAACCATGACTTCAGAGGCAAGTGGTGGTGGCTCACACCTGTAATCCTAAGACGTGGAAGACTGACGTAGAATTGCTATGAGTTTAAGCCTGGTCTGGGCTACATGGTCACGAGTTGCAGGCCAGCCTGGACTGTAGAGAGAGACCGTTTTTTTAGGTGTGTTGGGGGAAGAGGAGAAAGCAATTATAATCTTGAAGCCAGTGAAAGGGTTTAAGAAATATGAAACATAGAAATGCAATCACATATAGGGGGAAATGCCTTCCCAAGTACGGCCATTAACAGTACTCTTCAGTCTCCTCCCCACCCACAGGGAAGATGACCATTGAGCTTAACACCTGTCAACAGGATTCCTTCTTCCCCAGCCTCCTCCCTCCTGCATATCAGCAGGGATTCTTCCTTCCCGGGCTCCATGGGTGCCACCCTGTCTCAAAGGTGGCTTCCAAGGGCACAGGTTGACCACACCGCCCCTGGATCCCACGCGCGCGAAACTCCCGAGAGCTCGGAGCCAATCAGCTGCACGAGCCCCCATCCCCAGACCCCTAACCCCTGAACCGGATAAAAGGGCTGGGGGGGAAGGGATCGGGGCCCGCCATGCTCATCTCCTGCGTGGGATAGGCGGGACCCGGAGCGCGCCGGTAATCAATAAATGCCTCATGTATGTTACAGCGGTCCGTGTCTAGTGGTTCCTTAGAAACCCGCCCGGCTTGCCCTAACACCAGATCACCTGGGTTTGAATTTTGATTCTTTGGCTGTGTGTGACTTTAGTTAGGATGTATAATCTCATTTTCCTCAGTTTCCCTCATCTATTGAAGAATGATCAAAGCACCAGCCTTACAAGGTGGGCTGTGAGAAGTAACAAACCTAATATATTCAAGTGCTTAGAACATTACCTGGCATTCACATTATGTAACAATAATGACGACGGCGAGGATGACGATGGTGACGATGATGATGATGACGATGATTTGTTATTAGCTAACTACTGTATCAAATGAAAGAAAGGGAGAGACTCTTCGTGCCTTGGTAAGAAGTTGTGGCTTTAAAACCACTCTGCTTCCTTTTTGCCCTTAGGAACCACAGGGACAGCTTGGTACTGGAACGCAGCTTCAAATAGGTCATAAAGCTGTAGTGTGGATGACTGTTTGGAGAGTTTGCTCTGTCCAAAACACCTGCTGGGAAGACATGGTGCATCTTGATCCACTCTCTGGTCTACAGGGTGGCCACTGGGGAAGGATATGTCTAGAGTAGCAGGGTATTCTGGGAAGGGGACGAGCTCACATGAGGCATTTAAGGTACCCATGACAGCAACTGGGAAAGTCTCCTAAGCAGGGTATCTGTTCTGAAGGCAAGAATTGGAAGTAGTCAGCTGTAAGAGGATGATATGTGAAGGTCTAGGACTGCAAGTAAGATCATTCGTGGAGGTCAAGCAGTTGAGAAAAAGAGATCTACTTACTCTGACAAAGATCCCCATTGAAGAAAAAGGAAGAGAAGGAAGAGCCCTTGAGAGCGTCAAAGGAGTATCTGAGAGACAGGAGAAAATCTAGAGCTTTCCTGTCTCCTGAGGCTGAAGGAAGCATTTCCCAATGCTGGGGTAATTGGGTGATGAATGCTCCTAAGACAGTGTGATAAGATGGGAACAGACTAGATCCCAGTGATAGTTCACCCATGGAGGTTTAATGGGATGATTCACAGAAGTCATCTTACAGCAGCTTGGAGGCAAACTGGAGGTAAGACATGGAAGAGAGTGAGCTGGAGAGAGAAGAGAACCAGAGGACCATCTGGGAGACTAGAGAACTCAAGGAACATAATGTAGGAGGGGAGGAGCTTAGTAGTTAGGGATAGGTGTATAGTTGAAAGGAGAAATTCTTTAGACCAGTGGTACTCAACCTAATGCTGCAACCCTCTAATACAGTTCCTCATATTTTGGTAACCCTCAACCATGAATTTATTTTTGTTGCTACTTCAACTGTAATTTTGCTGTTATGAATACTAATGTAAATATCTGATATGCAGATGGTCTTATGTGACCCCTGTGAAAGGGTTATTCTATCACCAACGGGTAAAGACCCACGGGTTGAGAACCACTGCTTTAGACTCTTGTGATAAGAATCACTAGAGAAATCCATGAGAAGGGTGATGCCAGGAGAGAAAGTCAGGTTTATAAGATGGGATAAAGAAGGAGTTGGGAGGAGCTAGCCTTGGGCAGGGTGGAAGATGTTTTTACACTGTGGAAAAGGGAGGAAACAGGGGTGGGTAAGAATACAAAGTAATAGGACATCCCAAAGCTGGGGGAATTTCTTTGTGATAGTCATGATTGTCTTAGGAAGTTAGAGGTTAAGTTTTTGGCTCAGACAGAAGAAGTCAGGGATGGGATAGATAGGAGGTTAGGTAGAAGTAGTGGGGTAAGAGAAAATGTGGAAGAGTGTGAAGGTTCATTGTAGGAACCCAGGATACCACAGATATCCCAGTATTTTCTTGGAGTCCATACACATTTGTTTCCTTCACAATAGCTAACCATAGTTGAAAGTTTATTTCATACATTTTAACATGTCTGTAGGAGTAAGGCAGTGGAGACGTATACATTCAATATGACCAACTATGCCTTTTTTCTTCAGCACTCTTCTTTACAAGAGACATCGGGTTGCAATTTTGTTAAGTGAAATAATAAGCAACTGAGCAGACGGGAAGGAACTAAGTTGGTGAACTACGGATAAAAACATAGAAGCAGAGTGCATGAAGAGTGCTTTTTACATGAGTCAGAAAGGAAACATGTGACCAAATAATGATGTCATCTTCTAATAGTACCCTCTGTAGTACTGCACAATTTAGTCCGCTTTTTGTGGCAGCCCTAGGGTATACTTCCTTCGTTTTTAAGAAAGAGACTGAAGACGTCCTACTTTCATTACCTGCAGAAGGAATTCCAACACAAACAATATGGATACTTAGTTCCAGGACCATTTTGTGTGTTAGAAACTGTAACAGTTCTGAGTGCTCTGGGTGGGAGTGCAGTGAAGGTTGGAACCCTAAAGTTTGGCTCTAGGATCAGGATCAACCCCTTGCTCATTCCTGTGTGCACATAGTATAATTTGTACTAACATATAGTATTGTATTGTATGGGTACATGAGTTTTATAGGCATCTCTCCAACTTGTTTCTGCTTGCCTGTATCCTCAGCTCTCTCTGAGGCTGGAGTTTCTACTTTACTCACTTAGGCTCTTAGGACTGAAGCCGTGGCCACAGTCCAGCCCCCTTCCCCCCCTTAGAGATGGTACTTCCTTATATTGCTGTCTGGCACTTGACGTCTTCTCTGATTCAGAATCTTTGGACTTTCTTTTCATAATATTGCTCTTTTTCTAGAATATAGTTTTCCTGCCATTATTATCTTTTTTATTTTTAGTTTAAAGGTCTTGTTTCAAGACAAGGTCTCACTATATAGCAAAGACTGGCTTTGAACCTGTGATTATCATGACTCCTTGCCTCCTAAGTGATTGGCTTATATATATGTGCCATCAAACCCAGTTTAAAAGGATTTTTTTTCAAGTTGTAGTTTATGTATCATGGATGTATGGATGGATGTTAAAATAATTCTGCAAAAGGAAGGAAGGTTGGTTTCTGTGGGCAAATAGTTAAATGAAATTAAACATGATTCTCTACCATAGAAGATCACAGAACATTTATAAAGCTAATATGCATTGTAAGTTCTCTTTAAAAGTCTTTAATAAATAATATTTCTCAAATTTGCCATTAGAACCTATTCATATGATGTAGCTATTAATGTCTCTGGAAACTTTCTGAATAACACAATTGGGAAAACATTTTAGGGGAACAATAAAAAACATTATTTAATTGCAAAACATATATTTCTTGAATTTGTTTTACTGATCCAACTGAGATTAATGAGAAGCATGCAATCTCAGACACAGTGTTGTATGCTGGAAACAGTACAATAATCGGCCTTTGAGGAACTCACAGACAGAAGTATGTTTGCATTCTTTGACCTCAGACTGTATAATTTCCCTTAGTAATGACTGATCTTAGAAAGCATGTTTCAGAGCTTACTGACTTCATACAAAATTTGCAATTCCTAACAATTTGGATTTAGAGTCAGAAGGTTTTTGATTAGCATGTATAACACTAGAGCTTCATTTTTCTTTCTGCAAAATGTGTGTGGCAATTGCTCATTGGTGGGGTGGGGGATTGGGAGATAGGGGAGTGAAAGGATTGGGGAGGAGGGCATGATTAAGATTAAATGACAATGGAACTTTTTTTCCAGAAAAGAATAATTTGTTAAGGGAGAGAAAACCATCATGATATCTTTAGATACTCAAAGCACTATGGTGAGAGGTTTTAGTTTAATCTTAAAAAAATGTTTAAGATAATATTTATTGTTTTTTCAACAAGAAACAATAATAATGTGATTCTAAAGTCAAATAAATAACTTTATATTTTTTGAAGTTAAATTGTTAGGAAGTTATAGGACACTAATGAATTTCTCTCCTTCCAAATTGCTACTATAATTAGACTTCTAATCTAAAATTTAAGGTAGTGGTAATGCTTCCTCTGACTAGAATTTGTATTTAATTATGTGGAAAGTATATTAAACAAACCAAAATTCTTCAATGCTTATTAAAGCCTGTTTGTTAAATTGGACACTAAATGTTTACTAGAACTAATCTAACTGCTTTATGCAAATTTTAATTTGAAAGTTGTGGTTTGAATGAGATGTCTTCCGTATCTATACGCTTGGTCCCCAGTTGGGGATACTGTTTGGGTAGATCTAGAAGGTGTGGCCTCACTGGTGGAGGTATATCACTGGGAACAGGCTCTGAGGTTTCAAAAGCCACTGGACATTTCCAGGACATACACTCTGTTTCCTGCTGGCAGTTTGAGTTGTGAGCTCTCAGTTTCCAGCCCCAGCCACTATGCCTGCCACTTGCTATCCCTGACATTGTGAACCCTAACCCTCTGGAACTGAAGTCTCAAATAAACTCTTCCTTCTATATATTACCTTGGTCATTGTGCTTATCACAGTAACAGAAAAGTAATGAATATGAAAGTCAAGTGTGATGTGAAGCAAAAGGAGAAAATGGTATGAGGAATGGAACCTTCTGAATTAATGATTCCGTCTATGCTCTGTAACATGAATTCATACACTGCTCTGGGAAGGCTTGCCGAAAGCCTTATTGTATAGTTCTTAAACACCCTGGGGCCATTTATGGTCTCTATCTTGTAGGGCTCTGCCACCATTAGTCAATACAATTTAATACAAGAGAGCCTGTAAAAAACAATGTGGAAAACTCTGGAAGGTTCTATACTGTTTTGCCTTCTGAGATAAATGGCTTGCCATAAGGAAAAAAATATCTCTTTCCTCTTCCTGACATTACAAATTAAACCACCTGGGTTTTGGTTTAAGTCTAGGAACTTCATTAACATGGTAAAACATAAGAGAATTGCCCAAGGTAAAAGTCCTATTACCACTGATTCATTGCAATTAACTAATTTGATGGACTGCTACTCCCCAGCCCCTCAATGGGAAAAAGGAAGTGAAGCCTGCAAGTGAAGAGGACCTTGGGGATCATCTTTTCGCAGCAGAGGAATCTTGAATTTTTTTTCCTAGTTCTGGATGATGGAGACTGAATATTATTTATAATACCATCATTTCTTATTGTACTGATGGAAAGAGAAATTCTTTAGGTTTGCTTTTGTCTTACTTATCTAGAGTCAACTGCTTCTCATATATGTACATCTAACTATAGTAAAGAATAATGTCAATATTTATTCATTTTCCTCCATGTGTAAATAAAAGAACTCTTAATCCTCTATTTGAAAAAAATTTTTTTCTTCCTGTTCTGCTTGAAAAGGCTAATATCCAAAGTCTGCTTCTTTACTGCTGGTGTTTTTTGAGACTTTTCCTAAGTATTTGCATTTGAAATGATATTTTGGGGACTGAAAATATTTCTTATATTTACTTTCCAAATAATGGAACTGACTCAGAAAAAGAGTACTGGCACTAGTTGGAAACCCCACTAAATTACAAAATCAGACATGATTTATACAACCTTGACATTTGAAGTTGCTTCTGGAAACTCATACCATCTACTCTCCAAGTCAGTTAAATGGAGGTTTGTTAACATGATTCTGGTGGTGCATCATCATACACCTCAGTATATGAAGGCAGAGAAAAGAAAGGAAACTCCAGTGACAACTGGTTGGGCTACTCTATAATCCCCATCACTTGAGATTTGCTTCTTTCTGGTAGGATATTTTCTTCTAGAACTGGTAGATGAATGCAAGAGCCTTCGATAAAATACAGTGCTGAACCATTGTCTGCTAGTAGCACTTCAGAAATAAGCAATTCTTGTATTTTTGGAAATATTAGGAGACTTTAGAACAGGAGACTGGTGATACTGTGGAAAGAGCTGACCAGGGTACTAAGAACACGGAAACTCTAATTTCCATTCTGCCTGTGTGACTTGAACCATAACCACCTGCTGCCCAGCCCCCAAGGCCTGTTGTGATCCGTGGTAGAATAAAGGATTGTTTCACTCTCACTCCAAAGGACAGGGAGGCAGAGTGAAATGCACTGAGAAGCGCTGTCCCTGACATTTCTGTTTTTGCGTAGGGAGACAGCTTCAAGAGCAAACTCAAAACAGCTTTCTCATTCTTGCTCTGTTACTGTCTTGAGTAGCCTCAGGTGAATGGTAGTCCAGACCAGGGAGCAAAGTTCAAGCAGCCACACTGAAGCCTCACCTACCTGGCTTGTACTTAGCTTTATAATTTTTGAAGGCTTGTCTGTGAACTCATTCACAACACTCTTCTTGATTTTTTTTTCAAGTATAAAATGGCCCCAGAAGCCTAATTTCTTCTATTCTATTGAGCCTTAAGTTCTGGCTTATTCTCTTCTTTCTTTTCAGAGTAGGGCAAAATTGTGCTTTAAAATGTAGCTTTAGATCCATTCCAATTTACTCCTTGAATGAGAGTCTGTTCATCTACTTCCTCTAATCCCAAACTTCTAAATCACCAAGCTGCTTATAAAATCCAGGTGGTGGGTTCTTTCTGCTTTGGAAAAACCCTAGACAGAATACGAGTCAGAGACTGTAAATCCCAAATGCAGTCGAAAATAAGACCACCACAATTGAGCCAAATTTGAAGCAAGCAAGCTTATAATTTAAATACTGGTCAGAAAGATGGACTCTGGCCAGGTCTATTCTGAGGTATCCATGGAGTATACCTATCACCTTCAGAGCTCCCACACAATGGCACTGAGTCATGTGACACAGGTGCTTAAAAAGGCAGAACCCTTAAGGCTACGTACTTCCCACCAGGTCCAATCAGTGACAAGCATCTATCTTGATATACTTCCTGTTAGGGTTATCTCCCGCCCACAATTGACCAAGCACATCCGGTGCATTTGGAGTTACATCTGGTGTAGTAGGGTCAACTTGGGATCTAGACACTCAGGATTCCAAAAGGTTATGTCCTTAGGCAAGGATGATTCAAGACTATCTCACCTGAACAGCCCCACCTAGCACTCTAGGAAGTTATGTCCTGTTCCATAGATATCTTAGGCAGAGTAATTAAAATTTAAAGCATAACTTTTGCTCTTACAAGACCCTTTTCCATGACTCATGTCACCATCAGGCCTCTTGTCAATGTCCTTCACCAACATGCTTGTGGCAGAAAACAAATATATTTGGGATTCCCATTGGAATAGAGTCACTGCTCCTGATCAATGTAGAAGTAGGGTTAGTTGCAGAGCTTGGGGGGAATTGGAGACTCAAGTTGTATCTGATTCTTCAGTTTAAAAATATTGTTAGAATAAAAGCAGCTAAATAATATAAGTAGATGAAGATGATGTACAAGGACCTTTCCAGAAATCTTCAGTACACATGGAGTCAGATTTTTTTCTCTTTCTTAAAAAAATAAGCCTACATTCTGTGCACTATTCTATTTCAGTACATATAAATTTATACATTTATTCTCTCTCCATAAACAACCTTATCCTATTCATTTTCGTTTTCTGTTTTGTGGTTAATAATATCTTATTGTTTTAATATCCTGGAAACTGATGAGCATCTTGACTTTACTTTTTGACATTTAAGGTAGATAAGTTGGAAGACATAGACAAAAATTCCAACTTTTAAGAAAGTCTGCTTTATAAGAATGGCTTCAGTAGAAATTGTGTCTTCTGTATTTCTTAATAACTAGAGGGTATTTTCTGGAGGCAACTCTTGCCTATGCTGTAAAATCCATACAGTATCTGGTACATTTTCATGCTTTTCCTGTGTTTCTTATTTAATTGGTGATAACTATCATGTTTCAATATAGAGGAAAGAAGTAAGTTGAGAGCATCAGACACAGGATGGGAGTGGCCAAGTTGGTTTTCACTCATTAATGTTTTCTCATTATTTCAAGGATGGCTATAACCATTGTGCTGGCTAGTTTTATGTCAACTTGACACAAGCTTGAGTCATAAGAGAGAAAGGAGCCTCGACGAGAAAGTTCCTCCATAAGATCTGGCTGTAAGGCATTTTCTTAATTAGTGATCAATGGAGGAGGGCTCAGGTAACTGGTGGTAAGACTACTCCTGGGCTTGTGGTCCTGAGTTCTATAAAAAAGCAGGCTAAGCAAACCATGTGAAGCAAGCCATTAAGGAGCACTTCTCCATGGCCTCTGCATCAGCTCCTGCCTGGTTCCTGCCCTGTTTGAGTTCCTGTCCTGATTACTTGAACAATGGACTATAATGTGGAAAAGTAAGCCCAATATACTCTTTCCTCCCCAGGTTGCTTTGGTCATGGTGTTTCATCACAGCAATAGTAACTGTAACTAGAAGCCTGTTTCAAGCTGGTAAGAACAAATACAGAGAATTGATAAATCATAAGATGCAAATGTAAACCTAACACAAGTTATGGGCTGACAAGATGACTCAATGGGTAAAGGTTCTTGCTGTCAATCCCTGGAACTCACATGGTAGTCCTCTGACCTCCAATACATGTGCCATTGCACATCTGTGTGTATTCATGCATGAGTGTGCACATACACAAATAATAAAAGAAGGTTCATTTCAGAAGATTAAAAAATGAACTATTATGGTCAGTGTTACGATGTCTCAACTGAACTGAAATGAAAAAAATTACACTGTCATTAATTTACATACCGAAGACGGTTGAGTGGAGGGTCTCAAAGGATGTTCCCTCAAGATGAGCAGAACTCCAATCTTAGGCAGTCTGATTCCCTACTCTTAAGTGCCTCTTCTGTAACTCCAGGAAGATGTGATTTGCCGTGCTCAAGCAATAGCAATTACCACATTTCTCCTGTGGGCTGGAGCTAATGTTCACTCTCACCTTGCCCCTCACAAAGACGTGCAGCAGACATCAATTGTCATTACTGCACAGGCTGTCTACAGCCTTAATTAGGAAAGAACATACAGCAGAGCTTAGAGGCAGAGTGTGTGATGTTATGCATTTTTGATTGTTTGTGGTGAGAAGCAGTCCCCAGTAAATTGTGTAATAGTTTGTGCAGCTTGAACCCAACCTGCCCCCAAGATCTTAGAGAGCCAAAAATATTTCTCTGGTAACATTTCCAAGTCTTTTTTTTTTTTATATGCCTTGTTTGTCTGAGCACTTTGCATTTAGGTTTTTGGATGCACATAGGATTCTTCCTGATTGTCCTTCAGTTTCCCGGGAGCTTTCCAGCGTGGCTTACCTTGTTGTGCTGTTTCCTTGACTGTTTATGTGGCATTTGATGTAATTTGCTGTTGACATTTCCAGTACGAGAAATCATTGCTAGACAGGAAAGTACCATGATTTATGGCTTATCATTGATTTACTGCTTTGTTGTTTCATTGCTTATCATTATTTATCTTGTGCATATTGTGCAATAGAAAGTAGTGGAAGTTAGTCCTATTTCAGGAGAACAGTGTATTTACTGAATACTTACTGTTTTCCAGGCACAGCTCCCCAAATTTTTTCTTGTTTTATCCTCAAAACATACCTACAAGGTATTATTGTCTCCACTTTAAAATGAAGAATCTGAAATTTGGATTATGTAATTGCTTAATGTAACATAGTTAAAAATGATAGAACCAGGATTAGAACCATGGTTGCCTGTTCCCCATTAAGTGTTTGTCCATCTGTGTCTGTCTGTCTTGCTTTTCCTTCAAGTGTGTGCATGTGTGTATACAAGCTAGAGGTTGATGTCAGGTGTTCTCTAAGCTCTTCTACATTACTTTTTGAGATATTCTTTCCCATCAAATTGGATTTCATCACTTCGGTTAGGCTGGTTGGCCGATAAGCTCCAGGGATCCCCTGTCTCTGCTCATAGACCTGCACCAGTGTGCCCAGATTTTACGTGTATGATAGGGATCTGAACACAGGTACTTAGGCACTTTAAAGACTGAGCCATGTCCCCAGCCCAAGTCCATTCCTTTAAACACCAGTAGAGCTCTATATTTCACAAAGTACTTTGTCCTATGTTATAATTTTTCACATTCCTAATGACTCCATGAGGTACGCATTGTTATAAGGAAGCTGTGAAACGCTTATGATCACGGGATAGGACTTACGAGCCTAAGTTTATCAGTTTTCCCATGACACCACTGAAGCCTGACAGCAAACCAATTCCTCTTTTTAAAAAAAATTCAGGGTTTTTTTTTTCTTCACTCGGTGTTTCTCATTTTCCCACAATTCTCTTTTGTCTATGTCTTATGTAGTTGAATAAATTGTATGTGAGAATCATAACTGTATACATAGTTGCTCTCTGTATACAAAGTACAAGCTAGAGACGAAGAGTGGATGACGGCATATTAGAAAACTTAGGGGAGGGACACACTTGCGACTGTGAATAGAAGTAGCAGAAGTTAGATATTAGGCTGAGTATAAATAAAGGCATCTTCATATTGTAGCATCAGTGATATTATTTGATACTTTTGAGTCTTATTTAATTGAAAAAAACCTATTGGTCCAAGAGAGAGGACTCATTAAAAAGCTGAGAGTGGAGAAGGAGTTCCAGGTGCAAGGGCAACATGCTATCATAACGAATGAAATCTAGTTATGCTTCTTATCATCGCTTCCCTTTTACTCATCCTCCTAGTTACAGATGCCTAATGTAAGCATCAACACCGAGATGTGAACAACTGCTGCTCATACTTCTACAGCAGGGACACATTACCACAAGTGGTCCTTAAGTGGTAGAATGTCACTGGGAGGTTCATTTGAGTAGGAACAGTTTCTGTGGCTCCTTAATTATGTCAAGCAGCTACTTCCCTAAATGTACCCATATTTCCTTTGGCACACTCCACCTGATATACTTTTCAGGAACATATATTGATTGGGCACAATTTGTGATGGGCACTGTACTGAGTGTTGGGAACCCACTAGTGAGAAAATACAGAAAATAAGATTTTTCAAGATACAAACTCCAGGAAGATGCTACTGTATAATATATGGAGTTCAAGTTGTTAATACCAGCTACCATTACTTTGACAAAGGCTCTGTCCTCTGAAAAAACTGAGAACTGATGTGGTGCAGAGGGGTTGTGGGTTTGCGGCTAGAATAATTAAAACTGCAAACAGAATTTCTGCAATGGATATTTGTTGCAATCTCCTTCCTTCCCTCTCCTCTTTCCTTCTTACCCACCCTTCCTTTCTCCCTTGCCCTCCTTTTCCCCATTGCCACCTAAATTAGCCACGAGAACGGAGATGGATTTACAGGGAAATTAGGCTCCAAATAAAACTTTCACCTGTAATCACACAACTTAAACCTTGTCCATTTGCTAGCTATGTGCCTCTGAGATTCATTTTCTCTGCCATTCAAGTCAGAACAGTACCTTTAAGTATGTACACATTAGGTGCTCAGCAGATAGCATTATAACCATTACTTTTTAGACATAGGTCCTGCATACATAATTTATTCCCATTATAATATTGAAGATGTTTTCTGAAGGGATTTGTTGTTGTTGTTGAGGATGGTATTGATCTTAATTCTGTACAGTTCCTATAGCAATATTTTACTTGAAGGGCTTTTCTTTGTCATTGTCACAGCTTAGGTCATTCTGATTGTTGTAGGGAAGTTCTTCACATACCAGGCGATTAGCATAGTGGTTATATCAACAGCTATGAACATCACATAGAACACCAAAGAGTAATGACACAAGAAGTCTGACTCTCTACTGTTGGCTTTGCTCATTTCCCTCTCTGGTTTGACAGCATTATGTGGTCAACTGGTATGACTCAGCTGTGCTGCCTCGCGTGTAGGATGAGGGTTCACAGCTCCTGCTGTCTTACTGTCCTGCATTCTGGTGGAGCTAAGCTCTACTTAGTGCCCATGTACCAGGTTAGGAGACACAAGCATTCTTGCTGGAAGCTTGAACTCACTAAACTTTTTTTCATGATTTAGAAAAACAGACAACAAACCTTTCAGTACTAAAATAAAATTAAGCTATCCCAAGAAACAGTAGAAATTTATGGACCATTCTCCAACAGTTTCATAGCTGTATGGGCTGTGAGAAGATTTTGCTGAGTCCAGCTAAGCCTCAGTTTCCTGTTTTGGCTCTCTATCTCAGAAGTTAATCTTCACTAGAAGGATGGGTTCTGTTTTTCAGTGTTGGAGACCTAAGGTAGTGCCTTAAACATGTCAGGTGCCTATCTGCCACCAAACGAAGAAAGTTTATTATATACCACATCATCCTATTAACTGAGGAGTTAAGAAGCCAATAGGTATTTGCATTCTGTAGGAACATCTGAAGCTCTTAAATATTTTCTTTAAAATCCAATACATACACTTGGTCAAAACATTCAATTATATGACAAATAATAGCAATGTATCGGAACTTGCTAAGATGATAGATCTTAAATATTCTGGCCTGGTTAGCTTTAACTTGTCAACTTGGCTCAGCCTAGAGTCATCTGAGAGGAGACCCTTCAACTAAGGAGTTGCGTAGAGCAGATTGGCCTGTTGGTATGTCTGCAGGGATCGTCCTGAGTGCTCATTGACGTAGGAGGGCCCAGCCCACTACAGTTGGTCCTGAACCGTGTAAGGAGGCTAGTGGAGTAGAAGTGAGTGAAGCAGCGAATTCCTGGTGCACTTCTGCTGCTGTGAAGTGAGTCCTTTGTTGGAGATAAAGCTGTGTGGGAGGGCAGCAGGCTTGTCTTAAAGCTGCTGCCTTGCGTTTCTGCCTTGATTTTGCTCAGTGTTACCTGTGTTTCTAAGCTAAAATAATCATTTTTCTTCCCTAAGTTGCTTTTGGTCAGAATATTCTGTCGTAGCAACGGGAATGAACATTCCCATTATAGTGAACATGTTCTCACTATACATGCTTTTTTAAAGGTAAATATGTGGAGAGAGGTTAATTAGTTTGATTGTGGTATTCATTTTTTCAATGTATACAAGAATAAAAATGCATTATTTACTTTAAATATATATAATTTTATTTGTCAAATATATCTGGAAAAAAAGACAGTATACATATATGAAAAAAATCCTTAAGTAATTTTTCTGTTTGCCTTTGTGGGTTTTTTTTGAAACATATTAAGTATGACTATAAAGTAAGTATGTCTAAACACAACCACTCTAAGTATTCTTCCTCTCCTAATAAGATTATACATTTACTCAAATAGTACAGTTATTGTTCAAGGTATTTATAGACTAGCCTTCAGGGCTACTGGCGTGCTCTTTGAAATATCCTCAGTTAGGGAAAGTTTCCAGCTTTTGAAGATAGAAGTGAGTTTTATAAATCATCAACGGACATTTAGAGGCAAGTCTGGATAATCAGACTGAATAATTCCACTTGAGGCTAAAGCAAAACAAAATCTAATAACCATAAAACTTGATTAAAAGATTACTATACATATGGCATATAAGTTGACTTTACAAACGAATCAAAAGAGAAATTTGGAAATAACTTTAGGTACTGCCAACACCATTAGAATGGCACTCTCTTCCAAGGTGTCTGCTTTAAAAATTCAACTTATAACTCATTTGTGATAATTCAGCCTTGTAACTTATTAATGACACTTCACAACAATGTGACCTGACTCAGAAGGAAATTCCAAGAACTTAGGGATTGTACTCTCCACAATTAAGGTATATTTTTATTCAAGAGTTTAGTATGCTGCCAGGCATATTGGGGGCAAACTGAGTAAGTTATAGACAATATGATGCCTTTGATGTCAGTGGAGAGGGTAATGGAAGGAGACCTGGAAAGACAGTATTGACTCTGGGCTGGCTGCTGCAGAATTGCTGGAATTGATTTTGGAGAAATGAAATTGCTACTTAGGGCTTTTTTGTTCTTTTTATGGTAATTTGAAAACACATGCCACATGCTTGCTTCTGACATAGCTTATGGAAACAAAGTGTCTTGAAGCCACTCTTCATGGAGGAACTACTGCTGACGATGGAGAAGCTCATCATAGAGCAAACATGGACTGGAAAGAACATCATGAAGGGCCACACTAATCCTAGCGATGACCATTGGCCCCAAGGGAAGGCTTAGAGATAAATGACCTGAAAGCACAGCCAAGCCACCAAAGACTTTCCATTTTCATTCATAATGTTGGAAACATCTGCACTTTGATTCCAAGTTCTATTAATAGACTTCAAAATGCAAAAAAGAAAAATTGGCATATGTTGTAAGTATACAAAAATGTTTGACAAGAAGGGAATTTATGTTAGCAGAGGGAATTGAGGTAGGCAGAAATAACAAAAACAAAATACAAAGCAGGAAATAATGACGATTATTTGAAGGATGTAGATACAGTGACTATCTACCTGGTCTGAAGAAGAGTCACGGGAATTGAGGTTTGAACTGAGACTTAGGGTGAGATCAGTGAACTGTCATATCACACTGAGTAAGGAGAAGCAAAGATCCTGGATGGGAGCGGGGTTGCAGAGTGAGGTAGTTGTTTAGTTGTCTGGGATTTGGGGGTGTGACAGAGGAAGGTGGAGTAAGGTAGGAGCAGTTGATGGGACCCAGGTTACAGGTAGTGAGACGTGAACACAAGAATGATGTCAGCTGAGCTTTGCTTCAGGAGACAAAGCCTGGCAGTGCTGTTTCCGTGAGAACTCTCTGTTGGACAGAGTGCCAGGGGCCTCCTTCACAACAGCTTGAGGTGTTGTCAGCCACTAAATAGGAATCAAACTTGCTTTGTAAATGTATTGTTAATTCTGTCAATTAACTTAGCTATAGCATTCTAACCAACAGTGAATTAGATTCTTCATAGATGACTGTGTTGATAGGTATGTGTTAACTTTATACTGCCAGCTAGCCAGAAATCAATATAAATTGTTGAGTTGGATGGACTGCTCTTCAAATTGCCTCCATTGCCTGTTTACAGTCCTTATGATAAGAGGAGGCCAGGAGAGTGATGTGCTCACGTTTTCTGACAGCTGTCTGTGGCAGCATGCAGGTTGGTACAAGCTTTGTCCTCATGCTTCAGGCTACAAGAAGCTCAACACCTGCTTTCTTCCTATTGGTGGATTCAACCATGTATCTGTCCAGGAAATCAGTAAGTCCGACCACTTTACCTTTAGTATGGTGCTGATTTTGTTATCAAGCCAAAGTAAACAAGCAAATTCTGAACCTAAGAATTGTTGTTTGGGCTCAGTTAACGCCAGGCAGCACTAAACCCAGAGCTGGCAGAGGCGGTCAGCAATGGTAGGAATGTGGGCACTATCACAGTGCTGAGTCACTCTGAGAGGTGTGTACTGTCCCTGAGTTACAGTTGCAGTGTTTTGAATGTAACTCTTGGCAGTACAGAGCTCTTATAACCAAGTGTGGGAGTAATAACAGGACAAACAAATTACAGGGGACTGGAGATGGGATTCCACTGAGGGAACAAACCAAGGGAAGAGCTCTAATGGGAGACACGGATTTGGTTCCCCACCATCTCACTGTCTCTTCCAAATATAGATTTCGTTTTCTGTGGTTACTGATGACTGAAAATGTTGGCCACAAACATAATGAATCCCATACAGCAGGGACTCTGTGTGTTATGGTATCACTTGGAATGTTTCTTTGGTGGTTCTCCTCTGAGATGTGAGAATACATCTATAGCTCAGTGTCGTTGACTGTGGATGATGAGGACAGTGGGAGATACAAATAAAATGTATCTGAGGATGCTCATGTTTACCTTTTTAAATCACTCTTTTTTTACTTGTCACTGTGTTTTGAGGCAGGGTCTGAGTGCTGAGATTACAGGCGCATACCAACCATGCACAGCTAATATTCTTTACTTTGCACCAGATGCTATGCTGGGTCTGTTGGGTGGCCTACATTGAGTAAAGTAGGTCTTTCTCAAAGGACTTAGATCCAGCAAGGAACATAAACTACAAGTACAATAGACTATCTTTATAGGAGGGTACCATATGTGAATGCATACACCAGGCAAGATGGTGGCTTGGAACAGAAAACTGTCCATGAAAAGTAGAACAGAAGAATTAGGGTTGGATCTTCAGGAGTTGGGGTGCTGGAAAGATGGTGACCCCATTGATGGAAATTTGAAAACTTAGAGGAACAGGATCTTTGCCTGTGAATGTACCATTTGGGAAACAAATTAGATATGATGGGTATGGTATTCTAGGGGTAGAAACCTGTCTGGAGAAATTTTGAGACTAGTGATGTGGCTGGACATGTGGGTGTAATAGTAGAAGCTGTGGAGCAAGGAAAACTATAGAGAGCGGCTGAGGAGGTAGCTTTCCGTGTAAAGAGCTTTCTACATGTGTGAATCCCAGGATCCATGTAAAAGCTGGATACAGCAGTACAGCCATCTGTTATCCCAGTGTGCACCAAGGAAGAAGAGAGGCTGAGACTGGAGAGCTGCTGGAAACTCGGGAGCCTGACAGCCTGAAGTCTGCAGCAGTGAGCAACAAGAGAGACCCTATTTCAAACCAAGTGGACAGGGAGGACTAACATTAACCTGAGGTTGTTCTGACCTCTTATACACACACACACACACACACACACACACACACACACACACACACACACACACCAAACAGAACCCACTTAACAACGTAGAAAAAGAAGTGTTGAGAACGTTTAGGGACAATACAATTTTAGAAGACTGAGGTCCTGGAGGAATGGCCTTAATACTATGGAAAAGCCTTGAGTGCATAGTGTGAAGTGATTTAGACAGGGTTTAAGAAGGAAGTCAAGGTGCTGAGGATTACAGTTGAGTGCTCAGAGAGGATGGAGACAGAAGAATAAAGCACAATTTAGTGATTAGAAGGTGATGGGTGAGGGAGTTCTTCAGTAGGATGTAAAAGCCAGGTTAATTATTTAAGATTCGCTGACATTTATAAGACAAATGACATGAAGCTCAGACACTTTCATGTTAGGTCAACTGCTCTGCCCCTTAGTGTCAGTGAACTAACTCATGAACACCACTTGGCAAAGCTCTCTGAGGGATTCTCACACATACTAATGTAAACCTATCCTTGAGATAAGGGAGTGCCTGCTCTTCACGCTTGTTAGAACCATGAATAGAAACAGCATATCACTGGGTACAGAAGTGGGTGATGTCTAGACTGAGTCCAGATAACAGCAGCGAAGTTTCTAGTTCCAAGGGCTGATCATGTGAAACCACTCCAGACAGTCTTTAATCTGTCTTGATGTGGTGATTGCTCCTCCTGGCTTGTGTACTTTTTTCTGGACCCCGGATTTTCCACCAGTGTTGTCTTGAGTGGTTGAAGACAAGGTAATAGGACTATACAACACTACAGCAAACATCTCCATTCAGTAAGATTAACAGCTGATAATTACAGAAATAAAAAAATTGCAATGACTACAACTTTTAGTTCTTTATTGTTTTCTACCTCCCCGAACCTGTTTGCAAACATACTCCCATTGATTGCAGATGGCTTGGAGAAACAGAGGTCTTTTGGATAGGAATAAAGAGGCAGAAAGAATATGTGATTCAGTTATGAATTTTCCAGTACTACCGTTGTAAATGAGATCTTCCTTTTCAGGCAATATTTTCCTTGTTGGCAAAATAACGATATTCAGTAAATATTTTTCTATGTTATCTCTCTCTCTTTCTCTCTCTCTCTCTCTCTTTTTTAATTGAAACAAGACCCCTCAGTGTATCCTAGCCTGGATTTGAACTCCCAGTCTTCTTACTTCATTGTCTTTAGGGAAGATAACTACTGGTGTGTGCTACTACCATAAAGTGAAGCCCAGGCTGTCTTCAGACTTTCAAGCCTTATGTCTTCATCCTAGTATTGAGACATATACCACCATCCTCTACATTTCCATTTTTAGAAAAATAATATACATATATGATATATATTTATAATATATTTATTGTTTGTATGTTTGTTAAAAACACATTTTTTCATTCAATATATCCTAATCAGTTTCCCCTTCCCTAACTCCTCCCATACCCTCCCCAGCTCCCTATCCACATAACTGCATGCCTTCTTTCCTCTCTCTTTAGAAAACTAACAGGCAAACAAATAAACCAAAAAGCCCTAAACAAACCAGAATTAAAATAAAGAAAACAAGAAAAATCACAGAAACATACACACACAGCCCATAAAAATGCGAAGCTAGAAGCCATAATATACAAACAAAATATCAGAAAGACAAAAAATAAATAAATTTTTAAAAATGCCCGAACAAAAATATGAGACAAAAAGTCTACAAAAATTGAGCTCACTGTGCTGTCATCTACTGCTGGGCATGGGGCCTGCCCTTAGTGAGGTTAATGAACCCAGTGAGACTGCTATTCTTTTTGTTGTTTATTTCTTTCAAGACAGGGTTTCTCTGTTGTAACTCTGGCTGTCCTGGAACTCACACTGTAGCCTAGGCTGGCCTCAAACTCACAGAGATCTGCCTGCCTCTGCCTCCCGAGATTAAAGATGTGGGATTAAAGGTGTGGGCAACCACCATTTTTAAAAATTATTATTACTTTCCCCCCGTTTTTTCAAATCCTATGTTCTCATAAAGACTGAGCAATTAGGAATCCCTGATATCTGTGAGAGTCCTGACACTATGAAAAAAGAATGAATAGAGGAAACATCCAGATATAATTTGACACTTAACTCATTGAAAGTAATATCGAGTGGGGAGGGGTTGGGGATGGGGATAGTGCACACCTTTAATCTCAGCATCTGGGAGGCAGAAACAGGCTGATCTCTGAGTTTGAGGCCAGCCTGGTCTACAGAGCAAGCTCCAGGACAGCCAGGGTCGCACAGAGAAACCCTGTTTCAAAAAAAGTAAAGAAAAGAAAAGAAAGGAAAGAAAAAAAGCGTTGTGAAAACCAACTATGGACTTTTATGAACAAAAAAAGGAAAGTAATATTGAGTATGGAGTTAGCACTGTGTTACTTATGTGTCTTGTTGGAATGAAATACCTGACAAAAGCCACGTGGGGAAGGAAGGGTTTGTTTTGGTCACAGTTTAAGAATACGGTCCTTGGTGATGGGACAGCACAGGGACAGGAGCATGAGGCGGCTGGCCGTATTGCACCACAGTCAGGAAGCAGGGGAGAAGAATGCTAGTGCTTGGCTTGTTTCCTTCCTTTTATTCAACCCAGGACAGCAGCTCGTGGGCTTGGTACTTTCAACAGGCAAGATGGATCTTCCTAAATTAACTTAAACTAGACAATTCTTTACAAGCGTGACGGGAGACTTTCTCCTGGGTGATTCTAGATCCTGCCAAGTTGCCAATCAACATGAAGGCTGTGAGGATTAGGATAGGGTGGTCAGATTTGTACTTGGAAGTCCTCTCCCTTTCAACTTCACAAGTACCCACGGAGTGGATTAACAACAGAGTTAAGGAAAGAGTGCCCAGAAGATTGGAGTTAAAAGAGAATGGAAGAGAATAAAAATCATTCATTCATAAATTACCTCGTCCAACCATTCACCAAGAAGCTACTGGTATTGCTATAGGTTAGATAATGTGCTGACTGTGAAACTTAGAGTTGTTTTGGTGAAGGACTTTCTGATACAGGAAGAGGAAAAATAACTCTTTTGAAAGGAAAAGTTTTTTCCTGTAAGTCTTAGAACCACTCTGCTATTGAAGAAGAGCTTGCTGCCAGTCAGATCTGAAGAGGAGGAGTGGCAAAGAGATCCCAAACTGAAATTCATGACCAGTAACTAGGGGTGGCCTATTACTGCCTTCTTCTGTCTTCATCAGGTATAGTGGTGGATCTCAGGAAGAAAGACTGGCTGAAGAAAAGGGGCCTGGAGAGTTCTCATAAGCATTTTCAAGTTGAGCCACTGCTAGGCAAATTGTTCTTACTTTACACCTGTAAGATTTTACAAGAGGGTTGAAGAAAGTCCACCCCAGATTCTAATTAGAAACCCAAAAACGTTTAGAAATGAATTAAAGTGTCTTTCATAACCTTTTAGTGAGCAATGATACATTAAAAAAAATATGCCAGGTCTTGAAGGCCATGCTTCAGATAGTATTAATTCAACTCAAATTTTTAAAGAGAAAAATTGCCCCTTGAATCATGAACCCCAGTTTCTGTAGAACCAGAAATTTTCTTCTCTGAAAGCTCTTGCGTAAGAATTGTTCAGAGTTAGGTGAAGGGTAACAGGTTCATAGCCCAAAGGAACATTGTGTCTCTGGGCTATCAAAACATCGATCATCCGTCCAGCCCTTTAGCAGGGATTTCCTGGAAAATCCCTGGCTTCTCATAAGTGGTAGGGACATGTGAATGGGAAGCCTACATTTGGAAAGCTGTCTTGATGAGAAGAAAGCACAGTGGCAACAGAACCCAGACATGTCCGTGAGTTGGCAGAAGTGAGATAATATTGGTTGTGTTGACAGTTGGCAATCAGAGTCAAGGACACGATGCCTTTGAGACATTGGCTGGGGAGTTGGACATACTTTTTGCCTGGTACACTTAGGGCTAGTGGTAGAAGTGATTGTCTCCCCTACATTGGTTAAAAATGACACAGCCTCTTCAGGGTTCAAAACTTTGGCTGGCTTTACTCTTGGCTGATGAAGTAGGTGATCACTAAGGGTTATTGGAGCCAGTCTGCATAGGTTGCTATGAATCAGTACTTGTAAGGTTCCACTGCAGTAAGGAACCAGAAATACTGGTTTTCACCAACTCTTGGAGGTTGAAGGACTTGTGTGACCAACTGTAACAGCAAATTCAAGTCTTCTCTGGAAGGAGGCAGGGTTTATAAATAAACGGAAGGCAAACACAGCTGGCTCAAACTGAAGTTTGTGGCACTGGTTTGATATGGTAGACATACTTAATTCAAGAACATTAGAAATGAATTGAGATAAAAACCTGTCCAATAATAGTGATTAGTGTATTAGATACTTAAGGCATATATTTTTAAAGACTGTTTAAAAATAACCTAGTATTTGTTATGAAATTATCCTACCACTTCCTCACCTTCAAAACTAAAATTCTGGTTTTTAATTAAATTTTTTTATTCTTTGATACTTTCATGCCACTGAAGAAAATTACTTCTTATCCAGCAATAATGAATAGTCAATATCCCCTCAGGAAGAGGTGGTGCATCTTGAGCCCCTCTCCCACAAATGAGGAAATCTTGATGGGCCTTATCTTGTGCTGAACTTGTGCAATTAATCATAGCCGCTGGGAGTCCATGAGAATAATGGCCTCACCGTGTCCAGAAGACAATGTTTCACAGCATCCACACCCATCTTCTAGCTTCTACATTCTTTCTACTTCTTCCCTGAGCCTTGAAAAAGGTGATATAGATGTTCTATTTAGGGCTAAGCACTAAGGCACTTATTCATAGTGCCTTGAGCAGTTGTGAGTCTCTGTATTAATCATCACCCACCGCAAAGGGAAGCTTCTTGACCAAGGCTGAGAAAAGCACAAATCTATGAATATAAACATAAATATTTAGAAGACAGTTTAATAACATGCCCACTTATTAAGACAACAGTAGGAGGTCCCTCTCTCCAATCCCCAGGGCCTGTGGCCTTCCCAGCCATGGGCTTTTGACCAGGTTTATAATTCTAGGTATAAATTCCCTCTTGAAAGCTTAAGACCAATCATAAAGTGATTGATTACTCCCACAACATTCATGTCACTATTGCATCAGTGGGCACATCTTGCATGACAGTTTAGTTGTAGCTTGCAGGGTTCATAGGTGAATAACACTGCTGATGACTTTTCTCCCCTAGCAGCCTTCATAGCATCTTCCCATACAATGCACACTAGCTGTCAGGAAAAGTTCTCCTTAAGAAAATCTCTTGAGTGTCTTTAAATTTATCTTCCCCATTTAAGGAAAAAGACATCATGAGTTAAATACGTTTTTCACATTTCAAGCAATTTTTATTTAAAAAGGAGTACACAAAGATGTCCATATCTGTTTTCTTAATTCTTTTGGAAGTGATAAGCAAGTTGATGGCTCTGATGCCTGGTGTTGGTGCTGTTTACTTCCTGGACTGATAGGGCAGAGGATGTAATTTCATGCACAGCACACAGATTCCTGGGATTAGGGAGATAAAAGCTGATATGTGGGAGCAGAGCTTTCTGGAGGCATGTGCAGCACACACCAGCAGGTTAGTCAGTCTGCCAATAAAGCTGACATCTACTCTCTGCCTTTCACTTCAGGGCAAAGAAAAGCAGATGCCATCAGAGGGTATTCCTATTCTCCATGGTAAGCATGAAGGGCAGAGCCAAGAGTTCTCATGATCGTCAGCCATCAGGCTTTTGGACAGTTACAAATCAACCCCTGTAATATGCAGAGGACTTGATCATTTGAATACTTAACTCTATTTTAAACAGAAGTAAGCTCTTAAAGCTTGCTGTTCCACCCCTGGGCCCACCTCTCCCTTTAGTAGGGTGGGAATGGGGAAAACTGAAATGAGTACTTTTTCTCTTTGCATACTGTTTCCATTTCTAGAACAGCTTCCATATAAATAACTACTGCTATTCCCAGTACACTTAACACTGATATTTTAGTTGGCCTAGTCACTCAGAGTTTAAAGCAGTTAAGATTCTGTTAAGCTTCTGTCAAAGATGCCTGGCACTTGAGAACTAGACATGAAGGATGTAGAGAACAGCTAAGATCCAAGTAGCTTCATCCAAATCATGTGTCTTTTCTCTTACACTTATCTTCTCTGGTTTCACACAACTGTCAAGTAACGGGCATGTCATCCAGATGCCTTACAGTGAGTCACTGAATTTCAGACATGGGTCTGTGAAGACACAGTTTTCCTTTATTTCTCCTTTCCCTACCTTCCTTCCTTCCTTCCTTCCTTCCTTCCTTCCTTCCTTCCTTCCTTCCTTCCTTCCTTTCTTCTCTCTCTCTCTCTCTCTCTCTCTCTCTCTCTCTCTCTTTCTTTCTTTCTTTCTCTTTCTTTTTAATGTGTCTGTACAAATGTTGTCCATGTGTATGTGGATGCCCACAGAGGCCAGAAGAGGGTGTTGGATCCCCTGGAACTAGAATTACAGATGATTATGAGTTGCCATGTGGATGCTGGAGATTGAACCCAGATTCTCTGCAAGAGCAGCTAGTTCTCTTAAAATCCAAGCCATCCCTCAGCCCTGTTTTTCAAAACTTAGCTTGCATTATTGATTGTAAGCATTTCAGCAATAAAGTGATAATCCTTATTTTTAATTAGGAGTCTATAATGGTACAGCAGTGAAAGCTAATGACAGACCTTACTAAGGTCTTTCTCTGGTCTTGTTAATGGCAGTTCATAGGAACAAAGACAAATCACGTTATTCTTCTGGGTAGTGTCAAAAGAATGGAGAGAATTTTCAAGTTAGGCCAAGATGGGTTGTTTGGATGGAGATCGTTTAAGTAGTTAATATAATGTTGTGCTATTAGAGAAACAATCACTGTTTCATAGGCACTATTAGGATGTTTGATGTGTTCCCCAACCCATGCTTTTCCCATTGGAGGAACACTAGGTCTGGGTGGGGCTCCTCTCCGAGTTTCAGAAGCTAAAATAACAAGCAGCAACGTCTGGCGTAGTGATTTTCCACATTCACCCTGTTTAAAGGAAGAAGCCCGTTCTGTTGTGAGCAGTGATGGGAACTGTTTGCTTTGGATGGGCCTGGTCCTTATGAGCCAAAGAGTACCTTCTTAGTCTGGGTTCCTGCCAAGGTAGAAATTGGATGCCAAAGATACCCTGGTCCTGTTGAGGCATCATATAATTATAACAAGTTTGGTCTGAACAAAGTATGCTGGGAGCAGCAGGCACAGTAGTCGCAGCTTGGAAAACAATTATAGCTTGTACCACCACTGTCACCTTGTTAGACCTGGACTTGGATCTACTTTCATACATCTCTGATTAGAGAAGTCTGTGCTTCTGTGGTTTCCCTCTGAGAGTTTTAGATCCCTTCATATCTATTACAAGGAGAGGACAGGCCTTCTGGGTGATTTTGCAGAGTCTGGAGCATGCACACAGTGCATGGGTTTCAAATGAGTGAAATGAACAGGTATGGCTTCTGAAGTCAGTTTTGCACTTTAGTTATTCCAGCATTTGTTAGACTCAAGAGCTGATGATCTGTTTAGTGTTGTGGTTACAAGCACAGGCTCTGGAGACAAACTGGCTTGACTTTGAACCCAGCCTCTACTAATTATTTGGCAAGTGACTCTGGACAAATTGCCCAAGTTCATTATATTCTCTGCACCTATAAAATAGAAGCTCTTGTGATGCTTCAGAAAGGGAGTGTACAAGGCACTTAGAATAAGATCCTCTGCCAAATACCTGTTCAATATATATTAGCCATTTTTTTCTCCTTCTCTTAAATCACAAGTGATGCCACCTGACTACTAACCTTCTGGTTAGAGTGGGACTTATAAGGTAGTGAGAAACTCGTGGATGTGTCCTCTGTCATCTTAACTCCTAGGCTTATCCATATTTGTGCACAATAGCAGCACAGAGACCATTAAATGCTCAAACATCATTCAGGAAAGCTTTTAGAAGCCACCTTTCTGGCTGTGTGCTATTAGGGAGATCAGTTCTATGCTCACTTCCACTCTGTCCTTTGGATGTTTTGCATACGGTGTTTATTATAGCTGACTCTTTTCCAGAGAGGGTTGTGTGCAGTATAGGATGGTTGATAATCATCTAGGGAACACTCATTTTCTCTGTGCAAATTATGGTTGACTGAGTCTATATATTCTCTCAGGTGACAGGCAGGACATGAAATAGTATGGGACAAGTGGGAGATGGGGGATGGGGCATTTATGAGTAGCAGACCATTCATTGTACAAATATCTCCTGTGTCTCCTCTGACCTCAGCCACCTTTTTTAAGTTACTCACCCACAGCTCCTGCTAGGAGCCTTAGCATCTCCTTTTGTAGTTCTACCAGGCTGTCTTAGTCAGTGTTCCATTGCTGTGAAGAGACCCCATGACCATGGCAACTCTTATGAAGGAAAGCATTTAGTTGGAGCTTGCTTACAGTTTCAGAGGTTTAGTCCATTATCTTCATGGCAGGGAACATGATGGCAGACAGGCAGACATGGTGTTGGAGGAGCTAAGAGTTCTATATCTGCATCTGCAGGCAGCAAGGGAGAGCCTTGTTTGGGCTTCTAAAAACCTCAAAGCCCACCCTTAGTGATGCACTTCCTCCAATAAAACCACACCTATTCCAACAAGGCCATACCTCTTAATCCTTTCAAATAGTGCCCTCCGTGAGCATTTACATATATGAGTCTATGGGGATCATTCCTATTCAAACCACTACACAGGTGCTCCTTGCCTTGGGTATTGAATATCTTCTGTTGTACTGTTGAACAGACTCTGCTACCCAAATTCAGTATTCCCTCGTTGCTTCAGTCATGGGCCCTGTAGCACTGGCTATTTGTGTATTCACTATGGCAGACACACATTTATTCATTAGGCATTTATTATATTAAGGCTCCATACTAGGCATTGCACTAGGCACTGGGGATTCAGAGATTACTCGAGTCCTTGATAGCAGGAATGGTATCTTAGACTCTAGAAGGGGAATAGATACACAGACAGAGCAAAACAAAGGTAGCAGTGTGATATGCAGTAAGGGACTTTGGGGCTGGAGAGGTGGCTCAGTGGTTAAAAGCATTGGCTGCTCTTCCAGAGGACCCAGGTTCAAGTCTCAGCACCTGCATGGCAGCTCACAACTGTCTTGTAACTCCAGTTTTAGGGGATCAGACATGCATGCAAAACACGAATTCACATAAAACAGTAAAAAAAAAGAAACTTTGAGTCTGAATGTTTGGATTCATGTTCTTACTCACTACTTTCCAGCTGTGTGCCCTTGGACAAGTTATTTAACTTCTGGGCATTTAGAGTACTTGTTTGTAAAATGCTGATTGTCATTGTGCCAATCTCATAGGATCATTGCGTGCCTTGATAGTTATGGATATGTAGAATGCCTGAAATACAGTAAGTGCTATGCATTATATATATTGGTTAAATTAACAAAAAACTGAATATAATAATAGAGATATCACAGTAGAATTGTAGGAACACATAGTCCAATTAGCAAGATTAAACTTTTTCATTCATTTAGCTTTGTTCTAGATTTGGGGACATCTTTCAACTGAAGAAGACATAAAGGAAGTAGGTCCAGCCAGATTTTGGCTGTTCAGCGCCAGTGCAGTGATAGTACAGGCCCATCTGTCTTCACTCTTCTCCATTTTTCCAGTAATGAGCCCCTTACCTGTTCTCTTGGCCCAGACTTCCACCTGTGATTCTACAGTACCCAGTCCTCTGTCCTAGCCTTCATTTTTGGTCAAGTCCTCAGTTCTTCTGGAGTGGAAGTCTTGCCTTGATGTTGCTAAGCTGTACTCTGTTGTCCTCCAGAGTTCTAGCCACCAGCCTGGCAGCCATCAGATCCTGCTGTCTGAATTTCTATATAGTTCTCACCCTAGGATCCTGTACTGCTATACTCTCCTACCTGTTCTCCCACCCACCTGTCTGCTATTATTACTCTCCTGACACTATGACCTACCTAGCTGGCTAGTCTTCTCTAATTGCTTACTCCCCTCAAGGGAAAGTGTTTAGTTTTTGGTCTTACCTAGGTTATGACTTGTTCTACCACCATTTAATCTTCCCAATTGACGGAAGGAGGAAGCAAGCAAGAAGGAGTGAGTCAGACATTCCTGTTCTGCTAATGGAGTGATCCAGTTTAGCTGGCCAGTTTAGGAATTTCCAGGTGTGTGTATCAGAGGTAGCTGTAATAAATAACTGTGCTTAGGAGAGAGCTACTATATAAAGTTTGTTACATGGTGTGGGGGGAGTATCTTTACTCCGATGCTCAAGTTAAGAAAGATCTCTTAGTAATTCTAATTATCTCACACTTGAGTATACATATCACAGAGATACTTGCATATACCTGTTTGTTGCTGCATTATTCACAATAGCCAGGAAACCAGCCTAGATGTCTATCAACAGTCAAACAGATAAAGAAAATGTTGATACATAATGGAATTTTACACAGCCATATGTTGTGGGATATTTTACTCCTGTATGCTGTTTTTGGTTTGTAAAAAGGCTTTGATGCCTTGCAGAGTGTGAAGCCTGATGCCTTGCAGTGGGTGCAGACCTTGCTTCCTACACATTCACACCTCTGTGCTAGCTGCTCAGATCTCCACAGGTAAAGGCTGTTTGTAGTTGAAGGTGCCCCCCCCATCACATCAAAGGTCTGTGGCAGGGGATCAGAGAAGAGTTATGCTAAAATACCCTTGTTTGTGGTGAAGGCCTGTATGTGGAGAGGGGGCTAAGGAAAAGATTAAAAGATTAAAGAAGCAGAATAGGGAGGCAGAATGGAGAAGCAGGATGGAGAGAGAAGTAGGAGAATGGAGAGAGAGCTGTGTGAGAGGATGATGGAATGAAGTGTCTGCCTAGCCTCCCGGGTATTGAATCCCCTGAGATTGTCATGGCTTGAAATTAATAAATACATTGGGACAAACCAACGATGGACTTTTATGAAGCAAATGAACAATTTATTAACAGCCATACTGAAAAATGGAATCATATTATTTTTAGGAATGTGTGTAGGACTGGAAATCATTATGTTAAGTGAAATTAATCAGACTCAGATGACAAATACTGCACTCCTCCTCTTCTCTGCAGACCCTTGAGATTATATATTATATATAGATATGTAGGCGTGCACATGTGTGTGTGTGTGCATGTGTGCATACATGCGTGTATGTGGGCATGTGTGTGTATGAGTACATGTGTACATGCTTGTGTGTGTGCATGTGTGTATGTGATGAAGCTGGAAAGGGAACCGTGAGAGGGGAGGAAGAGGTCTTGAGGGAGGCGGGAGGGCAACTGGTATATGTAATAAGAAAGGAAGATAATCTAAATGAAGGAAGGGAACCGGGACACATCAGAACAAACATGACGGCACATATATGTGAAGATGCTGTGATAGGACCCAGCACTCTGTATGCCAACCTAAAGACTTAATAAAAAAGAAAAATTATTTCCTAGTTTACCTTTCTGAATAACTGGTCTTCCATATCAGGCATATGTGTTGCTAACTCAATCTAGTGAAGTCATCCTGCTGTGGCTCTGGTTTTTGACTTCAGTTTTTCTGCATGGTGTCCATTCTCAGTATTTTCATGAAGGCTCATTATTTTAGGAGCCTACGAATTGCCCCTTTGCTTCTCCCGTTCCTAGTTTTGCTTCTTAGAATTTTATAAAACTTGAATACAATTTAAATGTCATTCCAAGTAATGTTTCTTTCCTTGGACTTAACTTCCATAGAGCCTTGCTACTCACTTTCCTCTTGAATAAGAAAACCCCATCATCTTCATTATGATGATAACATGAAAGCTTCATCACTGATGAGGGTGTCACGAAAGGAAGTCAACAGGGAAGGGAGAAGGGCGCCTAGTAAAATGCCCTGCTTTTAGTGTCACAACCTAATTTTCATTAGGCCCCATGTAGTTGTGTAATTTCCATTAGGCACATGCTGATTTCTTTTGGTCCTATGCATGGAAGACAGTCTCATTTCCCCTTCAGTTCTATCTGGTACTTAGATGTAATTGAGAACTTAATTATAAGTGCTGCAAGTCATTTGCAGAGTGTTCTCCTTTATGAATTGTTTTTGCATCCTTGTTTTACGGTATGCATTTATTTTCTTGATTGAAATCATTTTCGCTTTAAATAGCATCTGACATTTGTGAGGGTTTTAAGGCGCATTTGCACATGTCATCTCAGTGTTCGCAGCAGCTCCCCAAGAGGAGCAGAACCGTTATTATTGTTAGGTTGCAGATTAGGAAATAATGGCACCAAGAAAGGAAGACAGTGCTGGAGAGAGGGGCACTGCAGGCGCAGTGCTGGCGGCTCAGACAGTGTTGACTATTTACCAATGGTGTGCAGCTCTATCACTTCCTTAACCTCTCCAGACAAGACAGTCTTTATCAGAAAAGGGAGGGACCTAGATTTAGACTTCCTTCCTACCATACATGATGTTTGCTTAAACGTCATATTCATGTTTACTTCTCTACTCCACCTCTGAAAGATGAGGAATTGGAGCACATGCATATGAGCTCATATGCGTGCGCGCACAAAACACACACACACACACACACACACACACAAGCTTATACTTGCACTCACCTCCCCCCCTCGCCACCCCCGCACTCCAAGTGCTTTTGTAGAACAAGAGTGGAAGCCAAAGGAGGCCAAAAAAATCCTAAAGTAAGACTGAAGTCAGTGGTGGTCCTGGACTGAGAGGCCCAAGGAACTGGACTTGTTCTTGAAAAGGTATAATAGCAAATCCCTGCTGAGCCAACTTTAGGCCAGTTCAGTGAAGTTCTGGAGGGATTGCAAGTTGGGAGGAAGCTGGAAAGCATCTTTTTTTAGGGGAAAGACAAACTGGACATCAATGGCTGTTTTATTGTTTGTTGTTTAATGAAACGTGGTAAGCACCCAAAAAAGAAAAAAAAAAAATCACATAACCACTTCTACAAACTGAAATTGTAAAATGACCTTTGAAATAATAATGAAATTATTAATATTCTCATAAGTCTTGCTATAACATTTTAGGAAGGGAAACCCTTTTTTTCTTCCTACTTTGTTAGTTATGATGTAACAAAAAGTAAAAACAAAACAAAACAAAAAAAACACTGAGATCATAAGAGAACATGTTTTGCAACACAAGCTCTGGAATTTGGATTCTATGGCTTACACAGTGCTCTGTGTGTGCATGTGTGCTTGTGTAGTTTAGTTATTTCTGATGATTATCATATTTTCTCTCCCTTACTTTCCTTCCTTTTCCCCCTCCCTCACACTCTTTATTGTGCTGTTGGGACACAGGACTTTACCAATACTTTGCCCATACTATCTACCATTTATCTACATGTCTAGCTTCTATTCTTTCTTCTTGATCATCAGTAATCACTGATAGAAGCATGACAGCATCAATGAAATTCTTTGGTTTGAACCCAGCGTCTTGCGCATGCTAGGCAACAACTCAACTTCTGGGCTAAGCTCCATCCCAGAATACGATTGATAACTGAAATGAAATAAGGTTAATGTGAATAAGGAGTTACCTGTGTACAATAGTAGACCCTCACTAAAGTTGTGAGTAAATAAGACATGTCCTCCTACAACTGTAACAATGATTGTAATTGCCAATGGTAGAAATAATTGTCACAAGATGAACAAAATAAGAAATGACCTCTACATGTGAGATTAAGCTACCAGGGATCCATTTAATACATTCAATATTGTGTTTGGATTATTTTTACATTTACTATAGCATTTTAATTAATTTTTGAGAACTTCATAGATATATTTTGATCATATTCACTTCTACTCTTTCCCCCAACTGCTCCCAAATTGACCCTATCTCCTTCCCCAACTTCTGTCCTCTCTCTTCCTCTCTTTAAATAACCCATAGAATCCAATTTGTGCTGCTCATATACTCCTGGGTATAGGGCCACCCACTAGGGTGTGGTTGACCTACTTGATGTTATTTAGTGAATGTGTTTCCTGTATTTCTGAGGTCACAAAGCACTGCAGTGTCCTTGGCTTTTCAATAGACAGTGGTAGTCTCTGTAGCCATGTGGAAAGGGGTTTATACCTCTGCTAGAGGTTTTGAAAGGTGACCATTCCATGTGGAGGGTGGTGAGGACATCATGAGCATCTTGTTACTCTTAGTAAGAACCTGAATTAGAACTAAGTGTAAAGTTGCCAGATGGGAATTTTCCTGTATACTCAGATGGAGGCTCTAAAACAACCTGGCAGAGGAAAAGTATCCTACATTTGGCTGAGAAGAACTAGACTAATACCAGGGCTTGCTAAGAGGTGCCCAGACTGTTTCTATAACCTGTGATCCCTCAACAATTTCCAATAAGAAGGTCCTTGGATTTTTAAAATAGGTTTATTGAGACATAATACAAATTTCTCTCTCTCTCTCTCTCTCTTTCTTTCTCTCTCTCTCTCTCTCTGTATGTGTGTGTGCATGCCTGCACACCTATGTGTGTAGGCCAGAGGACAACCTCAGATGTCATTGCCCAGTCTTTTTTGGGGGCAGAGTCTCTCACTGTTCTTAAAGTCTTCAAATAGGCTATGCAGACTGTCTGGCAAGTGAGTCTTAGTCCCTCTTACCTTCTTTGGCACTGGCATTACAAGTGTCTGTCCACTGTGCCCAGTTTTTTATGTAGAATCTAGGGATCAAACTCAAGTCTTTGTGCTTGTAAGACATGTGCTTTACTAACAGAATAGTCTGTTTAGCCCCAAGTTTCACTCTCAAAGCATTCAATGATTTCGAGTGTATTCATAAGGCAGGGTAACTCTGTAATCTTAGAATATATTTATTATCCCTAAAAGAAATACCCTATCTCTCCTCCTGGTCTTTAGCAAGCACCAGTCTGATTTCTGTGGATTTGCCTGTGCCGGCTATTTCCCTTGAATGGAGTCATATTATATGTGACTTTTTGTGTCTGGTGTCTTATAGTTAGAATGACATTTTCAAGCTTCATCAGTGTAGCATCTATTAGTACTTTACTTCTTGCAACTGAAATTATTCATTGCATGATTATACCATATTTTGTTAATCTATTTATCTGCTGCTGTGAATGTGGGTTATTTTGACTTTGGAGCTTGCTATCATTTGGAGAAATGTCTCCCAAAAGTCCATGAATTTAAAAAAATTTTATCTTATGTATTATTATTATTATCATCATTATTATTATTATTATTATTATTATTATGTGTGTGGTGTGTATGTGTATGTGTGAATAGGTGTGTGACGTGGCACACCGTGGAGGCCAGAAGACAACTTTCAGGAGTCAGTTCTTTCTGCCTCTCCGAGACAGTGTCTTACTTGTTGTTCAGCTGTGCTGTGCACTCCAAGTGATTTTCTTATCTCTGCCTCTCATATTTCCCAAGGAGTGCTGGGATTATAGATATGAACCATGCATTTGGCTTTCTTACATGGGCCCCAGGGATTGAGCGTAGGTCATAAGGATTGCTCAGCAAGTGCTTGTACCTGCTGAGTCATCTTGTTGACCCAAAAGGTTTAAAGGCTTGGTTCTGAGGGGGGCACTGTTGGGAGGTGTTGGATCCTTTAGGAGATACAGTCTAGTTGGAGGCCCTTTGGTCACTAGGAAAATGTTCTTGAAGGGGACTGTGAGACTCCAGTCTCTTCTTTTCTTTCTGGCACTCCCTGGTTCACGACATAGGAGGCTTTGCTCCATTATACTCTCTCCTCCATTGCCTCAGGCACTGCCTTCAAGTCCCCAAGCAGTGGGGTCGCTTGATCATGAACTGGAATCTCAAAACACGTGGGCTAAGTAAATTGTTTCTTTTCTAAGTCAATTATCTCAGGCATTTTGTTATAGCAGCAGGAGACTGCTTAACACAGGACTATTATAAAGATTGTGGCTATGAATATACATGCACATATTTTTCTGTGATCTTGTGTAAATTTGACCTCTGTCCTTTGATATTTGTGATCCTAGTATGGCACCTTCTCTTTGCCTAGGCACGAGACTGGCTGGAGCCACCTCTCAGAGTGGTATTTCCAGGAAGGCTTAAGGGAAGAGAGGAGACCTGAATGTGGACCACATCATCCCACTGGCTTGGATCCTGGACTGAATAAAAACGAGAAGGTGAGCTGAGTTCCAGCATTAATCTCTGTGTTAGCTACTTTTCTGTTGCTGTGATAAAATGCCATGCCAAAAAGTGACTTTTTGAAAGCCCCCCTTCTCTCTTTCTCTCTCTCAGCAACAAGTTTGTCACTTGCATGCAAATTCATCCTTGGGTCTTGTAGATAGGAGTACCATGTCCTATTGGCCTGGTGTCTAGGGCAGAAGAGAAAGCCTTTTTGATTTTTCTTTCATCAACAATGATTGGCTGTTCGTTTTGGTGGGGGCACATCACTACTGTTTTACATGATGGAGAATGTGAATCTGTAGGTGGTGTTTTACTGAGCAAGTATTTTAATTAAGAAAAAAAATCCATATAAAATGCTTGGAAGAAAGAAAAACATTTTCAGACTCTGGAAGCACGATTATGTTTGTTGCTCTCTAGAAACGGAAACATCTATTAATGCTAAAAATACTTTGATAAATCAATCATCTTAATCTTACTAAAACAAGTTTTTCTCACCACAGGAATGATAGTTATGGGACCTTGGTTAGGAGATTTCCTTCTGTAGAGCACAGATCTCCCTCCAATAGTTTGTTTACTGAACATTTTGAAACTTTGCAGAAGTCATCCTGTGACACACCAGTGCCCAAAGGCCCATTCCACACACAAGGTCAAGGCAGCTGGAGGATAATGTGACAGCCTCCTTTTCCTTGACAGTGGGCTGCTAGCAATAAGATGAAACTCAACAGAGATGAGTTCATTTGGCATAAACAGATAACTGAGGATGTGCATGCACCCTAACACTAAACTAACTCAGCGAAAGCTGGATCTGCTTTGACAGCAATTCATGTTAGAAAAAATAAGTCCGAGGCATGTGATGGGGGCAGGGAGGATGTGGGAAAATCTCTGTTCCCACCACTCAAGTTTACCATGAACCAAAATTTGCAATGAACAAAAAAGTCTATTGTTTTTTAAAAAGCAAATCATTAGTTGACCTTAACTTATTGTATTAAAAAGACCATTAAAAGCCCCAGTGCAGACAAAGGCAGCAAAAATAGAAATGATCTGTGAGCTGCCTGGAGTCGGAGCGCAGGGGTGGGGGTGGGGATGGCAGGGATGATCACAATCATATCCCTCTCCTTTGCTGGTTGTACCATCTCTGGGGTGTCACTCCTAGCACTAAGCGTAACAGAGAAATTGATGAGCGGAAAACTTTCCATTGAGGACAGTTGTCCTGGGTAGGGTAGTGGTGGTGGTGGTGGGGCAGAATCCAGAACTATCACACCCACAAAGACCAAAGGGCCAGCCAGATGTCTTCAGACAGATAGCTCGAAGATTTTCATGGGAATAAAAGATAACTTTATTTAGAGCCTTACAGTTCTCAAAGATCCTTTACTCTTCTGTTCAATTCTTATCTTGACTAGGAAGTAAACTAGGAAAGACATTGTTCTCATCTTTTAAATGGGGACATTGAAGGTCAAAGAAGCTAACTTCACTTTGTTCAAAGTAGCAGGGTGGTTAAAAGGGAATGCTGGGACTAGAGCACAGGTCTTCTGTTTCAATTACAGAAGACATGCTTTATACTCTGTGGAAGGTGAACCTGGGGTCAATGAGTGATGTTAAGGCTAAGTACAGTGAATTCAATGTAAATAAGCACACACATACACATGAAATGAAACAAAACAAAAAACCCAAAACAAAAAACAGCAAGAAGCCAAGTGTGGTGGCTATAATCTCAGCACTGAGGAATCTGAAGCAGGAGAATCACAACTCAAGCCCAACCTGAGCTACATAGTAAAATCCTGCCACAAGACAAAACAGTACGTGCTTTCTAACAATGGAAGGGGAACCCCTTCTTGAACTCTGTCAATGGTACTTTCCTGGGTAAATTAGATACTCTATAGCTTAGAAAAGATTCTTTTATAGAAAAAGACTTCAGATAAACTTCTTTGCCTCTATAACTAGTACTTTATTTGTAATTGGCTATGAAGGAAACAAACAAATATATTGACAACCTGCTCTTCTCATTTGTCAGTTTGTTCACTAGAGCTGGGTTGTGAAAATACACTTTCATTTGAGAAAAAAAATATTGTTCAGAGGGGCAACAGATAACTGAATCACTGATATGCTGTGTCAATCATGTATTCATGGATCTAGTGTGTTGGCACTAATATTTTCTACGCTTCAACCACATCTTTAACCACACAGAGAGACAAAGAGACAGTAATGAAAAATCAGCTGCCTGGACTGAAGGTTAAGGCCGAATAACCTCAGAGATTCACGAAATCTGATGTTTGTACAATCTTAAGTGTCTCCATTTTTATTGTGTCTCTGAAGTGCATGGCTCAATTGAGGTTAGTAACTATGGAGACTGATGGGATTTATTTACTGCTGAGAAGGCTTAACACTGACAGAATCAGAACAGGCTTCCTCATGCACAAAAAGATCTGAGGGAAGAAAGCCGAATGAACGAAACCAAGGCATCTGAGGAGATATTTAAAGGAAGGCATATACAAACAAAAGGGAGAAAGAGACAGCTGGAAGAGGCACAGGGCCTGATGCTTCCTTTCACCGTTACAGCTCTGCTCATCTAGTTTTCTCCTATGGAATGTCTTCCCCATTCAGAAGGCAACCATCCAGTTAATTCCACCAGTCCAAAGTCCACCCTCTATACATCACCTTTCTCTGACCAGGAGTGTCTGAGCCAGGTCCATTTGTGGTGTGTTACACTGATCTGACTATTTTAGTCATCACCTCCAGGGTTGCCCCACATGGCTGTGCATTTTGTGCTCAGTTCAAGGACTCCTGGCCAAGGGATCGTGCATGGCTGAGAGTGGGCCTATGGCCATCCATCCATGCCAATAGCCCATCTGAAAATGGCTGCCTTTTCAGATTCTCATAAAAACTAAGTGGACTAATGTGGTTCTGTTTGTGCTGTAAATGCTACCTTGAATTCACTATCTCTTCTCAGTGGGCTTGTATGCCCACTGATTTACAAAATAGGAGGAAGCTTTTTCTCAGGAGGTGAAGCACAGAGAAGGTGGGCTGCAAAGGGGAGAGAAGGGAGAAGCCCTGAGGGACTTCTGTGTACAAAAGAGTTAGAAAATACAGACAATTACAGACTCTGCCCCCTTCCTGCACGCTGATGGAAGATTGATTCCCCATGTCAAATCTGCCTGATAATCTCTCGTTCTCTTCCAGGACTGTTAAGCACGGGGAGGAAGGGCCTCCTGGTGGGTTAGGGTTTTTATGAGTTTTGTCCACAGTGTTTGGGTCCTGCTGCTTCTCAGAGCTGGGTGCAGCACTGAGAGATTGGGACAAGGATCTACATGGATTTGGAGTCCCAACAGGGAAGCATCAGAGCTTCTTTGGGAAGTAACCTGGCACATTTCACTGGATCCTGTTTGTGGGGAGGGGAATCCCAAGAAAGCCTTTAGCCATCTTGAGTGTCATCTCTGTTCACTTTTCAGAATGATGTCATCGCTTGGGCAGTCTTATCTTCTGCACACATCTGTGGTGGCTTCACATTAGACTCCTGTGACAGTGTCGGTCTGCCTGAACTTACGTGTCATTTCTCTCATTTCAGAGCCAGTGTAAATTGTGCATGTGACTTAAGAAGAAACCTTGGGCTGCCTCGTCCCTCCCTCAAACTTCCCTTACTTCAAACCCCAAGCCCCAAATACCACGGACTCATCACTTCTGAGGAAGCTGACAGAGGAACTGATCCTGTCTGCAAAGCAACTGCAGCCTGAGGCTGGTTGCAGAAAGAGAAAGAAAGAAATAAAAAATACCAAAAGTATGGAACTTTGAGAATTGCCTTTTGTTTTTAGGTGGTAAGAACACTAGATCCCTCTGCTCTAGTTGAGACATAGCGGCTGGGGTCGGTTTCGGATGGTTACAGGCAACACAGAGGGCTGCTGATGAACTGTTCTAAGGAACACTTGAGCATGCTCCCTGCTTGACATGAGCACAGGCCTCGTTAGCTAATGTTTTTCACATCTGGGTAGAAGTAACACAAATGAATCCACAGTGTGATGTGGTATAAACAGATGGGATTTTTGCTGAACAGTTAGTAAAGCAGAACAGGAGACCTGTGGCCTCAAATAATCCTTTTTGTTTGTGTGTTTGAATGTGCCCCAATAGCCATAAACAACAGGAAGAAAGGTTCCTTGAAGTAGATGTTGCAAGAACTCCTTCATGTTTACTCATCAGCACCACTTTAGAACATTTGGTTTGTGACATGAAACAGCAAAGTATTCTTTTACTCAAGTGGATTTCTGGGCCCAGGACCTTGAATTAGTCACTATACCCAGTTAGTTTATCAGTGAAACAGGGGTTACTATAAGGATTAAAAGAGAGGATCCAAGTAAATCATGTTCCCCCTCAGCCCCTCTCTGCTCTTGCTTTGTTTTTTTGAGATAGGAGTTCAATATATTTCTTATTTTGGGACCCAACTCAAAATCCTCCTGCTTCTGCCTCCCAAGTGCTGGCATTATAGGCTTATACCACACGGGCAGCTGTAGGACAGATATTTAAGGGAGTGTCTCAAATGCAGGGATCAACAAATGTCTGCTGTCTTTCTGGTTTCTCTCAATGATTGATTCATGGATTCCCTGGCCAGCTTACCTGTCTTTGGGACCTGTCTTTACACCTGCTGTCTATACAATGCCTAGGAAGTTACTTAACCTCCTGTTCTTTCATCTCCTCAAGTGTTACCTGTGGGAAAGACTCCTTACCAACTCCCTGGTTCTTGTGAGGATGAAATGAGGCAGGGCCTTTAAAACACTGCCAGGCACACAGTAAACATGTTAAGTGCTATTTTTCAAGGGAAATATTTAAATGTTTTCATTATTCTGTAAACTAGAACTTTGGTGCTAGACACTTCTCCTGACCCCTCCCATTTGTTACCTTAACCGTTAGCGTTCTCAGACTACATATCTGACCCTTTCTTTGAAAGCATGAATTACTAGAGGAGGTTGGGGAAGAGATGACTCAGAGGGTAAAGCTGTGCAAAGATGAGAACCCACTTTTGAATTCCTACACCCATGTAGAGTCACACCTGCTAGTAATTCCAGAGCTGTGACAGGTGGATGCAGGGGGATTGGTGGGGCTTGTTAGCCGCCAGCCTAGCTCCCAGTTCAGTGAGAGATCCTGTCTCAGGGAAATAAAGCTGAGAATGACGAGTAACACATCTGACATCCTATTCTGGTCTCTGCACTCGGACTCATCGGCTCCCAAATGTGCTTATATATACATTTCAAACATATGCCACATATACTACATGGACAGACAGTCAGACAGACACATACATACATAGGGAGAGAGACACACATACACACACACACAGAGAGAGAGAGAGAGAGAGAGAGAGAGAGAGAGAGAGAGAGAGAGAGAGAGAAAGAGAGAGAGAAGGGTGGGGGTAGTTGCTAGAAAGGTATCATTTCCCCAAGCTTATGGAGTATTGTTCCCTCTCTCCTGGGGTATGTGGTCAGTGGTTCGTAAGTGACAGAACCAGAAAACTTAACCTGTGGAAGAGTCCTGACAGCTCTGCCCATTCCTTACTCCTCTCTCAGTTTAGTCATGAGAACTCAGGGAAGCCCCAGGGATCTTGGGTGAATCTCAGTGCCTCAGTTTAGCCCTAATTCTTGATGAGGACCCAGAGGCTCAGGGAGGGTCCCAGACTGCACAGAGCAAAAATTCCAGCCCATTTTCCAATAAGCCTGGCTTTTAGAAAATTCCACATCTCAGAGAGGCCCAAATTCTAAGAAGGACCCCCAAACTGTATGAACACAGTACAGACTTCTGATCTGAGATTAGACCAGGGTTAGAGACTTTTTCCTAGTAGAGTAGCGGGCTGATTGTGCTTATGTCTTCTCCACTAAATGCTTCAACGTGTGGCTGCTATTTTTTTCCCCCTACACAGAAATTAAATCTTAAAAGTTTCTTCAGCTCTCTGCTTACTTTCTGTAAGAAAGCATTGGTACCCAGGAGGGAGGATGCAAGGTAAGAAAACAGGATCAGTCCAGGCATCACTGGAAATGCAGAGGGAGGGAAACTATTTATGTGCCCTTCTAAGTGTCAGTCAGCATGCTTCATAAACTGAGCATTTATGAACCCTTATAAAGTGGTACCAGAACGATCCCCTATTTTATGAATGAGGATGTTGAGATTCAGAAAACTTAGAAATGGTCACAATGACAGTGTTGGAATCAGCCTTCCCTGTCTGATTTTTCCTTTTTCAGGTATTCTCTGTCTTAGTGTTACTATTGCTAGGATGAAACACCATGGCCAAAGCAACTTGAGGAGGAAAGGATTTATTTGGCTTACACTTCCACAGCATTGTTCGTCATCAAAGGAAGTCAGGACAGGAACCCGAACAGGGCAGGAACCTAGAGGCAGGAGCTGATGTAGAGGCCATGGAGGAGTGCTGTTTACTGGCTTGCTTCCCATGGCTTGCTCAGCCTGTTTTCTTATAGACCCAGGACCACCAGTCCATGGATGATAACACCCATAATGGGCTGGTCCCTCCTTCATCGATCATTAATTAAAAGAATGCCCTACAGCTGGATTTTATGGAGAAATTTTCTCAATTGAGGTTCTCTCCTTTCAGATAACTCTAGCTTGTGTCAAGCTGGCCTAAAACTAACCAGCACATTCTATTTCCTGTTTTCATCAGTGATGGTTCATTTTCTGTCCAAAAGATTTATTTCTGGGTATGTCTGTGAAGGTGTTTGCAGAGGAGATTAACATTTTACCAGTAGATTGATTAAAGAAATAGGCAGGCATGATCCTATTCATCAGGGACCCAAATAAAACAAACAGGCAGGGGAAAAATGTATTTCTTCTTTTTCTTCTAGTCCTGGGACTTCCATCTTCTCCTGCCCTCAGAGGGATGAATCAGAAATCCTGTTCTTAGGCCTTTGGATGTAGACATAGCAATACCATTGACTTTCCTGGTTCACCACTGACCTTCCTGTGGGCTTCTACAATAAACCTCTTATTTTCTTTCTTTCTTTCTTTCTTTTCTTTCTTTCTTTCTTTCTTTCTTTCTTTCTTTCTTTCTTTCTTTCTTTCTTTCATCTATCATCTATCTATCTATCTATCTAACTATCTATCTATCATCTATCTATCTATCATCTATCTATCTATCATCTATCTATCATCTATCTATCTATCTATCTATCATCTATCATCTATCTATCTATCTATCTATCATCTATCTTTCATCTATCTATCATCTATCTATCTATCTATCATCTATCTTTCATCTATCTATCATCTATCTATCTATCTACCATCTATCTATCATCTATCTATCTATCTATTATCTATCATCTCTCTATCATCTCTCTATCATCTATCTATCTATCTATCTATCATCTATCTATCTATCTATCTATCTATCATCTATCTATCTATTATCTATCATCTATCTATCTATCTATCTATCTATCTATCTATCTATCTATCTATCCATCTATCTTTCATCTCTCTATCATCTATCTATCTATCTATCTACCATCTATCTATCATCTCTCTATCTATCTATCATCTATCTATCATCTATCTATCATCTCTCTATCATCTATCTATCATCTCTCTATCATCTATCTATCTATCTATCTATCATCTATCTATCTATCTATCTATCTATCTATCTATCTATCATCTATCTATCTATCATCTATCTATCTATCTATCTATCTATCTATCTATCTATCTATCATCTATCTATCTATCTCTATCATCTAACCTGTCTTGGTTCTGTTTGTAAAGTGCTAATACCCAAGCATTTTCAAAACTTCCACCTAAAGAAGGAAATCTGTGCATGAATTTAAGTCAATGTGTCACATTCCAGAAGGAGAGTCTCATTTAGAGATCCTTTTCCAACTTTAAATTAAAAGGCTCTACTTCCTTGAAAGTATTTGGAGTGTTATGGCTAGTGACGTATGACTAGAGAGACATGTTGGAAATTATATTCCTAAAATAGTATAATTATTACTCTGATGTTGGCCTTACTAATCATATCAACAGGAACGATGGTGATCAAAACGATGGATGTGATGACTACAGAAGGGGCTTGAGCCGGAAATATCATACAATGTCATTTATGTAAATAACCTCTTTTAACTTCTAGCCGTGGCCCTTCTAGATGGCTATTATTAATATCAATTTGTAAGTAAAGAGGCTTTGGTTTAGAGAGGTTAAATGGCTTCTTACGATCACATAGATAGTAGTATTAGAGTTGGGATTTGATTGTGGTTCCATGTGTCTACAGATACTGAGCATGGACTTGCCCTCCCTGTTGTCCTGGAGAAAGCTAGGCTTTGGGGAGACCCTTGTGAGGTAGCCACAAAGTCCATATGCATAGATGGCAATGGATGCCTTGACTAGTTTCACAACAAAGTATAGAAAATAGTTTTTGACACCCCAGTGAAAGGACTTCTTGAATAATGTGATCACCCAGAACCATAGCTTAGCCAGATTCTGTTAGTATCTGTTAGCTCTGAATCTTGTTTCAGTGGCTCATACTCCTGGATTAATGCCTGATGGCTGATTTACTCAAAGTGAATTTTTCAAGAAAAAACTAGGTCACTGTTTAGCTTTTGCACATGTTCAGCTGAATAACCCAAAACTGGAAAAGAGAAAGTTCATGTCCTAGGGATTTTATAGGATGGTAGTTGCCTTCCTGTTTCAAGATGCCAAGCATTTAACTCAAATTCCCTTAAAATCATTACTTATAGTCTCATGAGAGGAATCAAAGTTGTAAACCCGAGAGCCTGAAGAGCATGTGGGGGTTCACAGCCTCCTGAAAGGATCTCTGTGGATTCTGCTGATAGGCACAAATGAAAATATGCAATATGCATTCCCTTATGCTGTGGAAGAAGACAAACAAGTAGGGGAAATTTTTAACGCACAGTGAAAGTGAACTAGCAGCTTATGAGATACATATGAAATTCCTAAGATGTTCAGTTTAGATAATGAGTAAGGGAATAGCTTGTGAGAGAAGTGGGATTCATAAGATGTGCTGAATGTGAATGTAGATTGTAAGTCAGTAATCTGCAAAACATGACTTATTTACAGATAAAAAGGGGATGGGACATTCAAGTCCTGATCATTCCACCCCTGGGCTGGCAGCTATGCCATCTCTAAATTGACCATCCATTTGCAATGCCTATTCTGGTCACACATGTTCACTGTTGAAAGGACACAAAGAGCTGTCCAGCAGACTAATTGGGAAGCTACAGCTGTGGCTAGTTGTACAGGCCTAGAATTTCTCTGATCGAGGAAATGTGTGCCATTGGCCTTGGTACCTTCTCTCTGGGGCACCTTGCTGCAGTAGCACCACTTTACCTCTGGGCCTCATCACCATGTCATCAGTAGGAAGGCTACTGTGGGAGAGAAGGAGGAAGGCAGATGAAGACTGCCTACCCCAGGATTCTGAGAGTGTGATCTTCCTTCCGCCTGTTTGTTATACCCTTACTGATTATTTATCCCAGTCTCTCCCCTTTGCTTTTCGTGGAGTATTTTAAATTGAGACACTAAACAAAGAGATTTGAGCATATTCACTTTTGAGGCTTTCCACCTTTGCGTCAAGGTCAATTTCCGTATGAAATCAAGATTAGCTCATTTGCATTTGAATCTTCTCACTAACATGTTTTCACCAGTATATCTGTCTGTTTTCTTGGATAAGACACCAACAATACATGCTTTCACTCCATCCAAGGACCTAGGAAAGAGCTGTGCCAAGAGAGTTTGGAATGGAGGCAAACAGAGTTTGGACAGCTCCAGTGTGTGTTGAAAAAAAAAAAGCAAGCAAATAAATGTGCTGTATCACATCCTGAATACGGTCTCAGGCCTTCTGCCAGGGAGTCTGCGACCATTTGTTTTCTTTTTTTTTTTTAATGAATCTGAGTTTTTTCCATTAGGAAAATTACCAAACTTCTGAATTAACCAGAGTAGCTTTGGAGGAACATAGGCTTTCTGTCATTCACATGGAGCACACTTGGAAGGAAGAAAGAATGATTGCTTGTAAAATGGGCCCATAAATAACAAAGGATTTTAATAACTCTTGGTGACTTAGTAGCTCATATTGAATGACCTCCTTGATATATTATTTATGCCTTTTGTGTATTTTTTTCTAGTATAACATCTTTTTCTCCTCTGGCCACAGTATCTGATTGCTCATTTACTGTGTTTTAACCACAAACTTCTTGCCACTATCAGTCACACAGCCCTAAGTGAAATATAGATTATAAAAGAAAACACTTCCCACACATTTTTGAAATGGTTTCCAGCTGGTTTTTAAATTGTCTCTAATTCCTTCTAGATTTAAGTGTTTATCTGCTAATGCTTGTCACTGGGGACTTTCCTTGCTCAGTTTCAAAAGTGGGAATGTGGAGATTAAAATCAGTGTTTTAAGAGCTTGTATTTGACAAACATAAAATTGATGAAGTAAATATCATATTTCTATAGGAAGAAAGTTTTTTCTTCTTTTGAGATAGGGTCTAACTATGTAGCCCTGGCTAGCTTGGAACTCACTACATAGACCAGATTGGTGTCCAACTCATAGAGTCTGATAAAGATTATCTTCCTCTTAAAATTAAAATTGTAATTATTGAGGGACTCCTGGCTGGAGAGTTGCAGGAGTGAGGCCAGAGGTGCCCCCACTTCCTGATGAAGTGGGTTGAGACTTTGAGGTATCCTTCTCCTCTCTAGCCCACGGAGGTCCCTAGCCGAAAATATTAGTTATAACTTACTTGCTTCACGGAAGCTAAAGGGACGCATTTATCTGTATTGTAGACCGAATCCACCCAGTGGGCGGGACTCTTGCCTTCCTGCGCCTCAGGTGCCTCCCGCCCTGCCATGCTAATTAAGGCTTCTCCGCCCGAGGGAGAAACCCCGCCTTCCCCGGGAAGATATTTAATAAGGGAAAAGCCTTTTAATAAAATGAGTGTGTCCACCAGACTGCGGTCTCCTGAGACTTCTTGCGTCTCCTTCCTTCATTCTAGCGGGGGGGGGGGGATCAGAGTCCATGTCCGGTCCAAGAAACCCACGTCCCGTCCGCCACCCTGCACATACCCGAGGCTCTTTCCACTTGGATTGCCTGCTCGTGGCCAGGGTGGGAGACTAGGCAGTGTCCAGAGCTGCAGCGACTGTGAGGGAGGACCGAACCAACAAATTATTTTATTCTTTAATTGAAAATTCTAATTTTTTTTTGAGAATTTCCTACATATTCATATCATTTCCACCCCTTCTTCCACCCTAACTCCTTCCATGTCTTCTCTACTCCTTCTCAAATTATCTCTTCATTAGTTATTATTGGTATGTATGTGTGTATAACCTGAGTCATATTTTGTATAATGTATGTGTACAATGTTGAGTCCATTCAGTATTGCTTGTATGTATATGTGTTCAAGGATGTTTAAAGTTGACTGCTTTGAATTGGATAACCTATGGGGCGGGGCTTGTCCTGGGGAAGACTGATTTTCCTTTTCTCAGCAGTCATTAATTGCCAAGAATTCTTCATCTAGGAGTAGGGTCCAGTAAGAGTTCCCCCACCATCACCAACTAGAGTTGGCATGCAGGTCTTGTTTAGGTGAGCACGTTTTTGAGATTTCATGGGTGTAGCTTCCTTGTCGTGTCTAGAAGACACTATCTTGGAGCAGACATCCTGGTCCTTTTATTGTCTTTCTTCCTATCATGCAACCTGCCCTTCCTCACTGAGGTGCCAGGGTTATAAGAGTAGCAGGGTTCATTTAAGGCAATCCAATTGCCAACAAGATACGTGACGCACTTACTAAGGATACAGTGCAGACCTCCTTTGCCACAAGATAGAGCATGCAAGTATAATGTCCAGGAAAACTCTGTAAGCTGTAGCTTTGCGTTAAGTCCTTAACAGCGAAAGACTTTGCTTTATTTTTTTAGTTTGATGCATCCATCAGTTATAGCCTGTTTTTTGAGTCATGTTAGCTTTCTTTGGCTGAAAGGGGTGGGGTGAGGCTCTTTGGAGAGCAGTAGCTGGCTTCTCCTGTTTTCCATTAATGAACAGAAATAAGATTTATGTCAAGAATACTCACTGAAAAGATGGAATGATGTTCTGGAGCCACCCAGTTCTTAGTAACAACCTACCACTGCCTTGGTGACTTACAGCTGAGGGTAGCATTTCCCAGATGGGTTTGCCCAGACTCTTGCTGCTTTCAACTACTCAAAGTTTTGTTCTGCTTTGTTCTGTTTTAACCATCGTGTGTGTGTGTGTGTGTGTGTGTGTGTGTGTGTGTGTGTGTGTGTATGTTTTTAAAGTTGTGAAAAGGAAGTTCTGGATTAAATAAATTTGAAGATATTTCTTTCTACAAGGCTATTCAATGTTTTGAATACACTATTATGCGTTGCATGCCCTGGTAATAATGGTTCACAGAATACAACGTAAAAAACACTGAATAGTGAACCCCAAACCCACCCATGGTAATCAGTTGACTTCTTTACTATCAGTGGTTAAGCAACGCCATCGACAGCCCCACTGTGGTAAGTTAGAAAGAACAGAAGAAAGAGAGATGAAGCTGAAAAAATGTACAATAGAATACACAAGGAAATAAAAGTTCTTGCTCCAGGAGGGTGAGGGTGGCTCAGTGGTTAAGAGTACTGCTGCTCTTCCAGAGGACCTGAATTTCTATCCATGCTGGCTGGCTCAAAACTGTCTTTAATTCCAGCTTCAGGGAATCCAGTGTCCTCCTTTGGCCTCTGAGAGTTCCTGTACACATGTAACATGGACACACACGGACACACACACACACACACACACGCACGCAAACATACACACATAAAAATGAAATAGATCTTCAAAACCGGACCATAGCATGCTTCCTTCCAGTCCTGTCACCAAGGGTTATATATATATATACACACACACACACATATATATGTATATATATATATATTAGATAATGAAAACCATACTAAATATATCATTTGACATTCTCCATTTGAAGTTTAATGTTTACATACATATACGTATATACATACATTTATATGTATATACATATATACATTTATATGTGTATACTTAAATGTATATATATACATTTAAAACATAAATGAAATATACCACTTCTTTGTAATTGATTTGCTATAATTGATGCTTAGATTATCCCCTATTTTCTCTATTATAAAAAAAGGAATACATAAATAGCATATTTGAGAAATTAGGCTTACAGGAAATAGCCAGAGCAGTCAGAGTTTTCTCTCTCAAAATCTTGACTCAAAAATTTTTCATCCAGAGAAAGTATTCTCCAGATCAAATGAAACTCAGGCAGCCCCGGGACTTTTTTTTTTTTTTTTTAAATCTTTTAAAAAGAAACAAAAGAAAAGAAAACAACAACAAAATCCTCACGTATTTATTTATCTCTGTGTGATGTGTGCTCCTAGCAGAACATACATGGAGGACAAAGCAACTGGCAGGGGTGGGTCTTGTTCTTCTACAGCTTCTGGGTATTGAACTCAGAAAGCCATGCTTGGTGGCAGGTGCTCTTGCCCACGGCTTCTCAGATTACAAAGTTACTTGAAGTCCTGTGGGCATCATTCAGAAGTGACAATGTCCAATCCAGAAGAAGCAGCCAGTTTTTCATGTTTTTGTTGTTATTGTGTTTATGTTTTCTATTTTGAAGGCAAGCTCCTTCCATGCCCATAGCTTGCAGCGGCATGCCTGCTGTTGATTCTTGCTGACTCCTTTCTCCCCTGAATAGCTAGCAGGGCAGGGATGGGTGAGGGGCAGGAATACAATACACAGGTTCCTACCTGGCGCACTGGGAAGTAGGCTGCATTTTGCTGCTCTGGCTTCTGAGAGTGCTGGTGCCCTTGCTGGTTGCTCTCATGGACCCCTTGTCAGCAGCAGTCCATTCCATGCAGACTTTCTCTGTTGGCTTTACTATTCCAAATATGCGTCTTCTTGTGAATTCCCTGCAACAGGGCCCGGGCAAGTGGATCTGCCAGGTTTCTGCATACAGTTTACGGGATGCACACTTGATCACTGTTGTACTTCCCTCTCTGCTGCCACCGTCGCCGGTCACAACGCTTTCTCGAATTCGAGTTAGTACTCAAGAGTCTGTCCTCCAGCTGCTCCAGCTGCCCTCTCAAGCTTACAGGATGAAACCTCTTCCTGAAGCTTAAAGTACAGGGAGAAGCGTTCTTCTCACATGGCACAATTTCTTCCTGAAATTCCTCTCCAAAATCCTCCTTCTCCCCATACTCTCTCTCAGCCCTTTTATATCCTAAACATAAGTTAGGTGTTTCTGAGATTTATAGAACCCGTTTCAGCTGAGTCTTTTTAAAACGCCGTGTTTGGATTCACACTTCCTTTGGAAACACAGCAATGATTTTTTATCTTTGTGCCTCTGCTAAAGCTTCGCTTTTAATCTTTGTTACAAAAATATTGTCTATGTATCTTTGAATTTCTCTTAAGGGGATAATTTACGCTGGATGGCTTGCCAGAAGTAAGATAGTTGCCTTAAAGGATTTGGAAAGAGTGTATTCACATGACTGTTTTACTTAACCTAGAGGTGGAAAGAGAAGGGTTGGACCGACTTGAGTGTGCAACAGGTAGTTAAGAGGAAACTAGTAGACTCTGTTCAGTGGTGCCAGGGTGGGTATTGGGATTTTTCTATAGTTTGTTCAATAGTTTGAGACTCTCCATACTACAGTCCTCAGCAGCGTCACTCAGCGCAGGAACGGCTTCACAGGGACAAAGTCCACATTTGTATGGCAACAGGAGAATCTTCAATTGCCAATGATTAATGGATATCTTATTCATGATGACTAATGTTCATAAAGCACTGAGAAGACCCTGTCACAGCCATACTCACACAATTAACTTAGACCTCATATCAACTCTATGAAATAAGGCAGGAAATCCATTTTATAGAAGACTGAGGCACAGTCAATGAAGGTGACTCATCTTATACACGGCACAGCTAAAGGTTGAGTCCCAGCCACCCATTATCTAATTTCTGCTGCAGAGGTGTGCCTAGCCATCGACTGGAAGTGTGTCTGCTCTAAACAAAACACTGGTCCTGATATTTGGTTACCTCCCACCCCAACACCCAAAGAACATTGGGATCATGTTCAGGAACAAGAGTTATCTAGTGGGGAACAGAGCAGATGCTACAGAGAGAGGCTATAAGCCAGAGAAGTGGATGCTTTGTTTCTTACCATCTTGATGGGGACATATGACCTTGTGCTAGCTAGTTTTATGTCAACTTGACACAGGCTAGAGTTATCTGAAAGGAGGGAGCTTCAATTGAGAAGATACAGACGTAGAACATTTTCTTAATTAATGACTGACGGGGGAGGGCTCAGCCCACTGTGGGCAGGCCATCCCTGGGCTGGTGGTCCTGGGTTCTATAAGAAAGCAAGTTGAGCAAGCCATGAGTAACAAACTAGTAAGCAGCACCCCTCCATGGCCTCTGCAATAATAGCTCCTGCCTCCAAGTTCCTGCCCTGACTTTCTTTAGTGATGAACAGTGATGTGGAAATATAAACTGGATAAACCCTTTCTTCCTCCAAGTTTTTTTGGCCATAGTGTTTCATTGCAGCAATAGTAACCCTAACTAGGATAGACCCCCTAACCCAGTTATACCAGCTACCTAGCAGATGCTTAGTAAAATGGGTAAACGAATGTTACAGATTCTATATAACTAATAATTCAAGTGTCTGTTTTCTATACTTATGTTTTTTTATCCCATCATTATCTTTAATTATCAAAGCATCAGGAAAAGATAGATGTTATTGCCTCTGTATTGAAAGGAAGCTGGTGTTTTAGAATAATCAAGAGTTTATCTTGTAGTTGGTTAGCCATAGATATAAATTCTACATGTCACCTGTCATATTCTTCTCACTATGCCTGTCTGTCATGTACTGTGATTGCTGGAAGACTAACAGTAAGTACTAGCTTATGAATTCCTGCCTCAAAAGCTCATTTCTAAAGGCAGCTAGTGTATCCTCATTTAAATTCCTCAAACTCAATCTTGCTATTAAAGTATTGTGTGTGTGTGTGTGTGTGTGTGTGTGTGTGTGAGTGTCTCCAAACTGATTGCTTACATCTTTTTCATTAAAATTAAGCTGAAACAGCCCTGGTTGCCTAATGGATAAGGCATTGGCCTCCTAAAATTGAGCTGAACAATTTCTTTTTAATTCAGAACACTATTGGCTTTGTTAGAAAACCTGCAACTGCATTTTTCTCACATGACATCTTTCTGGATTAATTATTCCATCCTGTTGTAGCCTTTTTTTTTCTGAGACTAAGCCCAGCAGCTCTGTGAGAAACCTGAGAAGTCTTTCCCCCAGGCCTTCTCAGGATGAGGTCTCTTCCAGCATTGCAAAAACTAGTGCTCAGACCCTGTGTCATGGACTAGAGTCTTATTCTAGTTTGCCCCTCACAAGAGAGGGAGAGAATTTTAACTGCTTCTGATCCCAGTTTCATGAAATGAAGAGTTTTGACTAAGTCAAGGGAAGCATCAGGTATGCTTAGGGCAGACATCATGAATCACTCTGGGATTCTGCCCTGCTGACTCTCAATGTAGATTTGGAGCTAAGGAGCTGGCACTTAAGGTGAAAGCATGCTTTTGTCTTCCACAAATAGGAGTGCTCGTGTCTCGTGACATTTGTGGAGCCTGCAGCAGGAGCAGAAATGGAGGCCACATGATATATGTCTAAATATTTAAAAGGTATAAACCGTTAAGGGGCAAACAGATATTTACACTCCTCGGACCATTAGTCACAATAGCCAAAAGGTGGAAGTAGCTGAAAGGTCCATTAGCAGAGGAATGGGCAATTGTAGTATACACCCAGAACAGAATATCATTCAGCTTTAAAAAGGAAGGAAATTCTAGCATGTACTTTGACATGAATGAGCCAAAGGACTTTATGCTAGGTGAACTAAGCCAATCACAAAAGGATAAATACTATATTATTCCACTTAATGAGGTACTTTGAGTGGCTAAATTCATGGAGAGAGAATGTGATTACCAGGAGGGAACAGGAATAGGGAGTTCTTTTAATGGTTTGTGAGTCCATACTTCCTGGTTCCCTTCCTGGGAGAACCAGGTCATTGGCCCAGCCTTGAGGAGAGAGATGCAGGTAGGGACCACCTGGGGTTCAAGGGTCTTGGGTGGAGGCTTGAGAGAGAGCAAGAGACAGACTTCTTGGGAGGCAGTGTCAGTGAGCAGCTCAGTTTATTGAAGCAAATGTCTATCTATCTATCTATCTATCTATCTATCTATCTATCTATCTATCAATCTATCTATCTATCTATCTACATGTGAAAAGGAGGAGGAAATTCCTTATGTGATGGTAAGTTATTGACTAGGGCAGTGATACCAGGAGAACTCTATTTGCATGTGAGGGGCTCACAACCAGATATGGGTGGTTTGGGTTATTGGCTGAAGCCAAAGTCTTGAGGAAGCCTCCTTTGCATAAATAGAAGTCTCACAGAGGCCAAGGGAAGAGACCTTATAAGGTCATATAGGGAGAGAGGAAGTCCAGCCTGGGGTCCTCCAGCTGCAATGGTCAGATAAACAGTGGCCAGGCCACACACCTTGGAGCGACAGGATTTTATCAGGTGTTACCTGTCATAAGACATGACAGCACTGGAGGAGCTTTGCTAGCTGTTGGTGCTAGCTGGAGTCTGTCAGATAAGAAAGGAGGATCAGCTGAATGCCTTCTGCTCTCAGGGTTAGAAATCCGGGATTCACAGCATGCTTCAACCCCTCTTAGCTCTAGGCCAGCCGCACAATGGCTATCACATTTCAGTTTTGTTGGTTTGGAAAGGCAGATGATTATACACTTATAAACGGTGAAGGTGGAAATTTTTATGCTATATATATTTTATTATAATTAAAACTATATTATTACTTATTATTATTATTAGAAATGGTCTCAGTCTTTGTCCCAGGATGCCTTGAGCTCATTGTGTAGCTCAGGCTGGTATTAAAAATTCCATGTAATCCTCCCTCGTCTTGGTCTACTGAGTACTAGGTTTACGGCATGAGCCATACATTTGGTTTAAAAATAAAATGCTGAAAAGCATGACGAAGTAGCAACTGTATTGTACACTTAGCTGCTAAAGTATTTGTTTACTGTGCACTAAATCCTGAGTGATCCACAGTACCACTAAGCCAGGTATGGTGGGCTCACCTGTAATCTCAGCTCTTGGGGGTGGAAATAGGAGGGTTGGAAGTTCAAAGTTATCCTTGGCTACCTAGTAAGTTCAAGGCCTGCCTGGGGATACACAAGACCTTGTCTCAAAAGATGGAGATGCCTACACACATACCCCTCCCCCACACACATATGTACATATTCCGATAGTATTGTCCCTACAGACCTGGCAACCTAAAATTCTACACTTCTTCTACAAAAACATTCTAAGTCAAGCTGCTAAATGGTTAGTTAATATACTCCATTCTCTCAGCTTGAAAAATACAGTATAAGCAACCTAGACCTGTGGGTTTTCATTTCAGTTTTTTTTCTTTCTGAAAAAAGGTTTTATTTATTTTTTTAATGGGTCTGAGTGTTTTGCTTGCATATATGAATGTGTATCACATTCATGCCTGGTGCCTGTGGAATTCAAAAGAGGACATTAGATTCTCTGGAACTAAACTTACAGGTGGTTGTCAGCCACCATGTAGGTGCTGGGAACTGAACCTGGGTCCTCTGCAAGAGCCAGGAGTGCTCTTAACCCTGGAGACAACTGCCAACCCCAATGTCTCCTAACTCTTAAGAGTAGTACCATGCTGGAATTCATGTTGCAGCTGAAAGGTGGCAGCCTCCACCATGGCTAATTCACTTTTCTTCTATTTAGCTGCAGTCTATACTATAAGGGACCTCCTTGCAAGTGTGTGCTCACTCCAGCTTGCACAGTAAAGGTCTATTCACACTTCTGTGAACAACTGTCCCTGCCACCTTTCCAGCCTATGTCTTAGCACTTTCCTGGTGCAGTGTAGCTACAGAATTTGGACAAAGGGACTGTGCTGGCCTTGAAAGGCCATTGAGCAGATGGCACTGGAGTGCCATTCTGAGGGAAGTGGTGTGTGTACACCCTGTTAGAAGAGTGCAGTGACAAAAGGCAAGAAGGTGGCAGTGGACTGAGGAGGACAGTAACTTCTTATTTTTTTGAGTCAGTGTTTCCCTATGTAGCTCAGGCTGGCTTTGAACCCATGATTCTCCCACTTAAGTCTCCTAACTGTTGAGATTATAAACATGCATGTGTCATTATGCTAAATACAATGAATCCTCAAGAAGCCAAAAAGTGGAAGCAAGAGAAAGGCCGGAGCTACAGTGGGATTTAGAATCAAACACTTTTAAAAACGGAAAGCAATAGAGAATGTTTAGAGAAGGAACTATTGGATAAGGAAGGGTGGGAAGGGTAATCATTGGAACAAGCAGAGTGTTGGGATTAAGAGCACAGTGGGAAGGTGTGGCCTTGAACTTGAGGTGGGATGATTCAGTCAGTTTCTGAAGCTGGAGATAGTGGCAAATATGAGAACGTTAGTAGTTGGGATATCGAGGCAGATTAATTTCTGTTTTCCTTAATGAAGAGATAATGGCCACGTGCTGAAAATGAGAGGAGGAAAATGTGATGCTGAATGTCTGGAGTCGCTAACTGGGAGAACGGGGAAGCTGCAGATCTTGGCTCTTAAAATAATTGTCTACTGTTGTAAACAAAAGCTAAGTTTGTTGGCTATGAACACCAAGTGTCAAAATACTGCAAGGGGAGCTGGCAAGATTGCTCAGTGGTAAAAACACTTTTTCCAAGCTTGACTACTGAGCTCACTTCCTGGAACCCATACAGTGGAAGGAATGAACTCAGCAAATAACTGGGTTCAAAAAAATGTAATAAAAAATATCTACATGGTTAAATCTCTCCCTCCCCCAGGCAGTACCTGTCTATGTAGAGGGCAGAGGATGCAAGTGTGTGGGTAGAAGATCTAGGGAGGAAGTTTTTGTACCACATGTGTAAAGTATTTAGAATGGATAAGCAAGGGAGTGAGACCTTCAGGTAATGAGAGAGAAGGTGAGTCATGATGTCCTGTAGGCTTGGGGTAGAAGGGAGGCCACTCAGGGTTGATGTTATCTCAGTTAGAGAAGTCAAGGAAACGCATATCTAAGTTGAACCAGGCTATTGGGGAGGTGCTGAAGACTGGTCCTCAAGATCTCAGAAAGGAACAGTTGCAGTTGCTACTCTAGGATTAAGCCCTTGATGGGGCCACTGGAGTGAAGTAGGTGGAGCTGAGAACATTATGGATACTTGATGCTAAGACTAGTTAGATGGACTTTGCATGTAGCAGCTACATTTCTACCACTTAATTAGCTCCTGGTTATTTTCTCAAAGATTTGGAAGACTCTGGCATTAAGGTAGAGAAGTAATAGATTGCAATCAATAGAGGGGGGTAGGGAGGAGGAATGCAGGTCTTCTTTCAAATTCAGGAGTGTAAAGAGCCTCCCTTGAGAGGGTGTCTGGAGAACTAGCTCACAGCTAAAGCCTGGAGCGAAGCCACGATGCAGGAGGATCTGAAATGAAGTTAATGCCTCTGAAGAGAGAATCCAGAGGATGCTGAAAATGTGAGGGGATGGCAAGGTCAAGAATGGTCAGAACAAGGAATAGAAATACAGGCTAGAGCTGAGATCGTGGAAATTTGATGCCACGTTGAACCGATTTTGTACATGGTAGTTAAAGGATAAAATGAGGCTTGGAGGAAACAGAAACGTTGACAAGAGTATATAAAACCCTCTCCTTTAAGACACAAGCCCCTGGGAGTGCCATCAAGGGTCAATCCTATCACTATCGGAATCTCACAGGGATATGAGGATGAAAGTGTGCAGGGAGGGGGTGGACTCAGGGGACTGCACCCGGGCCCTGGCCTAGGCTGGCAGAGACACGTGTAAATCCCAAAGGGGACAGTGTGCTTAATTCCACTTTCCAGGACGTGGTCAGGCTGGGAATCTGGGCTGACAGCCCCCACCCAGGCCCAGCAGCTTGGGGGATGGGGACTCTTGAGTCTCAGAAGATTCAGCTTTGTGAGGTGGTTTTCTCAAGGGAAAATAAGAGAAAGAGGAGGGGTAATTCCTGTTCATTCAGGGTCTGTGCTAGGTATTTCATAGGCTCTTGTTTAATTCTCATGATAATGCTTGAATGCGGGAAGCACCATTATCTGCGGCTTATAAGTTACCTGTTGACTTGCCTGCAACAGAATGTAAATTTCTATGTGCATGCAGCTTTTCTTTCTTCCCCAAACCTCAAACTAGACAATGCAGTCATAAAAAAAAAAAAAAAAAATTCAACAAACCTAGGAAGCCAAGTCGCTCAGCATATGGCCTCCACTGCTCCCTTTAGATTCTCCACAATATTTTCTTGTACGTTTTGTGTCTCCTTTGTTTGATCTTGGCTCAGGGCCTATCTGTTTTGTCATTTGACAGGACTCAGAGAGCTATTTCTAACCTTCACCAGCAAAAATATTCAAATTGTATGCTTTAAAGAGTAATTGATTTCAGATTGCCTCTCTCTGGGGAGGCAGCTCTGATGAACTCAGTGACTTTTAGTCATTGCTTCTGACTAATGTGGAAGCTCAGCAAGATGTGCAGCCCTCTGATCCCCTAACTCAAAACAGGATGGCAATTCCTACACTGCTTACCTTACTGCATTGATGTGTAGATGAAAGAGCCGTGAAGTGCTTTACAGATTCGAGGCCTGCTGCTCTGAGGCAGGGGCGTTCAGAGCCACAAACCTTTATCTGAAAGCCTTGGGGTTTAGGCATGATGCAGAGCTTGTCTGATTTTAAAGAGGATGAACAACACAGATGCTGCACGTCACTCACTCACGTCAGTGTTCCCATTAAGGTCTGGAGCAGTACACTGTAATCCCACACATGAATATTTCTTTGGTGAGACACTGCTATCCACTATAGGAAGCCTAGATAAGGATCACAATTGCCTTGTTTTCACTGAGGGCAATAAAGAGTGATGAAAAATAGCCACATGTACATGTCGGATCTCAATCCCTGTACATGTTGCCTTGTAAAAGAGAAGTGTTTGAAGATGTGATTCAGTTAAGGAGTTTGACAGGTGAGAATACCCTGGGTTACCCTCGTGAGTCCTAAACACCATCATATGCATCCTTATAAAAAGAAGACAGAGGCAGATTTAACAAAGATAGAAGAAGATAAAATAAATGACTTCAGAAGCAGGTGGATTGAATTGCGAAGCACCAGTAGCCACTAAAAGTTGGAAGAGGCAAGGACTAGTTTGGTCCCTACAGCTTTGGGACTAACTGCAGCCCTGTAGACATCTTGATTTTGGCTCAAGAAGACTGATTTTGGACATCTGGCTTACACACTATAAGAGAACATACTTCTGTTGCTTAATCCCCCAAGTTTGTGCAGACTTGTCACAGAAGTCATAGGAAACTAGCACGGTCAGGTTTTGCTATTAAAAAAATGATGAAAAAAGTCCATTTTCAGATTCTGTGGAGTGTTTATCTACATGGTATGCACGAGTCTTTTAAAGTGGAGTGTAACAGGTTTTTCTTTTAAAATGTGTATATGGCTGTTCTCTGCCATTTGGGTCTGTGCTCTCAAGCTTTCTTTGTTTAGAGGCTAAAAGGCCAAGAGTGTAACTGTTTTTTTTTTTTTTTTAAGCTGCTGCTGTTTTTAAGCCCTGCATGTAAGCTTTGAAGCCTTTTGTAACTGTTACTTTTTCACTTGTAACTGGACTCCTAATGGAACACTACCTGGTCTGGTTCCTCTTCTCTAGGCAGTTACTAAGAAAGATCCAACTTGTAACTCTTAAAAAAAACCAGTTAGATTTGCTTTATTTGAGTTTTTTTTTTCTGCCTGCCTTCCTATCATCAGCTTCTGGAGCTCACTTTTTCCTGATGCCAACTGGTGCTCACTTTTCCCCTGTCACCACCCCAACTGACCTTTCCAACAGACACTCTCTCTTAAATATCTCCTGCAAGCTGTTCCTAGAAATCCAAGTCAAATGTAACCATAAGAAAGTGTGCGCAGCACAAAAAGCTTCTTGACAAAGTGTTCCCTTACAATGGAGGTTATGCCACGTATTCAATTCTTGCAGTCAGTGTGCTTGTGTTGGGTCTGAGAAATAGCTCAGGTAGACACTGAGAGAAACATATGGCCATTCTAAAGTTAAAGCACTTTATTTCCCGTGGCATACATACTGACATGCCAGGGCTAAGCAAAAAAAAAAAAAAAAAAAAAAAGGCAGCCCAAAATGTGGTGGGTGCACGGGGGTTTTTAAGTGAACAGGCAGTTGCTGGGGGGATCTCTTTGATTGGTCAGGACCTGAGCATGGGTCCTTACAGGATTGGCTCATTGCATCTGGCAGGGAAGTGAGGAGTTTGCTACAAAGTGGGGCATATGCAGAAAGCTCTAATTGGCCAGCAGCTGGTTTCAGGGCTGAGAATTACCAGCATTCCTGAAGAGCTGAGGTCAGGACTGTCATGAGGGGGTACCCTGGTGATCCTCTCAGTTGTTCTTAGTCACATGTTGGTTCAATAAAGAACAGAAAGTCACTTCATGATGCAAACTTCAAACTCAAGAAAGCAGAGGGAATAGCATTGATTGCCTGACCCCAGAACTCACTTTATTCAAGTTCTTTATTGCTGTAAAATAAAGTTAATTGGCCTCACCTATTGACACAAAGGGCTTGTTTTGCATTAAGAACAGAATACCACACTACAGCCTCAGCCAGAATACCTGGCACCATTCTTGCACTAGGTAATCTGAGGTTCCTAGATGTTCCTTTATGTCACTCATTGCTGATTGGCTGCAGACAATAAGGTCTCTCCATTAACAATATCATAAACAAATGCCTCTAATGTGTAAGAAAATTAGGGGAAAGGTTCCCACCACCTTTTGTTTTTTTTTCGAGACAGGGTTTCTCTGTTGTAACTCTGGCTTTCCTGGAACTCACTCTGTAGACTAGGCTGGCTTCAAACTCACAGAGATCCACTTGCCTCTGCCTCCTGAGTGCTAGGATTAAAGGTGTGTGCCACCACCACCTATTGGGGACAAGGTATTTTTAATAACAATTGCCTCAGCCATGAATTTACATCAGGTACCAGTTATGTCTCAGAAAGCAGCCACTAACAATTACCCATCATTTACAGGTTTTTCCCAAAAACCAAGTTCACACATTCCAGAAAGCATCCTTCCCACAGTGTCTTATCCCACAATTAACAATTGCCTCAAAGTCTCAGGAAGCACACATTAAATAATCATAGAATATCTACAAAGATTTCTTCAAAGCTAACATGTGACTTATCATTGAATTATCCAGCTACAAGTAAGGATGGGAATAGTGGCACTGTAAGCACTGCACATTGTGGTGTTGAGGTGCATACTGAAGTATGCTGGGGATAAGGAGTGAGTAAGTCTTCTCAGTTGCAAAGTGAGCTGGGAGGACAATGTTTTTAACTTCAGAGGTACAAGGATATTTAGTTTCAGTGATTCAAGAAGTAGCTGGATCTGCTCTGCACAGGTGTTTCTCAAAAGCTCAGGTAAATAAGCATGGGTAAATGAGTCTGGATCCGTTGTAGTTTTGAGCAAGGGTTAGAGCATCTGGAGATATTGGAAGTAGATGGGTTATTGCTGTGGTTTGAATGTTTGTGTGTCTCCAAAATTTATATGTTGGAACTTAGATCTATACATAGTGAAGATATTAAGAAGTGGTTAGACCTTTAGGAATCTTCTTATAAAAAAAAGAATTCTGAGAGATACCTGGACCTTCCACTTACATAGTTTTTTTTTGTTGTTGTTTTTTTTTTTTTGTCTTTTACCAGATGAGAGCACAGCAAGAAGGCAACACCTTAGAAGCAAACACCACCAGGTGTCATTTCTCAGTGCCCTGATCCTGGTCTCCCTTGTCTCCAGAATTATGAACAGTAAATGTCTGTTATTTATAAATAACTCAGTGTAAGTTTTTTATTTTTTTGTTATTTATTTATTTATTTATTCATTTTTATAGCAGTACAATGACTAAGACAGTTACAAAAATAGAAAGTAAAAAACAGAAACTGATACAAAAGCATAGTGTGTGTGTGACTGCAATAATAAAATATTTTGGCGAGAGAAGTTCTAACAAAGCATCATGGGGATGAGACGGAAATGATGACTTAGGAAAAATACAGATTCGATCGAGGCGAGCCAGACTAGTTGCAAGACAAACTTGATTGAATTTACTAAGTTATGCCTTGGAGAGCAATGCAGGAGTCTGGGCTAGCACTGAGGTGCTTGTCTTGAGCCAGAAAAACAGGAGACTTGGCTAAAACTTAGTCTAATAAGGAGGGCAGAGGTCCCAGAATACTTACTGCTTCACATCAGGAAACTGAGATGAGTTCTTCCAGCAAGAAAGAGCTTTGGGACAAAGGAAAGAACAATTTTTAAGAGGAAGGGAGTAGGAGAGCTGCTGACACTGCCTATGTCTTTGTCATTTCTTTAAGTTTGTTTTGAGGTCAACTTCTTCATGAAAAAATGATCCTTGTATCATAAGACCACATTCTATGACAAAATTAGTTAAAACCACCACTTAAAAACTAATTATGTTTATCTGAAGGCTATTTAAAAAGTTATGATCTAACCTAAATGGCCAACTCTAAGCCTGGTTAAATAAATTACGCCTGCACACAATAATCAAATGTTTCAGAGCCATTAAAATCATGTTTATAATGAGTTTCTCAAGGCCTAGGAAAATGTTTATGCTGTAATGTTGTGTGTAAAAGGCTGGTTAGCACATTACGTATAGGATACAACAGCAAGCACAATAAAAACTGTGCCTGGAAAACAATCTAGTGGGAAATCCATCAAAATACTAGTATGGTGATTGCCTCTAGTTTTGCTGTAGATATATGAGGTTGTATTTTTTAAAATAATCTTTCAGTTATTCTGTTTCCCAGATTGTATGTTTTCATTTTGATTGTCTTTCTGTTTTATCTATATTACTTTGTCATTGGAAGGACTTCCTCGTGGAAGAACTTGTAACTTATTCTTCCCTTTCTCCAGAACGGATGATTGAGTCCAGAGTGTGTGAAGCAAGCTATCTGTCACTAAGCTGCATTCATACCCTTCTAAATTATTTTTATTTTGAGACAGGCTCTAATTAAAGTGCTCAGATAGGCGTTGCATTTGTGATCCTTCTGCCACAGCCTGGATTGTAGGAGCACATTACCACACCCAGATGGACTTTATTGTCTTTAGTCTGGATTCAAAGCATTTTGTGTTTCAAAAGCAATAACATCTTCAAAGACAAATGGTATTGTGTCACATGACAGCTACAGAACATCTAGATATAAAAGACAAAACAAAAAACAAAACAACCCTTCCCCTAAAACTAGACTTTCCACTCATTCTCCAAGGAGAGGATTGTTTTATAAAGCCAGGCTGGCAGGAGCCTTCAAGCTGAGGAGAACCAGTGAGAAGAATCACATACTTTAGTTTTCTGTGGCTGCAGGAAGAGGCTGCATTTAGAGCTGGGTGTGGGAGGGAAGGACTGTTTATTCCCCCTCCCCCTTAGATTTCCTGCACTGCTTGCATCCTTCAAGATTCTTTTGTGCCTTTATCTTTTTCAGCATGCCTTCCCTGAACCCTGCGCTGGAGAAAGTGTCCTCTCTACTTCCTCTACACCCCATGCAGGGCTCCTCCCTAGACTCTCAGGACCTCTTCTCTCAGCCAGAGAGATTTTTTAAAAAAAATTTATAGTGCTTTTCATAACACCCAGAAAAAGTCCCTGGCAGATAGTAGGTGCTGAATAAATGTTTGTTAAATGAATTGAATCATTCTCCAAAAGTGTGAGAGAAATTGTATTAGTTTCCTAGGCTGCCATAACAAAGCAGCACAAAAAGGATAGTTTAACAAAAATTTATTCTCTTACAATTCTTGAGTTTAGGAGTCCAAAATTAAGGTGTTGGTGAAGACCTGAGGAAGGGGCTGTCCCTCTCAGCTTCTGGCTGCTGACAAGCCTGGAAACTCTGGCTTGCAGCTATAACATCTATCCTTCACTTCTGTCTTCAATGGCATTCTGCATTGAGTGTGTCTTTTGCTCTTTCCTGGGTCCAAACTTATAAGGACACCAGTTATATTGAATTTAGGGCCCACCTTAACCTAGTTTGACCTTGTCCTAAACTGATTATAGCTGGTAAGACATTGTTTGCAAATTAATTTCATTCACTGTATCAGGATGACAACTTGAGCATATCTTTAAAGAAGCCACAATCCAGTGTATAACAGAAACTCTAATGGCAGTTGATAGCCTATATGTAGGATTGTACAGACACCATGCGAAGTGGTGATAGCCAGCTGATGCACTAGCATAATGTCATCATGGTGCAAAGAGGCCATGGAGCACTGGCAACTCTGTCTGGCCAGATGCAGGAGACTGGTTCAACATGTATCCATTAGGTACAAGTGGGTAGGGGCATGGTGAATCAAGCTGCTAGGTACAAGAAAGGAATGGATTGAGTTTCAGAGCTTGGGCAAGCACTGGCAAGCACAGAACATAAGAACCTTGGTTTAATGGAGCATAAGAGAAGTTCAGAGACGTCTTCCAAACAACTTCTATCTTGTCCCAGGCTGTGTAAGGAGAGTGTTCAGTGGTCTAGCACTTGGCCCTAGATCAGTACCATCAGGGATTCCAGCGCTCAGTGGAGCCAGTAAGAGAAAAGCCGAGGTTTTGAACTAAAAAAGGAAGATAAAACGCAACAACAACAGCAACAAAACCACTCTGTGCTTGCTTTGACAGGATCTTCAGGAAACACAAATATACAATGGTCCTAATCATACATTTTAAGTTTTGACAAAAATCAATAAAAACAGATTAATTCTATCAGGTAAATTTCATATCTAACATATAGGTCCGTGAACAGAAAAGTAAGGCATGTTGCTGTTTTTCTTTAAAACTAGAATTTTTAAAATGCTTAATTAACTTATATCTTCTATAGCAGAGACCAACCAAAGTACCTGAAAAGGGCAGACATTGACTGAGCTGTCTGGAGAGGTTCAGACTAACTGAGCTGACTGGAAGTTGAGCAGAAGCTTATAGTTCCAAGCTTTTGTGAGTTGTTACCCATGCTGGATGGGCTTTTGGTAATATAGCTGTCTTTGAGTAATTCCTGCTCCTATAAATAATTCCTCAACCATACTCCTGTAAGTAACCTCAATAAAACCTATTGGTTCAAGTTGAATTTTGGTGGTATCCTTACTTTGGTCCATTGCCAATTTCCTATTTGGGATGAGTTTATTTACATCTCCCCAGAAATAGTGTCACATGACTCTTGAGAAGGGTAATTAATAATAACAAAATTGGAAATCATCTCAATAAAAGAATGCCCTAGGGTAGACTAGTTACCATATGCTATTCCTTCAAGAGAGTCACTTTTCCTGATGTCTCAAATGAACAGCCCATTGCTGATCTGCAGAAGGATGTCAGACAGGAGTTTAGCATTTCCACCATAAGAAATTGCATTCTATGCTTGTGATCTTTTCCTTTGAACTATTTGTTCAAGAATTGCAAGCAGATAGAGGTTTTTAGATTTGAATATCAGAGGATAAAGAAAAAAATTAATGAGCTGAAATGATATTGCCTTGATTGGGACCACATCAACTGAGTTCAGCTGAGTCAGAATAAACATTGTGAGCCAAGGAGAAAGAGGAGGAGGTGGCATGCAAGAAGGCTGGCCCTTAAGAAGGGAGCTAAGGAGCTGGGATGGGTATGTATTAAAATTTCAAGGATAGCTGTTTATTTCCCAGGCTTCTCAACAAGAGATCGGAATTTAAAAGTGCAAAAAAGATAAGAACTGGGCCTCATCAACTCCATCACAGTTTTTGCTCCTTCCCTGTTTGGTCTGGGTCTGTTTTGATAAGCAGGCATATCTTCTGTAATCCAGGCCAAAACCAAAATATTTGTCCTACTGAAGGAGCTGGACTTGACTGTGAGCTGGGCTCTGAGCTTTCCAGCCACAAGAATAATGAACACTAGAGAAATTTTCTTCTTGAGCAAGAGTTCAAGAAAAGTTTATACTGACTTATCAACTGGCTTCCACCAAAAGCTTCAACATCCTTTGATTTGAAGCATTAACTTACTTGACCCCTAGTTTGTACATGTAACTGGCTAAGGAAGAGGGAGGCAACATGGGGAACAGATTTTAAAAATCTGGTTTTGAACTATGCCTGGCATGCTAAAGCATTTAATGCTTTAAAACTTGGCAGTTAAAGACGAGGGTGGATTGAAATAGAGATGACCAGCTGGCTAATTGCATGTTGCCAACATTCCTCTCCAGCTACTTACTGGATGAGTCCTGTTAATGTCAAAAGGTGACTCTGTCCTCTATCCCCTATCATGGCCAAAGGAATGCTATGTGTTTTACTTACAATGTCCTGGTGGAACCCAGCTTGACAAAGGCTGCTTCATTCTCTTGGTAAGCTGGACCAGGCAGGTGCTGGAGAGATGACTGGGAAGTTGCAGAACAGGCTGGATGCTGCAAACAAGAAGGCAAATCAAGATCAGGCTTTCAGAATGAATGCAGAAACCAATTACTGCAAACCCTATCTAGCTTTCACCCCAGGGAGTCTTGTAGGTAAAATGAGGATTGAGGTAATCAAAGGTGATGATTGGCAAGGAAGTGGTCTCTTCTCATTGGGCAATAAAAACAGACAAGCAAGCAAGGAAGGAAGCAAGCAAGTGAACAAAAGAACTCGTGTGGTGGGTTACTTTAAAAAGGAACACATCATGGAGCTTTGAAGATACTTATGGGAGAATGAGAGTATGTGCTAGATGCCATAGTAAACTTCATTCAGGATCCCATCAAAGAGGCAAATTCCAGAAGAAACTGTAAACACAAATGTCTCCACGAAGGGACTACTACATTATGTACATCTGAGAGATGCGGTGGAGATCGTATCCAACTGCCAAGCATGAATCCAGTCTAAAGACATTTACATAACTGTTTTTAAAAAGGTAAAAAACACTGAGCCGACCAAGCAGAACACATTTATGAACTCTGTTTTACACAAACTGGTTTGTGCCCAATATCTACTGAATGAGCAAGACTGAAAGTCTGAATTGTAGGGCTATATTTCTCTGTTAAAGTTGCCTATTAATCATTTTTATACAACAGGAAGGTATTGTTTAATTTTTTTTTCCATCATGAAAGACTGTAAAATTCTCTTTGTTCCTCACTCTCTGTGTGTGTATATACAGATGTGCGTGCACTTGCTTCTGTGGAGGGCAAGAGGCCAGGGCTGTTGTTTTTCAGTAGTTGTCCACCTCGTTTTGTTTCTATTTTTTGGGACAAGACCTCTCACTGGCCTGGAGCTTGCAACTCAGGCAGGCTAGCTGATGGGCCAGGGAGCCCCAGGGATCTGTCTGTCTCCACTTAAACTTAGAAACATATGGCTTCTGGAGATCAAACTCAAGTCCTGACATTTGCAAGGCAAGCGCTTTACCAACTGAGCTATCTTCCCAGGCCTCCTCTGTCCTTTCTCTGTTGCTATGAATCAAAGGACATGCTCTTGGAAGGAAGATGTTCATCTTTGAAGTTCTCAGGGTGCCTGCTCTTTACTTACTTGATGAGTAGCTAGGGTAAACATTCACAATTTCCCTTTCAGCTTCAGGGGTTATCAGCATATCATTTGGGGTCTCTTAATCCCAAGCATTCTGAACTCCATCTTCCTGAAACCCCAGTGGCACCAAGAAGGTAGCAAACTAACATAACAGTGAGTTTTAAATCAGTTTTGTGACTAGGGCAGGAAGCTTTTGTTGACCAGAAAGAAAGATTAGTTTGTTGCATTGTATAAATAAATTAAAATAAATTCCTCTCTGTGAGGGTGCCCTCATGGGGAAAGTTGGGTGGTTAAGGCTTACAGTTGGAATAGTATTTAGATAAAATTGCTAGTGTTTTTTAAATCCTCTAGAGACTTATTTTTAAGAACTCTCACTTGAGAATTCTCCCTAAACTTCTCAATAGGAATATTATTTTAGAATGGCTTCAATGCACATAAGCATTACTGAGCACAACAGAGACTAACCGTTGTGGGAGATATGTGCTCTCAGCCTTAGCTCAACTTTGCAGCCACTTCTCAGAATCTGCTGTGGTCAGGCTGAGTTTTCTGGACCAATCTTCCCTCTGGGTAGACCACAGTCTTCTGGATCCTCTACCACAGGGAGATGTAAATAACCATACTGCAGGATGCTGGAGCAAAAATAACATTACCAAACAGCTTGAACTAGTGACTGTGTATCAAGCAGAGCCTGTATGACAGTGGAACAGAAACACGCATCCGAACTTTGGTCTAAAGAAGAGGCTGTGAGTCTAACTGGGGTAGAAGATTAGAAAAGTAGACTAGAGCTAGATTAGAGGGAATTTTGGCAGCTAAATTCAAGGAGGGAGTTTGGATATCTTTTCAGAGATAGGGAGCCATTTAAGCTTTTGAGCAAAAGAATGATTCTGTAGGAAGATCTTTTAGAAAGCTTAACTGTAAACAGTTTTCAGTTAGAAATCGATGAAGAAACCCAGAATTAAACTGTCCACAGAGGCTTTGAGTTATGTTGGGATAGGAAGTTCTGATGAGGAATTAACCACGTGTTCTCTGAGTGCCAAGTACTTTGTCAGCTTTACATCGATTAATATTTGCAAGAACACATTGAGATGGGTATTATTAAATACCACCCTCTTCCAAACAAGGAGACAGAGGCATAGTGTTACCAGGCTAGGGCATGTCAGGATGGGAGACAGAGTCAGAATGGGGACTAGTTACTTTTCTTATTGCTGAGACAGAATTTCTGACAGTCTCTCACGGTGGGGAAGGTATGGGAACAGGGCTGTGAGGTGGCAGCTATATTGTCTCAGCAGTCTGAAAACAACAACAACATCTTTGGTTATAACCAGGGCTGAGCTGTAACACAGAAGCCCTACATTTGCCAGAGAGGCCCCAGGTCCAAAAGATTCTACAACTTTCCCAGATAATCCTTGCTGGGGACCAACTGTTTAAACATAGTAGCCTGTGGGGGAATCTTTCACAGTCAGACTGTGACATCCAGGTATGCTGGCTTAGAGCACTGGCCTCAACTCTGCCATTGTGGTGATTCTGAGACTCAGCCTGGGACTGTCGCTACCACCTGGTCTCATTGTCTGCGGTGTTTGTACATAGACTTCTTACTCACATGGCATTCTTGTCAGGTGTTGACTTTGAGAGGACCAGCGCCCCTAGTGGTGGTGGCACTGACCTCTCTGCTTACTGTCAAGTACTCACTTTTCCAGAAGCCCTTGCTTCCTCAAGGAATATAAGGAACCAATCCAGTATTCAGATCCTGACCAATCAGAGAAGTCCTCTAGACACTGGTTTAAAAAGCCCCATATGGCCAGCTTGGGGGGGGGGCACTGCCATGTTTTTTGAATTGGACAGCCCTGACATCAATATGTAACCCACGGAAAATAAACTGCTTCGTATGGCCATACATTTCTCTCAGCATCTACTTGAGCTATTAATGTGAATCCAACAGACTTCACAAAACTCAGAATGCATCTATTGCAGGGACCTTATGAATGAGGAAGGGATGATGATGAGGTGAACACTGTAAACCTGTTCCCTGGACTGCCTACTGCATTCAAGCAGAGCAAGGGAGGGAACCAGGCCTTTCTACCCTGCAGCTTCCGTTAGACGCTAATGATGTTTCTCACCTGGCTCTGTTGGACTTGGTTCAGTGATTTGTAGAGTCATTTACTTACAAAATCAGAGAGCTGGAACTCACTTTATGTTAAATTGCTCAGTATTTTATAGGTATCTCAGAGTCGTGGTTAGATGAAGAGAATTTATTGTGGACTCAAGCTGACTACATGTTTTGTTTTTTTCAAAGCTATTATGAAAGATCAACTAACCTTTGGATCCTGTAGGTGATTTAGGCCAATGCAACTTTGTAAGATAAAACTGATGTGTTTTCTGTTGAGTTTCTTTTTTTAACACTTGTTCTTGTAAATTAAAAGTTTGATGCAGTGTCACTTAGAAATTGGCCTAATTAAATCATGTTTAAATTAAGGTAATTTCATATAGGTTGCATGAACAAATTATATTTTTTCCTCATTACAAAACTTCCCTGTATAACAATTCAGAGAAGATTTATTGCCTAGGACTGTAGATTCACATGTTTACTTTTTAAAATGACTAATATACAAATAGCACACTGCTCAAGAAATCCTGTTGTAGAAAAACAGAAGCCACCCTAACTATAGAGACAAACTATTCACAGGTTATCGTGTTGTACAATAGATTAGTTTAGCATTCATATTTGATCCTATATCAGTCTCAGCAGACATTTATGGAGGCCCTCCCTGTATCCACATAACTAGATATATGTGATAAAATCTGATTGCTTAGGTGGATTCTCTGTGCTGAATTATATCGAGAATAAGTTGTTTACTGTTTCAGTAGGTTGACCTCTGGCTTTGCTTAGCTACACTCTACATCAGCAGATCAACCTATTGATTAACTGTTGAGTCTATTTTTAAGTTTAAACTGTGGCCAGGCAGTGATTGAAATGGATTTGTTTTTGCAAGCAAGCAGATTATAGAGGCACACAACGTTAGAAGAACTATTAGGAAATCTCGAAACCATTTTTTTAGTTAATTTAGTTAGTTGATTTAATTAATCCATTAATTCAGAAAGTTAAACAAATGCCATTTTTCATATTAACATCTGTATCAGAATAGTTGTATAAAAAAATTCTCTAGTTGTTGACATTTAAATATGCACTGGTAAATGTTAATTTTCTAAAAATATCACTAAGATATACAAGGTTAAAGTTACAAAACTCACAAAGCTAGTTCAAAAAGGAAGTAATCCTTATTTGATTTAGTGTGAGTCTAGCTTTAATCAGAATTGGTATTAGAAAGTAGGACATTTTTATTTTAACAGGAGAGAAAGTTCATCAAATCCTTGAGGAACAGTTTAACATTTGGGTCACTTGTCCTAATAATATTGGGCTTGTGGATCTGATACCGATCGAGAATTTACAATTCTATTTCTGCTTAGGGATTTTAAAAGTTGATTCCAAAGAACCACTTTTTAATCTTTAATGACTAACCTTCCCCAAATCTACATTTCTTATTAAATTTTACATTACATTACTTTTGCTATATTTTCTTTAATATTTTACTCATATATTAGTTGAAAGTTTGTCTAATTTAAATAAAAAACTTTCTAAAGTGGCTTTGGGCAGATGAAATGATAAGAAAAGTTGTTTTAAAAAACTGAAACCCATGTGATAGTCAGATGTCTTGTTGTTGTAAAGATTTGGATGGCAGTGTGTGAAAGACACATCCTTCTCCCACGCCACCTCTAGCTGTGGTTACATGGAGTTCCTGTTCTTTCTAGATGTTCACACACATACCTATGTCACTATAGACAGGTGGCTTTCAAGCCTAATCATGTCTTTCTGTTTTCATAATAGTGACAAGGTAGTAATAGTTTTACATGGTAAATTTATAATGACCATCTCCTACACACTATTTGGAAGTAAATAGTTGAACAGTTGAAGCAAATGATCAAAGATCCCTCAGTACTGAATCTCTTCTCTGAACATATGACTCCTGTCCACATTGTCTGTGACTCAGGGCATGTAGGAGATTTGTGCTGCCTTCTCTCAGAACCACAAGACAATTTGTGCTGTGCCATACTGTTCCCTATGTGACTAGAAAGGAGCTCTTAGACTGAAGGCTGCCTGAAAGTTTTTGATGGACGATCTCCATTTTCAGCCTGTGTCATTCATCTCCATCCCTGCCCAGGTGTCACTGTCCTATCCGTTGCTGATCGAAGCTAGGGCTTTGTGTGTGACAGGCAAACACTCTATCCAGCCTTTCATACTTTCTCTTTTCCTTGCCAGATGCCCACCATTAACATTGTCAGAAGGCTGAGGCCTGGGATACTTAGTATAACCCTGACTCAAAAAGCTAACACACACGTGCGTGCACACAAGCAGGCACACACGTGCACACTTAAAAAACAAAAATTAAATAGTGAAGATTCAAGATGGAGAAATATAGAGTGTAATACAATATGACAATTCTTGTAGAATTAGTTACGTGAGTGCTATCTATTTTTTTAAAACCAATGATTCAGTGGATATATGAAGGGCAGAGGGCAGGAAGAGCTGTCAGCTTCTCCTAGTACCGAGCTGACCTGTCTGTGGCCACTTTGTGTCTTCCCTTTAAAGGATGATGTGGAGAAATGGCAGAGCTCCAGAAAAAGAGAAAAAATGCAATTAAGGCATATGGTGAAAGGCCAAAGGGCTGTAGGACTGTTTGTTTAGAGAAAAAAGGTCTAACTGATTTGAAGAGCTGCTGTAAGACAGACATTGCTTCTTTCCCATCTCCACAAATACTGTCGACAAGGAGCCCCAGGGCCCTGAACATGTCTGGGCTGTGAGGATCCTTAAGAAGGCAGTTCTCAAGGCTCACGCTGGCAACTGAAAAAGAGGAAGTGTTAATGTAAAGCCACAGTGCAGCTGTTCATTCATAGTCACCTGCCCAGAGAGAGTGAAAGTCGCGTTCAACCTCGAGCTTTGGCATTACTTGGGCAACCATCTTCTGATTGTCTATTTAGTTGTCTACTAGTTAAGCATAAGAATTAACAAACAAGTTAGAAGGTGTAAGTGCAAATGAGGATCATTCAGAACTTTCTGAGACAAGGCTTATTTTGGATCTGTTTCGGCTAATCCCTCGGTATAATCACCACACTCTTTAAGGCTATGTTCATTCGCTCATCTCGGGAACAGGTACGCTGGGTTGTGACTCCAGGAGGAGGCTGAGGAAACCCAGCTCTATTGAAGAATTGCATGGTGAGGCTGTAGGGATCTGCACCCGAAGGGCTCCCTGCCTTTTGGGTTTGTTCTTTGACTATGGGAAAAGAAGGTGGAGTCACACAGAGTTATCGGGAGCTGCAGCCCAGCATGTGATGGTGTCCACGTCTGAGGAGAGAAGTGCATCTGCTTCTGGAAATAGTGTGTCTTCAGTGTCGATGCTTCTTGACATTTGACATTCTCTTGATAACGTGCTGTAGTGTGGATGCTTCCGCTGTTGCTAAGTGAAGGTACACTTGGTGAGGAATTAAACCAGACTCAAAGAACTTTATCTGTCATGTTCCTCTTCCCCTTTTTCTCATCCTTTCTTTCATCATTACCACTGTTAATTTTCAACTACATTAGGAATACAGAATATATCTTGGGATTTTTTTTTTATGTTGGTATATGCAGCTCATGTTCTTAAAAAAAAAAAAACAATTGCTTTTAAAGTCCTTGGTACATACATATTGTTATTTTAAAATCATTTACCAATATTTAAGATTAGTGATGATAGCAGAAGTCAGAAGAATGGTTAGCTCTGAAGGGGCCACATGGGATCTTCTGGGGTGCTGAGATGCTAGCCTATGTCTCACTCTAAGACATAGTCTATATTAGACCCTGAGAAGTGATTATCTGGCTGTGTGCATGTGTTTAAAAGTCCTGCTTATGGGCGGGAGAGATGGCTCAATGAGTAAAGGTTTGTCACCACCCCGGACCACACAGTGGGAGGAGAGAATAGACTCTTATAAGTTGTCCTCTGACCTCCACACATGTGCAGGGGCGCATGCTTGCATGTGCATGTATGCGCATACACAGAATACAAGAATTAATAAAATATAGTAAAAACTCTTGTGGAGTCTACATACTTTATCAGGTGAAAATTATATCTCGATGTAAGCATTTTAAAAAGCATGTTAAAATCTTTATAGTTTGAATCTCTTATATTTAATTATTTTTCTGAGAAATAGGGCAAGAGATACAGCAGAGGGCAGTAGGGGAGGAAAGGAGGTAATATTTTTTTAAGCACCTCTTGCCTGGCAAGCATGTGATATAATTTCTCTGTGAAGTGGAAGAGCTTATTTCATTTTTGTTTGTGAGGAGACAGACACTACAGGGTAAGTAAATGCCTCATTTTCACTCTGAAGTTTGAGTTCAACTCAGAAAAGAGGCTGATTCAGCAGGAGCAAAGTTCAGGGGCTGAGTGAATTGCCTAAGCTCACATTCCTGCTAAGTGGGAAGCCCACAGATCTCCTAGCTGGATGCCCTTTTGTGCAGCAGACTTCTTCTTTTCTACTAAGTGTTTAACAAGATTTATTTATTTATTTACTTACTTATTTATTTAATTATACTGGAATATGCACTTAAAATGAGAATCTACCAGAGAAATTTCTGGAAATTTCAAACATTTAACATTCACAAAACTAAGCTACTCAAGAGTCTAGGAGCTTCTTTTAAATTGGCCTCAGAACAACTTGAAAACTATATGGTTTTGTAGAAATGATGAGGTGTTTAACGTCAGAAGTATATATGAGAGCTATGGACTATCCTTGTTTTGAAACTCAAATTGACAAAGAGGAGGTTCTGGGAAAATTTAGGAATTATACAAATCTATATTTCTATTATTTTGGTTAAAGAGACAGCCTTTCCTTTTTTGGATACTTCCCCCTCAACTTAATTCATTAAAAAAAAAATAAGTTCTCTTTTTTATATTCTGATTTTTAGAGATTTATTTTTATTGTAATTTACATTTCTGTGTTTATCTGTTTGAGTGTATGCCCTGTATGTGTAGGTGTCTGAAGAAGCCAGAAGAGGGTGTAGAGTCCCTGCCCAGAGTTACAGGTGGGTGTGAACCATCCAGCCTGAGTGTTGGGACTGAACTCAGGTCTCTGCAACACCAGTAAGTGATGTTAACTGCTGAGCCACCTCTCCAGCAACACTTTAAACTAAAATAGCAACAACACCAACAACAGCAACAAAACCATTCCTTTCTTTCGTCTTGCTGCTATTGATAATTTTCTCCTACTTCTTATTACTGAGTTGTGTATGTTTTCGTTGTAACTCTGCTGCACTTGTTAAGAGATTTGTTAGATTCACTTACCCACGTTTTAGAAACTGATAATTGCTTAGCAATGACAGGAATGCAGCAAGAACACACACTCCTGACATGTCAGTTCATTCCCATCATGGAATAATTCTACTCTGAAACGTGATCTGTTCAGAGCCATATAACCTTTAAATCCTCAAGAGTACACATGTGTCCTTGGAATGTAAATAGTCTTAGAATGTCAGTCATGGAAGAGACCACATTTTTACACAAGGAAATAAAAGCCCAGGGCACTTTATTTCTTTATATTACTGACTGAATCGTACTACCTATTTCTTTAGTTGAATTAGTTTGGAGGTCTGATTATAATTCATGCAAAATGGAATGCATGCTGGACACTCTTGTCATTTAGTTTGTTAACACAGCATCACTGGTAATGAAAAAGAGAAGAATAAAAATACGGCCTGTTTCTTCTAGAAACTTGGTTGCATGGTGGATGTGAAGCCAGGTTACAAGTCAGCCCAACCTCCTTTGAAAGGCCTTCAAGGTTAATAATATTTTGTTGCTTATTGCCTTCAGAGTGGACCCTTATAAAAGGCACAGGCCTATCTGCCAGAAATGTACTAGTACTTTAATAGAAATATATTTTGAAATGTCCTTTCTGGAAAATGGTTTGTAGTATTATGCCTGAAAGATGCGTCCATGCTCTTTCCCGGACAAGACTGTTGCCTTATTTTTCTTTTTCTGATTGCAAAAGTAATGGATTGACACAGAAAATCTAAGCAATATAGAAAACACCAGATATGAAAAGAGTCCTGATTTCCCAGCGGTGCCAACATGTCAGCAAACATCTTCCTGGATAGCTTTCTATGCATTTATCTTATGTACAATATGTGTACATTTTTGTATGCGTGCATATATATTTGTATATGTAATTTTAATTCAGGCAATATCATGCTTTCTTGTGATTTTGTCTATTCATTCAGCCCATCAGCCATGGAGATTTATTTTAATAAATACTTTCTTAATACTTCAATAAATATTAAGCTCTGTTAAACAGCTACAAAGCAGCCCATTGTGTATACATAAAATGGGAATTAATTAAACCTCAACTAGTAGATATTAAATTGTTTCTAGTTTGGTATTAGAAGAGCGAGGCTTGAGTTAACATTCTTATTAGGTCTCTCTTTTCTTCAGGAGCTCATCAATAAAGTAGACAAATTGTAGAAGTCTGATCCATGTCCCTGGTTTTCTTTCCAAAAACAAAAAGCAAAAGAAACACATCTGCTTTCATTGAGACTGACATTTGAGAGTATAGAAGCAGATTCTTCAGTACATGGACTTGAAAGTCTTCACACACGCAAAATCAATGTAATGGCCCCTTAATTTTGGCAAACATATGCCAGATGTTCTTAATGAGTAGAATAAAATAGATGTGATGGTAACAATTAGCAAGCAATATTGATTTTTTTTCAACTGTTTGCCAAGTACACAGTATTTTGGGAATACCTGGACTTGCAGCATTCATTTGATGTGACTTCTATTCTTCTGTGTCTTTTCAATGAAACTACTAGCTTCCCATGGGCAGGAGCTGTACTACAATCTTGCAAGGATCTCTTGGAGTGTTTGTCCTTCAATAACCTGTCAGGATTTTCCATTTGCTTTGCCTTTGGTTAGCAGCTGCCACCTCCCTCTTTTTCCTTAGTGTTTGAAATATAAGCATAACATTTGCCCTGGGCAAATACTTGGGGTTGGGAGCAGCATTGTGTAATGGATGTTAATTTATCCTGATTTAACTCTTGGCTCTCTATGACCCAGGACAAATCCTTTAATTCTTCTGAAACCTAATTCACTCTATTATAAGGTGGAGATAATAGGTTCTACTTTAGACAGTGTTGTTTGGATTGAAGGAGCTTGTGTTTTAAGCAAAATACTCACTGTAATGCTCGATAAATGGTAGTTATAAGCTAATAGTTTTTCAAAGTTACAAGATATCCATATTTATATATGTATATGTCATTGGCCATTGTCTTTTGCTCTAGTGAGCATAATAACTTCTAGGTTGAAAACAACAGGAAACTAAAAGGCAATAAAGATTAAGGGCTAAAACTCTCAATAAAATCAATTTGGAACGTAAGTTGATGGATGAAAATTAGTTTTTTATGCTTTCAAACCTGAAAGAGGTGTCTGGAGTATTGAAATAGCAGGAAATAGAATTGGGTTAGGTAATTAGAATCATAAGAACATTTTATTAGGGTAAAAAAATACTTTTAGGTATTCTGTAGCATAAAACGTCTCTTTATACAACTCCAAGGAATAAACACAGAAGCTAAACGATAGTAACCTGTGCTCTTTTGCAACTAACTACCTCCCTTTAGGCTTGCTTCAGACTCTTGGAGGATTCACTTTCTGTGCTCCAGCTAACATGCCTGGGCTTTTTTTTCCCCCTCCACCAGCAGTCAGTCTTAAGGACTCAGGAATATCAAGGAAACACAGTGTCACCAGAGGAACTTACTTCCAATGCTTGCTTCTCTCCACCGGAGTTTCTACAATAGCAAGCCACTTACACACAATGAGTGCCCTTCTGAAACAAAAGACACCTACACAGAGTAATCACTTTCAATTTATAGGGAAAGACAGCTTCCTTTTCAAAAAGATGAGCAAAATGTATGCTCTGTGGGACCAAGGACATCTCCTCCAAGAAAGCAAAAAATACATCTCTTTCCTTTCCTGTAAGGAAGCCAGATTCTGATTTATTTTTTATTCACGACTCAGCAGAAAAACAGCACTCCATTCCACAGAGGCTTATTACAACACAATAACAGCACTATAATTTCTGTCTCAATGAAGGGCTTTCCTTGGTTCTAAGCCAGCTGACCTCACCGTTGGTTAAAGTCTGCTTCTTTAGACCCAGGCAAATACCTTTATGTTTATGCGCTCTGTGTTCTTAACAAGTGTTTTATAAATGGTTTAGCAGCTGTTATTAACTGCAGAGGTTGAAGCTTACATGTAATCAGTCTTCTTATGCCTGATGGGAACTTAAGATAGTTCATAATCCACTATGAGTGAAGACCATTCACTTCTGAGTCCAAGACAGCTGTAAAATCAGTTTAGTGCATGGAGGACCTTTGGGTTCCTTTGTCTCAGGAAACCTGTAATTGTAAAATTCCTTCTTGTTATCATTCGCACAGACCTAAATAATGTCCTCTCTCTCTCTCTCTCTCTCTCTCTCTCTCTCTCTCTCTCTCTCTCTCTTCTCCCTCCTTCTCTCCCTCTTGGCTATGTAGAATTTGGCCATTCTTGATGTTGTTTAGAAGTTATAATAGTAATTTTATTTTTTTGAAAATGGCTATGATCTAAAGCTAGAAACATTGCTTATTTTTGTCTATTTTAAAAAGCATTTTTCCCCCCAGAATCCTTTGACTCCACCTCCCAGGCTATCTCTCATTATCACCGTGGACCTTTGCTCCAGGACACTATAAACGTTTTGTCATTCTTACTTCCTGAAGGGCAACAACCTGAACTCTCTCACATGTAATGCTGTTCTCCCATGTGCATGGGCTTGGCTGCGGTATCCTGCAGTCCCAAGAGGGACGTGCCGGAAGTGGAGAAAGGATGACTCTCAGTGCCAGTAAGAGCTGGGAAGCAGCCTGCTATCTAACAGCAAAGCCAAGCTTAGCAGTTAGTCATCTCGTTCTCCCTTCGCAGTCTGATCTGACAAGCATATGGCCAATGCTTCCAAATACTTTCCTCTTTTTTTCTTGGAAACTGGGAGGCTGAAGGAGAGACAAATGTTTTCATACTGACTGTAAGTGCAAATGTTCAGTGAGTGAGTGCTCTCTGTGGACCAGAAACTGTGTTCAAACCTCATAAGTATTCTTTCTTCATTCTTACATTAGCTATCATGAAGATGAGTTTCCATCTCTATTTGAAATCAATTCTTTAGGGAGGTTTGGAAACCTGCCTCTGGTTACATATTAGCAAAAGGCAAAGCTAGGGCTTCACTCTGGTGTCATGCCAAACCTGCACCTAGTTTTCTTTTTCTCTAATTCTTTGAAAATCCATCCAATGTATTTTGATCATACCCACTTACTTTCCCCATCTCCTCCCAGAACACATGTGCCTAACTTTGTGTTCTTTCTCTTTGTAAAAAGCCCATCAAGTCCAACTTGTGCTGTTCAGAAATTCTTGGATGTGGGGCCTGCCCTGGATCTGGTTGATTCATCAGTAGTCACATGCTTGAAGAGGAACTCCCCCACCCCTCCCAGCAGCTATCAAAGGCTAAAAGCTCCATGGGACTCCGAGCCTGCACTTTTAACCACTGTGCTATACTGCCTCCCTGTGTTAATGCATCTTTTATCTTCATCCCCAGCACTGTTGAAGATAGAAGAAATTGCAGATGCCTGCAGATAATGTAGGCTATGTAATAGTATCTATGCTTGTCATTTTAGTTATATTGTATTGTTATATTAATTACTATGTTACAAATGAAACAACCAGGAAACCTAACTAAGCTCAAGCAAATTCAAATGGTTTGATCTCTAAAATATAACTACCTCTTTCTGTTGGCTTCCCTGGTTTTCTGAAGGAATCTTTTTCTGCTCCTGGTTTTCTGAAGCTATCTTTTGTTTTGCATGAACAATTGTTATGGAGAAATACCAGCTGCAGGGAACAATTCATGACAGCACCTTCTTCCCTCTTTCCTTCTTTCTTCCCCACAACCTCCGGTCCTGGCAAGTGCTGTTATTTTAAATGAATTTGATTGAAAGAGACAGGAAGCCCACATTTATTTCTTTTATAAAATTTATGAAGCAAAACATCTTTAAGAATTCCTGGCATTATTCTTTGGTCATGACAGAAACCTTCAGAGGAAAGAAAACAGTGCTGTCATAATTGAAAGAGAGGTAAAGGGACTGGGGACACTTAGAAATCCCAAGCTTTGATGCCATTGTCTTCTGTAAGGACCTTTCTGAGGGAGTCAAAACTCTAATGGGGATTTCCAAGATTGTGCAGTTCTCTAACGAAGATATCTGATTCAGGGTTGCTCTAATTTTCTTTGACAACTCATTTTTGAAAATTGCCTCTGGGATGTAGGACCCTTCCTTAGGCTAAGCTTTCCCTTACTCCATCCTCTGCGCAAAGACTCCTTTGTATTCTCAGATCGCAATTTCTATCTATTCGCTAGGTCTTCCATTAGAGCAGCACAGCTTCCCGCTAGAGGCTGTCAATCTTTTGTGTTCACGGCACTCTTTTTCACTCTTTTTCTGTAGTTATTGGCAACACAAATAAAGAGCTTAAAGAAATCAGAATGACACAATCATCTCCATCATGATAAAACATCTCGTGGTGTCTGTAGAAGTATTTCCAGCAAGGGCATAGCGTATGCCTACCTTCCAGAGCCAAGTCTGGGTTTGAGGACAAGGTGAAAGTATTCCCTTTGTCTTGATGTCTAGTAGATTCATGGAATGAAGTGTTCACATGTTTCAGAAAATATACAGAAGTTCTTTGTTGTTGGCTTGCTGCTTTATCCATTGCAAGGTGAATCAATATACTCCCTTGTAACAGTATGTTGACTAATTCTATTTTGTTAACAAATAAGAATATCTACCATACTGTTCTGACTGTAATAACATACTGTTTGAAAAACAGTGATTCATATGTATTTATAAATCACAATACAAAGAAGAGCAGAATGGAGAAAAGCTGAAATGCATCTGAAGGTACTTGCCCAACCAATGGCCCTATAGTGACATTTGAAAGATGACTTTGTCTTTTCTTCATGGAGTGATACGTTAGATTGCTCTTCTAGTGAGTGACACCCAGACTTGGTCAAGAATTCCAGTCGATCCTCATAGCTTGATGATTTAGAAGATACGCAGAAAACAGTGTTAGATACGTATACTTAGAAGCTGGCACTTGTTTGGTATTGTGAGATCAGATTGGTGAGCGCTTCCTTACAGTTAGAGAAGCATTACCACTAGACACTTAGACATATGCAAGTGGCTCCAGTGAGAATTTTATCTTTTTCTTATGCACATTAATTCAGGAACTAGACTGGAAAGTTTCTTGCTTTTCTCCTTAACAGCAAATATCTAAAATTGATCTCTTTAAAATCCTACAGAATTAACACTCCTCAAGGTTCTTAGTATTACTGGCAAATGTAAATCCTGAGTAGCTTTGAGGAATGGACTAGAAAGAAAAGGAATGAATAACACCCATATATTTCATCAAGTGAGTCTGGGCTAATGCTTCTACGCAAGTAGGACCAGCGCACAGCTACCCAATTCAGGTGCTTGTTAATCATATATTGTGTACCGAGACTATTGTAGCCTCTCAGAATAAAACCATGAATAAGACAGACTCCTGTTGTCATTCACTTAAAATTTAATAGGAGGGACAAGTGATAAATACACAAATTAATATATAAGATGTCAAAGAGGAAGGAAATGGAGCAATGGGATGGGGAAATAGTGTGAGTTCAGAATGAGTAGTTAGAGAAGAAGGGACTTCTGATAAGATGGCATTTGAACAGAAAACTGGTAAGTCCTGTGTGTGTGTGACAAGTTTATTCTAGGCAGACGGGCATCAAAGGTAAGGAACAAAGCAGGCAGAACAATGTTCAGTGGAAACAAGAGGACTACTGTATTTGCATCAAAGGGAACCAAGAAGGTGCTAGTAGGTGATGGCATGGGGAGGGGAGAGCATCATGTTGGTCCTTGTAGACTACTATAGGAACTTGGCTTCTAATCGGAGTAAGAAAAATCACTGGGAATCTGAGAAGATTTTTGATAGTTGGGTTTGTATTTGGGTTACAGTGCAGAAGACAAGATGGGAGAAGAATGTGTAAGAAGCTATTCTCATAGTGCAAAATAATGGTGGTCTGGGCCAGGATAGTAACAGTGGCAATGAAGAGAAGTGATCAGGTTCTAGATGGGCTTTGGTATGATGAAACCGATGTGAACTTCTGCTGGACCAAATGTGGAGTGTGAAAGGAAGAAGAGCCAAAAGGGACTCCTTTGGTGCTCCTAGATAGCCAGTTCCCTGGGCAGGATTTCTAGATGGGAAGTCTGTGTGGAATGAGAGCACAAGGAGAAAGGACGTGCACAGAATGGAGATGTTGGTGGCTTGGTTTTCAGTGTGTAGTGACAAGCTGTCTTGATTTAACTTACTCACTTGATGCCTGAGGCTGTGATGACATTTAGCAAGCTTCGAACTGGACCACAGCATTTTTCCTGAGCTCCTAAGGGCAGTTCTGATTGCTCCTCTTTAAGTGAGGAGGATACAGAGGAGAGTACAGAGAAGAAAATAAAAAAAATTGGAAATCCCCTTCTGGGAAGAACATGGGCCAGTTTGCGATGTGCAAAATTTTGTGGAAGGAAATTATTTTTACTATTCTTTTGAACATGAGAATTAACTTGGCTGAGTTTAAAGAAGGGGTGTTGAGGCAGTAAGAAATATTATTTTTGCACAGAAGATAATAAATATATAGAAATACTTGTTTATAATTCTGCTTAGTGTATAAATGTACTTGAAAAGGATTTAGAAAATGCAAAGCTGCTGTACATGTAATTATGTATATTATATAAATATACATTACCTATAATACTTTATAAGTGAAGGATTTAGAGATATGTTATAAAATTTTCTGTGTCTACTTTGTATATATTATTTGGATAATGGCTATAGGGGAACGAATACAAATAAAATACAGTCACTACACTCTAAAGTTTATAATCAGTAAGAATGGCAGCACATGACTAGGCATTATGATGCATGCTTATAATTCTAGAACTTAGGAGATAGATGCAAGAGAATCAGGAATTCAAGGCCAGTCTCACTTACATAGCAAGTTTGAAGACAGCCTATATTACTCCAGATCTGTTTTTTAAATTTTATTTTTTTAAGGCCCACAACAACAATAATAAAAAGAATGATAATATGTATAAATACAGAAAGCCAAACACTTTTTAGGACATTGGGTAGAATGATTGTATTAGTGACCTTTCTTTGTTACTATGGCCTCTGTGCTGCATCTGCATAGTTCCCTCCTATTCTTACTCTGGGCTCATCTCTTCTACCTGCTTTGGGAATGTAACCAAGCATGATGCAGGTAGATGATGTAGAAGTTTATTTTCAGTTATGTTTAAAATGGTTGTTTTGTGCATTGTTGGGTGAGGGGCTGCCTAGGCCTTAACATTTTGGATTGCCTGTAGGTGTTGACTTTATGTAAAAGATGTTTGATTGCTCATGATCTGCATGTGCTGTCAGTAGAACATCTGAGAAGATCAACAAAAACCCCTGAGATGAGATGCTCAGGGTTCCACTGTCCAGTATGGTGCTGACTCCAGTGACTCCCTCTGCTGAGGTCTGGCAGGGTTTGCACATATGAAAATGCCTCCATGTCTTCCTTGATTAGTCACCCAGTAGTTATCAACTACAGGTGGCATCCAATGTGGGACACAATAACAGGGCAGCTAATTGAGTGTGAACACAAGGAAGAATGAGAAACTCCAGCCCTCACAGAGTCTGTACACTCTGTACACTCTAGGCAGCTCCCAGAGGACAGAGTTTCCTCCTTTCTGTTAATGCACAAGACCAAATGAAGCCAGACATCTTTTCACAATTGACAATGTCAATCCACAATGCTGTCTTTGGACAGCAGAAAACACTATTAATGTCCAATTACCTGGAATTCACTCATGATCTTCTGGGTTCCTCAAAAAGGGCTTGGGTCACTTCTCTGGCTCTAACCTCTGCAGCACACACAGCTTGTCTTCCAGGTTCTGGCTGGCTTCACTCCACTGCTACTGCTGTTCTTGGTGGTCATTCCATGGTACTGACATCTCCAAAACTGCTGCAGTCCCTTGTTGCAACCGGGATGCACCATCACCAATAACCTTTCCTGGGCTCTCTTCATGGTGCCAAGCCTCAACTTCTCTGCATGACTCCTTCAGTCTGGGCCTTCAATTGCTACTGATGCTGTACCTTCATTAATGGCCTCAACTGGCCTCTCACAGTGCCAAGCCTCAGCTGCTCTCCTAAGATCCTTTCATGTCTTCAGAACCAGTACCACTGGGTGATTCTTATAGTACCAAGTTTGGCTGCCAGCACAAGATCCAACCTTGGCCAGTTCTGGAAGACAGATTCTGTGTGCTGACCCTGAGGAAACACTTTCCAGATTTTAAGATAGAATCTGGTTTGCAGGGAAAGTAATTGTTCAGTTTAAATAAGCAGCTTCTCAGCTCCAAGCCCTGACTTCCACAGCAGGAGGTCCTGGGCTGGTGGGAAGAACCTCCAGTGGAAACATCCTGGTGGTTTGGTAGTCCCCTCTGCTACTGCCATGGGGAAACACAGAACCTTCTCCATAGATCCCAAACACAAGACTCTGAGCTTAGCATATACACACAAAGCAGCTAGCAGCAAACTCAGTTTGTAGAACAGTATGTTCTGCCTTCCTTTTCCCATACCCTAGTTACTGCCAGTGGCAGGAGGGAGCTCCATAATCAAGAAAAATGGTTAGAACCTTGCTTTTTCCCTGCTCCCAGCTCAGTTCTTTGTTTTTACCATGGAAATTTCTTTCTCTTTCTCTAAAGACCTCTATTTTGTGACTCTTACCTTGGAGCTTTCTTTCGCACTTAATTTTCACAGTTTTCTCTCTTCATAGAGGCTTATTTTCTTTCTCACACTCCTCCTCCTTCAGGAGACTTCTACTTATTATTTTTGCATGTATTTAATCTCTTCCTGTGGAAGCTTCCCTGAGCATACTTTACAAGACTCTTCAAGGTCTAGAGTTTTGTTCTTGTTCTTCCTTGTTTCCACATTGGACTAGCTGGCGTGATATCATGCTCCACAGTGTAGGCACCACTTGTAGTAGTATACCTACGGGGCAGTGGAACCCTGAGCATCTCATCTCAGGAGTTTTTATTGATATCTAATCTCCTAGAATATTCTAGTGACAGCATGTACAGATCATGAGTAATCAAACATCTTTTACATAAAGCCAACACCTGCAGACAATACAAATGTCAAGGCCTAGGAAGTTCCCTCACCCAACACAAAGCAACCATTTTAAACATAACTGAAATTAAACTTCTGCATTAGGCAGGGACTGGAAAAAAAAAACACAGGAATTTCTTTAGCCCATTAGCATTGTTGGTTGTGTTTTTTTCATTTCTTTCTTATTATAAAACTTACTGAGGCTAACCTTCTGTAAATGTGAGACAGACACACGGAGAAGATCCAGGCCATCCTAATCCCCTGATATCTTGCAGCTCTCTGGACATGTGAGAAGTGCACATATTCAAGAAGTGAAGTGACACCATAGAAAAGCATTGCACATGGTTTATCAGAGGTCAGGAAGGGAAGAGATCGACTATGTGTAGTACCATCACTTGGCTTTTTGGAACAATGTTAATACTGGAACGCATTAGAACACTGTATAAATTGCAGGAGCTGGGAAAGGAGAGATAACTGAAAATGATCTCTAAATTTTTTTTCCTGTGTCCAGGAGAGAGAAATAGCTTGATATGAAGTTTAAGTTTGTGATGTATGTTGTTAGAGATCTCTAACAGATAGTAGAAATGTGGACCTAGAGCTTAAGTTAGAACTAATGTGTTTCGGGACCTTTGCTTTCAAAGGATCTTCTAAGGAACAAGAACCAGGATGATGAGCTCTCTGGAAGATCAAGGCATGGTATCTTAAGTACTAGGACAAGAAAGGAAGTGGAACCTTCAAGAGGGGCAGTGAAAGGAAGGGTCACCAGAAGAAGGGGACACTGGAGTCTGATAGAAGGTAGGAAACAGTAACAAGATGAGGATCACTTCAAATAGGAAGATGAGCTGCTGGGATTAAGTACTAGAAGGGGCTGGTAGATCTGATTGTTAAAACGTTGGTGTCTTTGAGAAAAGAATATTTTAGCCTGTATACAGTTAAAGAGTTTGAAGCCAAATTCAAAGACTAAGGTGGTATTAATGAAGTAGAGGGAGTGGGGGTAGGTTCCAAGAGATTTCAAAGAAAAGAAAGAGATGAATAGCATAAGGCTAAGAGAAAACAGTTATATGATTTGGGCATCTGTGTGGATGTATGGATGGGGGTGAGGATGGAATAAGAAATGTTCCCAGGAGAGTTGAAAGAAAGTGAGAGTTTTTGTTGCAGAAATTTATTTTCAGTTGTGTGTAAAATATTGTTTTGTGTACTTTTCGGCAAGGGGCTGCCTGGGTCTTGGCGTTCTGTAATGTCTGCAGGTGTTGAATCTATGTGGGGGAAGTTTGATTGCTCATGATCTACAAGTGCAATCAGTAGAAACCTGAGGAGTTCTGTAACAATAAAAACACCTGAGCTCAGATGCTTCAGGTTCCACTGTTGAATGTGCATTGGCCATGATGGTGGTTCCCTTTGCTGAGGTTTGGCAGGGATTCCATGTATGAAAGCACCCCCTTGTCCTGTTTGCTGAGCTGCCACAGCAGTGTACAGCAACAATATATAATGCAGGGCTTATTTTGGGGTTTGAAGGAGCAGCAAAGCTTCTGATTTGGGAAATACAGGAGGAGCATCTACCTGCACCATGGTGGGACACAGACAGGTCTCACTGTGCTCACAGAAAGGACTTTGTGTTCTCTGTAGGGGCATGTGTCTCTGCATGTGGATGCCTTTTGAATGCTTTTTCTTTTTCTCTGTTTGTTTGTTTATTTGCCTATTTGTTTTGTAAAGAGAGAGAGAAAGAAAGCATGGAGTTGGCGGAGGTGGGGAGGATCAGGGAGGAGATGAAAGGAGGGGAAACCATAACCAGAATATATTATATGAAAGTCAGTTTTCAATAAAAAGAATTTTAAAACATATTAACTAAGAAATCATTTTCAATTGATTTAATTGATCAATTTAATAATCGATTTAAATTTCCCAGGTTTTTTGGGGGGGAGGGTAAAGAAATTAGGTTTTTAATCTCTCTATTGCTTTTGTTGAAGGTAGTTCTAACACTTGAGTTTGCTTTTAAAAACACTTAAAACATTTGAACAATATATTATTATTTTGTTACTGGAGACACTAAATGTGGATGAAAAGTCTAAGGACAAATAGGCTGTTGAACATTTTTGAGTTGCTTTCATGTCCTCTTGGCAGAAAGTGAGTGGCCACCCCCGATTCTGCCCACTCCTGGCTTCTCTTCCTTCTACCCCGGCACAGAAAGCTGCTGTTGTTTGAAAGGGCCAACTGAGGAACTGAGGGCTCTGAAGGACCGCTGCTTTGATCTCCATTGGACTGACCAGTGACCCTGGACATTTGGGTCATGTCCTGTGGAGGATTCTCATTGAAGATGACATCTAGACAGAGAAGAAACACCGTCTCTGTACTTCCAACCAAGGGACGAAGGTCCCATTCCTCCACAGATTCTAGAGCATCCTATTGATAAAGAAGCCTTCCAAGTCTGAACTGAGGTTCAGAATGAAAGCAGTTTTCATTGGAACCATTTGATCTTTTAAAAATACTTTAAAAACACCTTGAATACAGGAGCCCTAATAGGGAACTTAAGAGGCTTAGGGAGATGGTTGAGGTTGTTCACTCACTTGTCAAGCTGGCAAGAGTACCTGTACTTGATCCCTAGAACTCATGTTTTGTTTTGTTTTTTTTTTTTTTTTTTTAAAAAAGCAAAAATCTGAATGTGATATCTTGTAATTTCAGTGCAAGGAAAGGAGGAGGAAGAGGAGACCCAGTGGATCCCTGGGCTTGCTGGCTGGCTAGCTTAGCCTACTTGGCAAGCTTTGGGCCAGTGAGAGACCCTGTCTCAAAAACAAAAAGATGGATGTTGCTTGGGAACAACAAGGGAGGTTGTCTTCCACTTGCATACTTATTAGAGTGCATGCACGTGCACACGCGCGCTCACACACACACACACACCAAACACTTAAAAGTTGGCTTCTTTGTTGATAAAATGTCTTCATGACATAAACAGATGATACAGGTAATTCTATCTCCCTAAATACTGTCACTTCATTTATTTATTAGATTCTGGATTTCTTTTTTTCTTGAAGGAGCAAAAATATAGGACATGGGAGAGAAAGGGGAAGCTGAATCTTTCCCTTTTATGCATGTAGACACTAGAATATGGGAGTCATTGTGAGAAATTTATAATTCTTTGTAAAAAATTCCAAAGCAATATTCCCTGCCCCGAATAGCACACATGAAGCTAAGGAGGAGAAGAAAGCCATTGTATGGGAAGTCTCAATAGCAGACATTTAAGGAGGGGGCTACCTGGGTGTCAGAAAGACAATCCCTGTCATTCAAGTTTAGCCCTTCTGCCCCGATTTTCTGCGACTCTTCCAGAGCCTGCCCTTTGCTGGAGGCTCCCAGTGTCTTCAGGTGCTTTTGAATTCCCTCATCATTAGTGAGGCAGCTCCTGTTACCAAGCCAGACCTTGTATCTCCATTCCCATGTGACAGGCAACTAAGACCTCAGTTACAACCCACCCAGGTAAGCGCTCCCCAAGGATGTACTCGAAAGTAATCTTAATCCGAACAGTTTAGATATGAAGTTCTGATGCTTCGGGATTATTCTTGATTTCTTAATTATTTGTGTATACCCATTACACGTGCTCATATATATCTACTTGAGTCTATAGTCCTCCCTTGGATACTCCAGTGAATATCCAGCCTCATAAAGTTCTTACTCTTCAGGATGTCTAGAATCATTTTTCCATTCTTTGTCTGACTGATCCTTTCTCTTTCTCTAGGTTTAGCACAGTGTTTTATATGCACAGAAACATCTGAAGTCCCAGCATGCAACCAGGCATCTCATTTCTTCTTCTGCCTAACCAAGCATATTATAATAAAATAATTCACTCATTCATTGATTCAGTAAGTAGTTATGGCACAACTACATTTATTAACATTAAACTATAAGCTTCGACTGATCAGAGCTGTCATAAAAGAGACCTTTATGTTTTTGTTTTTTGTTTTTTTTTTTTTTCAGGGAAAACATACATACATTACTTTTAGTTTTAGGGAAAGGCTTAATTGGTTACTATGAATGAATTGTTGTTTATAGAGGCTGTATTATGTGTATTATGTAATTACAATCAGAATTACTTGTTGTAGATGGTGGCTAACAGCCTGCATTCCAGGTTTAAACTGAGTCCAATCCTGGCTTCCATGTTTGCTGGTTTTTTGACATTTGGTCAACTGTCTACCCACCTCGTATCTCATGTGGAAGACTGAGTTTACTACCCCACTTGATTTACAAAATTATTGAGAGGATTAAGAAGGAAAGTGTGGGTGATAGTTGGTAAAGTGCCTGGCAAGTAAACATAAAGACATGACATCAGATTCCCACTACTCATTTAAAAGCCAGGCATGTTAGAAATGTCTGTAGCTCTAATACTGTGAGAGTGGAAATAGGCAGGTATCTAGAGTTCACTGGCCAGCTAGTTAGTGAGCTATGAACTCTGGGTTCAGTGAGAGGCTCTGCTTCAAAACAAGGCAACAAACAAACAAAAAGGTGGATAGCCACAGAGGAAGACAGCAGACAGCTGATGTTGACCTCTGACCTCCATATACATGTACACCTGCAGGTATACACACACACACACACACACACTCACATCCACCAAGGGAGGTAAAGAGAGTGCCATATTACTGTAATTATTCAGATTAACTTTTTCAATTTCATCCTTGAATGTACTTTTCAAATGCTAATGTTTATACAAATCACCCAGGGATTGCTACAGTGGAGTTTCTGGTTCCATAGGTCTGGGCTAGGGTCTGAAATTCTGCATTTCTAATAAAATCCTGGGGGATTTGAATGCCCTAGTTCACAGACCACATCTAGCTGTGATAGTCAAACCTTACATGCATTAGAATTCCTGGGAGGACTTGTTCCAACAGGATTTCTGGGCCCTGCACCTGGAACTCCTGCTTCAGCAGGTGGAGGGTGTGGCAGATAATCTGCATTTCTAACAAGCTGCTGGGTAATAATGGTGCTTCTGGGTTAGCAACCTTGTATTTTCAGATTCACTGACTTGGAAAACAGATGATTATTTTACTTGGAGAATAAATTACTTTGCTGTGCTACAGAAAACAGAGTGGGGGCTTGCTAGTTTTCAACGTTCAGATTTTCGTCCTGGTATCTAAACACACTCAACAGTTTGTTTAACAAGCTCTAACACATCCCCATAGGCTTTGCACTGCCATAGGCTTGCCATACCTGAAGTAACAATCTAACCTTCCCTGGGGCTCTTGGCCAGGATTTCTGAGATCAGTGAGATCATGGCTCTTAAGTATATATGCTCCCTCTCAAATGAAGGTGAAAATGAGGAAACCATTTTAGTAGGTTCTCAGTAGGCTTAGTGAATGTCGACTCATGTTTTGGCAGATATTTCTGTGTGCATGTGTGGGTGATGCATTTGTGTGTACGCACATATGTATGCTAGATGTGCTCTTCTGTGCCTGTGCGTGTGAGGGTCAGAGGTCAATGCTGGATACCTTTTCTTTATTGCTCTCTACCTTATTATTGATACAGGGTTTCTTACTGAACCTGGAACTTCCTGTTTACATTGGCTGTCCAGAAAACCTGAGCCCCCGGTTTCTGCCCACCTCACCAAGCACTTGGGTTACAGACATGCTGCTGCATCTGGCTTCTTTCTTTATTTTTATTTTTATTTTTTGATTTTTTTGTTTGTTCTTTTTCAAGACAGGGTTCCTCAGTTGTAAATCTGGCTGTCCTGGAACGCACTCTGTAGACCAGGCTGGCCTTGAACTCACAGAGATCCACCTGCCTCTGCCTCCCTGAGTGCTGGGATTAAAGCCCTGCACACCTGGCTTCTTATGTGGATTCTGAGGATCTGAAACCAAGTCTACATGCTTGTATAGCAAGCACTTTACCCACTGAGCATCTCCTCAGCCCTACTCGGATATTTCTTTTCTTCAATGTTGATAACTTTCTGGGTTGGTATAGAAATACTTGGAGAGTAGCATGGATCATATGACTCCTGAAGGGAGTTTGCTCACAGCAAAATCTTTTTTTAAAATGTGTGTGTGTGTGTCTTTAATTTATTTGTAAGGAAAGAAAATATCAGAAGAGACAATATCAAGAGAATCTTCCTAGGTTTATGAATGCAGAGCTGTCAGTAGTACGTTCTAGAAGATGAGTTGTCCTCTTATGTCAGTGCAGTCCAGCAGTCTCTTCAGTCTAGAAGGGAAATGTAAATGCCTGTGGAACAAAAATCAGCCTGCTTGTTCTGGAAATGGACCAACTGACTGCATTTGCCATTTATTACTGTGGTAGTTTGAATGAGAATGGATCCCATAGGCTCATATACTGGAATTCTTGGTCCCCAGTTGGTGGAACCATTTGGGAAGGATTAGGTGTCGGAGGAGGTGTGTCACTGGGCGACAGTTTTGATGTTTCAAAAAGGCCTGAGACATTTCCAGAGTGTTCTTTGCTTCCTGCTTGCAGACACAGATGTGAGCTCCCAGTTGCTCCTGTTATCACTCTTTTGCTCTGCTATCATGGAGTCCAGTCCTTTGAAACCATACCTCCAAATTAAACACTTTCATGTAAAGTGGCCTTGGTCACGTTGTCCTGCCATAGCAACATGAAAGTAACTACTCCGTTTACCAGTCTTCTAAGCAGGATAACACACACTATTCTAGGAGTGAGTTCAAAAGCAGCTCTTCCAACAATCTTTATAATTTTAAGAAAGATGATGGGGGTTTCTATGAGAGAACTAACTTTCGCCCAGCCTCAGGCCCTGTACTATGATGTGCTTCACCGCCGGTCCAGACCACTGAAATAAAAGTTAAAATAAACCTTTCTTCAAATTTATATTCTCAGATTTTGTTTTTTTTGCTACGGCAACAGAAAATTGACATATACATCTATCAGAGGGTTTAGAGCCGTGTACTTACTGTACTGAACCTAGAACTAAGTTTCTACTTAATGTGCCTTCTGAACATTTTAAGGATTGTTTTCCCTCAAAACAATGGAGGATAATTAAAAAAAAAAAAGAAGTGAAGCTTATCGAATGAATGGGTGAAGTTCTTTCTTGTGACACAAAAAGTCAGTGGTTACTGTACCAGATTGTTTTGCTGTTGCTGAGACAGAAGGCCTGAGGAAAACAAGGAGGGAGGGGTTTATTTTGGCTCATAGTTTGAGGGTGAGGAAAGCCCAGGCAGGGCCGTGAGGCAGCTACTACACTGTCTGTAATAAGGAAGCAGAGGGGAATCGATGGGACCCAATTCATTCTTTTTTATTCAGTCTGGGATGCCAGTCCATAGAATGATGCTGCCTACATTTTAGGGGGAGTCTCTCCAACTCTTTCACCCAATCTAGACACTCCTCACAGACATATCCATGTGTTTCTTTCCTAGGGGATTCTAGACAAGTTAATAACCAGTGTCAATCACCAGCTGCTAAGTTGTGTTTCAGATTTCTAGGTCTGGATTCATCTAAGAGCCAAAGAGATTTTGGGTTTTGATCAGATGGCTAGCTTTACTGCTGGCTCCATCTACACATTTCTAAGTTGGAATTTGAGGATGACTGTAGTTTAAGACTTATAACTTTCAAAGGCTTCAACTTTGGAGACGTCACTGTGAACTATTTCTTTATATCTTGTAGAAACCTACAGATAGATCTCTTACAGTAAGAAAGTTGGTCCTGATTGTCATTAAGAAAGAGGATTCAGACTTCAGTCTTATTCTTTTTCTTAGTTTATATTCTCATACTATATTCTGTGGTGACTTCATTCAAGTGTCTAGATTCAAGTACATTGTTTTCATAAGGTACAGAATTTATTCTTCTGAATAAATGTCACACTGTCTGAAATGCCAGCAGATGTATTTTCGGTATTTCCTCCTCCTTTCTGTTTGGTTTACTGTTAACCCCTGTGAATACAAAAACAAACACAAAATTAAGTTGCTGAGTTTTCTAGGCTCATGAGGTTCCAAAGAGCCTTAGAAGAATTGCAAGGAGGAGGCTGCTGGGTGGTTTATTAGGCAGACACTTGGCCTGTCGCTAACCATGTTGTTTCCAAGCTACAGTTGGTATATTAGTTACTTTTAAAATTGCTTTGATAAAACACCATTACCATGTTCATGACCAGGGTCATGGAAGAAAGAGTTTATTTGGCTTGCAGTTCTAGAGGGTTAGAGTCCTTGAGGACAGAAAGGGGGGTAGCTGGTGGCAGGCATGGCAGCAGGAACAGGAAGCTAGGGTTTACATCTTGAACTGCAGGCATGAAGTAGAGTGAACTGGAAACAGCATGAGTGTTTAGACTCTCAAAGCCATCCACAGTGACACACTTCCTCCAAAAAGTTCAAACTTCCCAAGTCTCCTCAGTGACACCACCCAGGGACCATAGGTGTCCTAAGGGGGACATTATCATTCAAACTACTACACATGGCATGCTGGTAGGAAGAGGACTCTTTGGAGCTGGGGGAGATGGCTCAGTTGGTAAAGGTGCTCACCACACAAGCACGAAGATCTATAATTGCAGCACTGGGGATAGAGTCAGGGAAGAGAGGGAAGAGTCAGGAGGATTTCTGGGGCTTGCTGCCAGCCATGGCTAGCCAATCAGTGAGCTCCAGGTTCAGTGAAAGACCCTGTCTAAAAAAGGTAGAGAAGCAACTGAGGAAAACACTGCTGTCAATCTTTGACCTGTGAACCCAGGTGGCCTACATTTGTCCACATATACAGAAACATGTACACCCCTTCCCACAGGTATCTTAAAGCAATTAATTTGGTCTCTATTTAATCAGCAAATAAAATCATGCATATTTGAAGTGCAAAAATGTCGTCTTGATTAATCTATTGTACATTGTAGATATATATCAGTTCTCTCATTTAAAAAATATTTATTTTTATTTTATGTGCATTAGTGTTTTACCTGCATATGTGTCTGTGTGAGGGTGTCAGATCCCCTGGAACAGGAGTTACAGATAGTTGTGAGCTGCCATGTGGGTGCTGGGACTTGAATCCAGGTCCTCTGGAAGAGCGGCCAGTGTACTTAATAGCTGAACTGTTTCTCTAGCCCCCTAGTTCCTCTTTTTCTTTCTTTTATTTAAAAAAATCTTTTTTTGAGACAAGGTTACTCTGTTGTAACTCTGGCTGTCCTGGAACTCACTCTGTAGACCAGGCTGGCCTCAAACTCACAGAGACCCCTTGCCTCTACCTCCTAAGCACTGGGATTAAAGGCATGCGTCACCACTGCCTGCCAGTTTCTCATTTTGTAGTAAGAATTTTGATTTGTTTTTCAAGTGAACAGAACGTGTCAGAACTGATACTAAAATCTGGGTCATTTAGAAAAAGCTTACCTGCTACTGTCAACTCAAGAGCTGATAATTTGGGCATTCCTCCTTTCAATTTGAGATATTTCAACCAAAGAAACTAAGAGCTTTCTGTGGTGCCCCCCTAGGCAGTTGGACATGTCAAGATGAAGCTGAATATCTCCTTCCCAGCCACCAATTGTCAGAAACTCATTGAAATGAACAATGAACATAAACTCTGTGCTTTCTGTGAAGAGCGCATGACAACAGAAGTAGCTGATAGTGCTCTTAGAGAAGAGTGGAAGAGTTATGTGGTCTGAATCAGTGGTGGGGACCACAATTAAGGTTTTCCCAGGAAGCAAGGTATCTTGACCCATGGCAGAGTACCCTGCTGTTGAGTAAAGGCCTTACTTGTTATAGACAAAGGAGAACTGGAGAGAGGAAGTACAAATCTGTTCAAAGATGTATTGTGGGTGTCAATATGGGTTTTTCAACTCAGTTACTGTTTAAAAAATAAAAGGGAGAGAAGTATATTCCTGAACTGATAGATACTACTGGTGTCTCAGTCGTAAGTGCCCCAAAGAGCTAGAAGAATCCAAAAGCTTTTCAGTCCCTCTAAATAAGATGATGTGTTGTCAAAAAGTCCTTAACAAAGAAGGTAAAAAGCCCAGGACCAAAGCACACAAGATTCAGTGTCTTGTTACTATTTGTACCCTGCAACACGAATGTCGGTGTACTTCAGTGTCTTGTTACTATATGTACCCTGCAACACGAATGTCGGTGTACTGCTCTGAAGAAACAGCTAAGGACAATGAGAAGGAGGCTGCAGACTTTCGGACAAGAGCGTGAAGGAAGCCGAAGACAAATGCTAGGAACAGACTGCTGAGAGACGTGGGCTGTCCTCTCTGAGAGCTTCTGCTTCTGAGTCTAGTTGAAAACAAGTCAGTAAGAGTAACAAATAAATGGTCAAACCCTGACAGAAAAAGAGAAAGAAACTAAGAGTAATTCTTTTTTTAAGTTGGAATAAAAACCAACAGGAAACTTCAGGACATTCCAGTTCTATTAGTTGTTATAATGATACAACAGAGTAGCATTTTAGGTATTGCAACTGCAACACAAAAGAGTATTAAGTATTAGATATAATACTTAAGAAAATCCCTATATTTTCTTTTGGCAGTCATTTTATTTGATTTTTTTCCCAAAACAGAGTCTTACTCTATAGCCAAGGCTGGTCTTTGACTCATAGCAACTCTTCTGCCTCAGCCTCCTGAGTGCCAGGAATACAAACATTCCCACCACACAGCTAATCCTATGTATAGAAACCTTAAGCTATTAAGAGAAGCTTTACAACTCTTTTTGTTTAATGCTATGTCTGCTTTCAGCTAATTTTTTGTTTGTTTGTTTTCAAGACAGGGTTTCTCTGTTGTAACTCTGGCTGTCCTGGAACTCATTCTGTAGACCAGGCTGACCTCAAACTCACAGAGATCCATCTGCCTCTGCCTCCCAAGTGCTGGGATTAAAGGCATGTGCCATCACCACCCCACTACTTTTAGCTAATATTTGTAAGAGCCAGTATTATTCCTCCTCAGTAACTATATTTTCTTGTTTCCTCCAAGGGTCATGTGAAAGACTGTACAATTCAGAAAAGTTATTTCTACAGTGAAATGTTTAAATCAACCCAAGTCTCTTCCTCACATCTAGGCCGTATCTAGGACACATCTGGACAGTTGGAAACAGCCGAATTTGATTGACTTTTCCGGGCTTTAGAACATTCAGTAAATAAAAGAATAAGGAACTTGTCCTAATCACATGTGTTTTTAAGAATTCAACAGCATCTCTTTGGTGCTGGCACGGCCATAGCATGGCCCTTGTTTCTTGCCCCGTGTTCCTGTCAGACATTCCCCATGCTGGCAGACAGGGCTAGCTTTCAAAGGGTGTGGTTTTTGAGGTTGCCACATGCCTTGCCATGGCTTAAAATATCTCTCTCTCTGGCTGCCAGATGGCCCAAGGAGTCACCAAACTCAGGATCCAGTGGCTTTAGAGACTTCTTGGTGCCTTAGGACTAGAACTCTTTCAGGGTCCTTCTTATATTTCCATTTTTACACATCTGGACCCTCTTAAGCCTTTAACCAGGACCATGCTCTCCTCTCCCTCCCCTTGTGTGTGAAAGCAGAGGGTAAGTATTAATTTTGGGCACAGAAAGAGAATGTTGACTGTTGCCAGTTCCCTGAGAACACTAATTTTAACTACACTCCAAAAGAAACTCTTTCTTTTTCAGGCTAAATTCTTTGGATTCTGTATATACAGGAGGCAAGAAAAACTTCATAGGGGAGCAATTCTGGGAGCCTACAAGTAGACCTGCTTCATGTGGCTACCTGGCAAGAGTAGAGGAAGCAATCTTAGACATACCTGTTGGGGTCAATTCTTCCCTGGGTACAGATGCATAAAACGCAATTCATTTCTAGTTATCGAATGACAATGCCTGGGGCGATTAGGGAAAACAATCTTGAAAGAAAAGGCAAATGATATTATTTGGGGAGGGAAATAATTTTCTATTAATTGAATGTAAGAATGAGATAAATTGGGTTTAAAAGGAGGAAAATAAATATACTGTAAAGGAGAGTTTTTCATCAACTCTTTCCTGAGCGCTTAGTATGCATGAGAAATAGTTTCAGGCTCTGGAAATACAATAATCAAGAGACTAGAGACATTCTTTGTCCTCATGGGCTTCCTACCTAGTGGAAGGGATCAGCTAGCTATCTAGCCTAGTGTGTGTGTGTGTGTGTGTGTGTGCACAATGGGATCAGTGGAGATATTTCTGAGTGATGCTTAATTAAGACCTTAAAGGGATTAGATGAACAAAGCTCTTGAGTTAGTTTGGCTTTGTCTTAGGGTTGCCATTGCTATAATGGGACACCATGGCCAAGAGTAAGCTGAGGAGGAAAGGGTTTACCTGACTTAAACTTCCACGTTGTAGCCTACCTCTGAAGGAAGAGGATACAGGAACTCAAACAGGACAGGAACTTGGAGGCAGGAGCTGATGTAAAGGCCAGAGAGGAGTGCTCTTTATTGGTTTGCTCCCCATGGCTTGCTCAGTCTGCTTTCTTATAGAACCCAGGACCATTGGCCCAGGGATGGCCCTACCCACAATCGGCCAGGCCCTCCCCAATCAATTACTAATTAAGAAAATGCCCTACAGGCTTGCCTACAGACTAATCTGATGGAGGCATTTTCTTAATTGAAGTTCCCTCCTCTGCAATGACTTTGAAACTGCCTCCTGGGAAGTCTGTTCTCTCAGTCTGCTCTTCCTCTCTGCCCAAGACCTCCCAGCCTGGTTAGTTCCTGCCTACACCACTTCCTCTCTGAAGCAAAGCGATTGACATGCTAGGCTTAGCTGACAGAAAGCACAGATTGACACAGATGAGAAAAAGTAATAGATATTTTCACAGTATCTTTGCATTGAGAAGAGAGTCATGTCAAAACATCTTTCCTCCCACTGAATTTATACAATTTTTCTAACTAAGTCTCTTGAGCATCTAGTATGTATAGACCTTTGTGGGGCTGTCCTAGAGCTGCGAGGGGGTTGAAATGTGCTTTAAACCCCAGAATTCTTACCCTGAGAGTAGAAGGCATTCGACTGCTCCCCTTTCTGGCTCTGACAAAACCCAGCTAAATTCTAATGTTGCCTTGCTTCACAGCATGCCTTTTCAAAGGAATATGGCCTGGTTGGTGCTTATTTGATTGCTGTGGCTGGAGGGCCTTGGGCTGGGCCCGGTTTCTGATAAGAAGTTTTCCTCTTGCCCCTGCGAGACCACTCCCTATTCAGGAGAGGCTTTTCCAGAACTTTGACCCTTAGAATGACGATAGTCCTTCCACATGCTAATGGATCTGCCCCAGTATCCCTGTCTTAACCAATGGGCCCTGTCTCTGGGTGCAAGGACCTTTCCCCCTCTTTCCCCTATAAATGTAACTACCCTTGCTTCATAAACTGAGCAGTTCCACTGTCACGGTCTCCCAGAATTCTATTTCCAGAGTGGCTCTCAACCTCCTACTGAAGACTTGCCGGGACAGATGGACCCTCCCACCCCCACCCCCCTGCACTTTCTTCCCTGAAGCACTTCATGGGGAGGAGAGTGGACAAGGGAATCCACAGGCCTTGTGTTTACCACAGGCTGTGTTGGTGAGTAGATTCCACAAGGTTCTGGTTCTTATGGAGCATATAGTGTGAAGGAAGAAAATTTTATATATTAACTTATAAATACACAAATTCTGATTCTGCCAAAAGAAACAATGTAGGTACAAATACCAAAATAAAATATTTTAGCTGAGAATGGCAGGAATATCAAAGGTTTTGTTGCGTTTTTTGGATACCTATAAGGACTATATCTTGTATTTATATGATTCTTCTCTCTTATTCTCCTACAATAACTAATATTTATATCCAAGATACATATTTTCTATTGGGAAAGGGACATAAAACAATGCTTTAAAAAAGATATTTTAGTTTCCTGACCTGGCTCAATTGCTAATAGCAAGACCCATTTTTTTGGTAAATAAATACCAGTTAATCATAACTGGTATTCAGAGTTCCTCCATAGCTGTTTTCCAGCTGTCCTGATATTATCTAGTGCTTCAGACCCATTTTTTTTTATGGATATTTTGGAGGTCTGATAGTGCCAACACCTGTAATGAGGAATGTTATTCCTGCACATTGAAAGCCAAGAAGGACAAGCCAAAGTAGAAAAATGAGCATCAAGAATTTTCTCTGCTCTCCAAACGTCAGGGAGATTACTGTTGGAAGCTTGTTAATTATACACAGAATAGACGTTTTTTGGTCTAGTTACAGATACAAGAAAATAACTTGAAGTAACTTCTCAGTATAGAGTATGAACACTAGAGGAACAAGCTGACCTTTCTAATACAACAGAACAATATACCACTACTACACTGGCGTTTCATGGTGCTTTAGAATTTCAGGATATAAGACAGAAGCCATGTCTCCTCTCCTCCTCCTCTCCTCCTCCTCTTCTCTCCTCTCTCTCTCTTTCTCCTTTCTTTCTCTCTTTCATTCTCTCTCTTTCTTTCCTTCCTTCATTTCTTCCTTCCATATTTCTTCTGAATGGTTTCATGTAGACATCTGAACCACGATGCTATTATTAATAACACATACGCTATCGACAGTGGAGCGGGATGGGGGTGAGATGGTACAACAATTCTAGGCAATGCTATTCACAGATGCTTTTATTTCTCAGGTTAAAGAAACTGCTAATAATTAGAAAAATAAAAGATTGCTTGCTATAATGGCTTAATCTCATACTTTAGGAAATGGAGGTACGATTTCCTTAGTTCTAGTCTGGTGTTAGGGCACACATCATTTTAATGAAAAACATGAACTCAGTTGTTACAAATAAAGATAGCAAGGTAAGAAAGACAGATTAAAGAAATTAAATGAGGCACCAAGAGAAGAGCTTAACTGTTAAAGCAGATACTTCCCCAAAAGAGCGCCCCATCTGCACATAACTTGCCAGCCACAGCTAACAGTTGAATGCAGGATATACTTCCTTTGCTTTATCTAACCATGCATTCTCAACAGAGGAAAAATAACTACCCCCAGGTGTGAGAGATGGTTATGTATGTGTAAAATTACTTTTTAATATATAAAACCTGGATACATGTATAATGCATAAGCAAGTACACAGCATAACTATGGTATTAAAAATCCATAGGGTGGCTCTTTAATCTTAAGGAACTGGATACTTATGCAATAGCATCAACTAAGAAATGACAGTATGGGATGAAGCCAAAATATTAACATGGTTGAAAAATGATAGTGAGGCTTGGGGCAAATAAATAGGTTCCTCAAGAAATATAGGCCAGATTCTCACAACTAGAAGCAGCAGTAGGAGGAGGTAAAGCCTCTTGCAGCTGCATAGCATCTACAGTTTTCTTGTGTACAAATGACCAATAGATACTCTCTCCATTCCTCTTACTTTATTGTCTTGCTAAGTTAATGAAGTTTATCTATACCTGTAATATACTTAGGCTGGGGCACATGGCACTTTGAACACTCTATGTTGGTGGGTAACTCACTACTATATGCTATACTTCTGATCTCTTCAGTTCACCTGAAGCCAATAGGTGGAAGCCAAACTATCCTGCTTATGATTGATTAATTTAGGTTGCAGGGAAGAGCTCAGTGAAGACCTGAGAATTTGCCAGCAGGACCCAGAATTCATATCTTTCCTGCATAGACCCAGAGACAGCACCAAACCATGTGGAGAGAGTCAGCTCCTGACAGAAAGTAGAGAATGTTTGTTTTCCATTGTGGAGGAAAAGTGTAGGTCTGTCCATTAGGATAAAGCTGGGAGTGTGGGGTTTGGGATGTATCCTGTGAGGGCATCTTATGCCTAGGAGGAAATGGCTGAAGTTGGGCCACATGTGCCTTGTTAGTCTTCTCTAAAGTACCCAGCAAAGAAGCCCTACTACCACACTGTAGCAGACAAGCTGGGGACATTGGGGAAGATTGTCTTTCCCCTCATTTTCTCATGCTTTCAGGAGTTGGGCACAGTGTGGATGGGAACACACAGATGTGTGGTTTTGCTCTAAGTGAGAACACTCACAGTTTGCTGAAGATGATCTTTAATAAGGAAGGGGGTGTTTGTCATTCATTTATAACAAAGTTTTCACAGCTGACATTTTAATGACTTATTATTAACTTGGCTTTGCAGATGGTAAAACAGAAGCTTGGCAAAGTTAAGGAGCTTGCTCAGGGTCACAGAAACTAGTTAGCGGCAGAGCTAGGATTCAAATCCAGACAGTTTGGCTCCAGAGCTAGTGTTCTTAACTCCTTCCCATGTCACAGGCCTGTGAACAAATAATTACAGTGTAATGAATGAGGTAAGTGCTAATGGAGGGCTGTACAGAGCAGAGGAAGGAGTGACTAAACAGGTCTGAGTGTCAGCCATTTGTACAAATTCCCTTGCCACTGCCAGAAATGAGCACAGCAGAGTCTTTTTAGGACATATGTTATTATTACTTAGGCATAGCTTCAGATATGGAGGTCAAATCATGCTTCCCCTCTCATGCATAACAACACTTAAAATAATTTCTTCCTGATATCCTGGATCCCCTCCAAGAGTTTTGTTCCAGCTTCTGGACAAGGCTGAAACAGGAAAAGGATGTGCTCATGTTTCCTGACTGAAGACCTAAGTTGAAATTTGGAATAGTTTTGTAATTAAAATATCGTTAAGGTACTACGGTATGTGTATGCATTATCTGTGTAATAACAATAATAGCTTAGTTGCTGTATATCATGATTTCTGCTAATAGCACAGAAACAAATTCACTTCTCTGTCCCATCCCTCTAAGGAAGAACTTGTTTCAGTGTGGTTCCCATTACTGGTTTGTCTCTCAGTCTATCTTTAATATATCGAATATCCATATATTGGTTCTTATATTACTTGATATTAGAGTATCATTAAGTCTATTTGGCCAATGTGGACATTAAGCAGGTGCTGTTCACTGCTGCCAAGTGATGGCCTATTCATGCCAGGATATTAAGCACATCCTGTAGTTTGGTGTAAACACCAGGTGGGATTCTAATCCACTCAGCACAGAGCCCTTGTTCATTCCTTCTTGGTGAATGAAAATCTGTGGGAAGTCCCTGTCAGAAATTCTCTATACCTTTAGAAGTCAGCAAGTTTCATTCCCAAATGATGCAAGAAGAGAACTGACCCAGTTAACCCCCAAGCCTCCTCTGTATATAACGTTTTCTTGGAACAACTCCAGAAGCTCTCAGGGAAGTCCCAAGCTGACACGTAGGTCCTTTCTTGTGCTAGTCTACCCTCTTTCGAGTTTGGCATTCTTTTTTCTTTCCAAAGTTGAAATTACCTGGGAGTCAAGTCCCTGACTCATTACTGGATTATTCTCCTATTATGGATAGGGGAAGACAAAATCAAACACGGGGACCCTCAAAACTATGGGAGGAATAGCTGGGTATTGCGGTCATCAAGGTAGTCTTTGGTTTATAGGATCATAGGAGGGAGGAGAGCCTGCTTATACATTTGACCAGGTGTTGTCTCACAGTTGCACACAGGAACTGCAGCTCTGTTCCTTAGGACCTTTCACTCCTTAGCATGCCAGTATATCAAACTAGCACAGAGGGTCTGTAAGTAGAGTAATTTGGGAGGGTTGTATACAATAGCTTTGCAAGACAAGAGGTTACGACTTCTGATAACTTATCCATCATTAAATGAAACAATCCGAAAATTGACAAGTGTGGCAAACTTTTGGCTGTCTTCTCCCATTGATTTCCTTTTTACTTATAGTCACAGAATTTTGAGCATGCAAATAGGAACGACCATGAAACTGTTGGTCATGTGACTAAACTTTGGTCAATAGGACATAAGCAGAAATGATGCAATTTCTGGGTTGTGACCTGAAAGAGAAGGGCATCTCAAGTTGACCTTTTGAATCCCGAGCTTCTCAATTGCAGACTGTTGTATGAGGTAGGAAAACACATCCAGTGTCTTTAGCTCCTATCAGTATGGGTGTCTGTCAGGTAGTCCTGACAGGCTTTTATCCCAAGGTAGTGACTTGGGAACTCAGTAGAACAGGGTCAGCTTCATCTGGGACCATGGCCACATCACTTCAGCTCTTCTGGTTTTCAAAGGTAGCCTGATTTCTCTTACAGACACGTTGCTTGGACTCTTCATGGCTTCCATTAGATTGCTGCCTTTTGGGGATTCTATAGTGAAAGAAAGGCCTCAGAACGAGGGGTGGAGACATTGACTCTTCACCTAGACTCAAAAGCTCTGTTCCAAACAGTCACTCTTAGAGCCGTTGCTGCATTTCTTTGGCACACCCTAGGATGGATGTCTGAAAGAACAGGGCTGATTCTCAGCCATGACTACAGTGTTTGAATTTGTTGCTAGGATATCTGTTGAATTTCCAAATTCTATCTTAGGAAAGACATATAATTTTTCTTTGATGCTACATTCTTCTTTAGGCAGAAATACAAGGAAACCACTGTCTGTGGTGCATTCTGGCAGAACTCTGAAGTGCGGCCTGGCTCTGGGAGCCCACAATCCGAGAATAAGGCACCATTTACGTACAAAATTGTTGGATTTGGAAGGATACTTGGTTTGGTGTGTTCACGAAGCCACTGACTTACAGAGTCAAAGAGCTTATTTTTCAAGCAAGTATATTTCACTGTTTATGGGAGACTACCAAAATAATTATTTCCTGTGTGGGTCAGCAGAAGTGAGGTAATCTCAAGGAAAATGTTCCATTGTGCTTACTGGGCTGGGTGGGGCAGCGACTCAAGACATCCCTTAAAGGGACAGTCATTGTATTAAATAATGAAGTCTGGTTCATATGTCTATGGGACAGAAGTTCATTTTTCTTTTTTATGCTTTCAGGATCTCATGAGAGACAACAAATGTGAGTGTACACATATATTTGCACAGTCTCACTCATTCTTCTGTGGGTGCACTTATAAAGTGGGCTCATCTACATAGTGTATAGATGTTTTAGAAAGATAATTCTATATAAGCCAGGATACAACAGGTCCTGCTTCCATTAAATTTGGAAGGAGAAACTTACCCTGTACTTTTCTGCCTTGGGCCACTTGAAATGTTTTATTGCCTTTATCTTCCCAGCCTACACTAAAGGGCCTATAGTAACCTCATTAACCATTTTTGGATGAATGAATGGTTTGCCAAGGAAGTAGATTCCAGTGAAATTTCTACTTCCATTCTGACTTGACTGAAAAATCACCTTGCAGGTCAGGACAAAATTTTGCCTCAGGTGACAAACTTCATTATTCCAGAGATTAAGTAGCTCTATGCTTCATATAGACATCTTTCTAAGAATCAGAGAAGTAGGCTCATGATTACCCACACTGTGTAAGATTGGAACAGCATGTAAAGTGATTATTGAAGTTGGAGTAACAGTTGACAGACCATCAAGCTAAATCAAGTAGGATTCCACTTCTGGTCCATATACTAGAGGGATGATTTTGGATATACATTGCCTGATACTCTCCATTCTGCTTACCTTCCTCAACTGCTAACCTATCAGAACTTAGATTATAGATTACAGTTCATAGAGCTTCATACTAAAATAGAGAATGTTCAGTAATTTCCAATTTTTTGTGGAGTGCCTATTAGGTGCAGGCAAGTATTAGTGCTGGAATGTAAAAGTAAACAAATCAGGCATGGTTCTTGTCCATTAGAAATTTAGCCTCTAACAGAGGAGATAAACACAGACCAAAAAATACATGAAATAATTATAATTTGCATTCATTTATGAAAAGCAAATTGTATATTGAGGTAGGAAATAAATGGAAATTCACAAGCTTGTAAAAATGACTGTCAGGGTGAGATGTACTCATCGATGCAATAGTGGCATGACTATTATAGTGGTTACCAGATGTTTCCTAATTGGATTTGAGGCTTGTTCCTCAGGCGAGAATTAATGCCAGGTACTGTAAACTTGGTTAAAAGCCCATGGCTGGGAGGAGGCTTAGGGATAATCTACAACTGTTAAGTGGACAATGTGGTCAAACTGCCTTCTAAATGTCTATGTTTATGCCTATAGAGCGGTGCCGCTCTCAGCCTTGGTCAGAGAAGTTTCTCTGTTAATTGAGCAATGGTTAATTCAGAGACTCAAAGTTGGTTCAGGCACTGAAAATAAGTGACTTTCCAGTGTTTGGTTCTAAATGGGACACCTAGATCACTCGCTCCAAGGATATGTGAACATTTCAGAAGCAGGGGGAGGGGGATTTAGAAAGAATAAAGTGCTGTCTTGTGGATATGACATGGTCACAGTACTCATGAATTAAGCAGCTGCAGTTACTTGCACAAGACCTGAACAAGATGGGAATCATCACATTATATCATGAGGCCTCACATTTCCCTGAGGAGTCATTAGCAATCAATGGTTGAGAGGAATGGGAGACTCATTTTCTTCAGTGGTGTAGCCACTGTTAGGTTAACCACACTCCAGTAAATACACCCACCCTGTGCTCATGAAAGCAATCCTAATTAGACTCAATGAGTCACATCCTCTACCCTACAAAAACTAGCAAAATACATGGACATAGGAGGGAGACTTGTTGAGAAGAAGAGATCCAACAGAAATGGCAGGAGGTATAAGAAGGTGTAATGGGCAGGAAATATGAGACGATGTGATGGGTGAATGTGAATGTCCAATTGCTGTAACAAACACCATGTCCAAAAGCAACTTTTGAAAGAAAGGGTTTATTTCATCTAACAACTTATAGTCATTGTGAAGGAAACCAGAGCAGGAATTCAGGACAGGGACCACAGACAGGAACTGAAGCTGAGCCATAGTGGAGTGCTGCTCACTGCTTGCTCCTCATGGCTTGCTCAGTCTGTCTTCTAGAACTTAGGATCACCTGCTTAGGTGTGGCACCACCCACAGTGGGCTGGGCCCTTCCGCATCAATTATTAACCAAGAAAATGCCCCATAGACTTTCCTACAGGCAATCTGGTAGAAGTATTTCTTTCAAATGAGGTTCCATTTTCCTGGAATACTCTAGCAAATGTCAAGTCAACAAAGAAAACTAACCAGCACAGTGAAAGAGACCCAAACCATTGTATACACATATGAAAGTGTCAAAGAATAATACATTTTTTAAATGAAGGAAAACAAGTTAAAAGAAGAAAATGTTAAAAAAAAAAAAGTCAAGAGAGGATACAAGCGTCAGGGAGATGAAAGGGAAAGACATGTCAAAGAGAGGAAGAAACTCATGTTAATGACCCCAGGACTAAGAAGAACTGATGTTTCAGAGGAGAAAGCAGAAAGAAACACAATGTCAGGAGTCTCCTGTGGTATGATGTGGGTGTGTGTGTCCTGACTGTCAGAAGTCTTCCAAGGATGTTTAGATCTATTCACAGGACAAGATATGCAAAGGTATGTGTCGAATGTGTAAAAGAAGTTGGGGGTTTTACTTTCATATCTAGAACAAGAATTGTTTGTGCTGTAGCAATGGCTCAATGGTTAAGAATGTTTGCCATTCTTACAGAGGACCCGAGTTCAGTTTCCAGTACCCATATTGGCTGGCTCACAGGTGTCTGTAACCCCAGCTCCAGGTGATCCAACAGTCCCTTCTGGCCTCCATGAGCACTCCCACACACACACATACACATAAAAGTAAAAAATAAACAACAAACTGAAAAAGAGTTCTGAGCTTGAGTAAAGTCCTCCCACTATGGATTTAAGGAGTAATAGTGGTCAGAATGTAAAGTTGTACTTCATCTAAAATGCAAGAAGAAACAAATATGAGACAAGTGAACTGGTGGAGCTTGTGATTCTGGACCAAGCATCAAAACTATGGTAGGAGTCACCATTCACATTCAGCCTGTAGTTGGAACTGGAGCCTTACAAGAATACTGAGGCTGAAGTGCATAATGTTATTTACACTGTCTGTTTTGTGATCTTTTAGTATGAAAACCATCTGGGAGAATCATCTCTTATGGATGTCATTAAGATGCTTTCAAATTCCAGTCCTGAGATGATACAGTACTTGGTGTGTGTGCGTGAGTGTGTGTTTATTATCCATATGTAGGTAGATGAGTTATTGATGGTTGTCAGATGTTCTGTCTTACCCAGGGCTTTTTAGCTAGGGATCTATATAAACTTGGTTGGGAGGAAAATTACATCTTCATTTTCACTATGCTCTCTAACTGAAATTTAACACTGCAATGATATATTTAGGCAACGAACCACAGTAATTTTAGCTTAACTTGTGACTTTGTCATCAGTAGAAATCACAGATATTTTCTTACCACATTATGTTTGGTGCAAAATATTCCTTTGAAAAAAATTAAAGCCAGGTGTTGAGGTGTACACCTTTGATCCTAGCACTTGGGTGGGTTCCAAGCTGAACGGCACTATAGTGTGAAACCCTGTATCAGAATACTAGAAGGGGGTCTGGGGATGTAACTCAATGTCAAAGTACTTTAGTATGCATGAGGTCTGAGGTTTGATCCTCAGAAATACACACTGACACCTACTCACACACCCACCAAACTAACCCCATAGCATTAACCCCTCCCTCAAATATTTGAATACTGTTTTTGTTTTAGTTTGCTTGTTTGACTGGTCGATTTTTTTTTTTTTTTTCAGACAGGGTTTCTCTGTGTAGCCCTGGCTGTTTTGGAACTCACTTTGTAGACCAGGCTGGCCTTGAACTCAGAGGTCTGCTTGTTTCTGCCTCCTAAGTGTTGGAACTAAAAGCTTGTCCCACCATGCTTGGTTGCTGAAAAGTGTGTTTTAATAGGTTAGGTGGGATTTTGATTTTGCAATCACGTGTTTTTTTTATACATTTCAAAAAATATTGAGTTGAGGCTTTCAGATGCGTCAAGGGGTCCTGGACACAAAAAAGGTTATATTTTATTACTGGGATGTAAAAGGAGTGCTGCGTTTTCAACAAGTCTCATTTTCATATCCACTTTTATATGATATATTACTTCAGTTTGGGTAGCAAAAAAGGAAGACTCAGGAAGTAATTGTGGAAGCCTTGTTTGCACAGATACACCACATGTTTTGTCCAGTTTAGACCAATTTAGAGATGGATTTCCAAGAATTAGTAAGAGCAGTTGATTTAGAGATTAGAGTTGAGAGACAGTGCCTATAATCTTGGGTACAAATTGTACATTTCACAAATGTTCCCTAAAGTAGTGATCTGACAAAAAAAAATGGACATTATTATTTATTTATTTCTGAAACTATGACCTCCAGGACTTGGACAAAGTCCAGTAGTCAACCAGAGCCCTCCCAGTCCTATTGAGCTGAAGCCTCAGAGTCCGCAGGGACCACATCTGAAGGCATAGTGCAAATCATTATTCAGTCTGCCACTTCCCACTGCTCAGCCACCTTACAGATGCTATTTTTAGGAAGTCTGAATTTCTCAGCAGAGACAGCAACAATAGCAAGCCTGAGAGGTTAGTTGAACATCTGAGGTGGCACCCTGAGTTAAGCACTATATTCTCACTGTCTCTGCTGAAATGAAAATGCTTCTACTTCTGCATTTTGGAGGGAGGGAGAAGAGATGGGAGAAATGTTTGGTCATATCACCAAAAACTTTAAAAACTGAATGCAAAAATTAACAGAATATTACCCACCATCAGGCACACTGTATGAGCTAACCTACCTCCTTCCCTCCCTCCCTCCCTTCCTCCCTCCCACCCTTCCTCCCTCCCTCTCTCCCTCCCTCCCTCCCTCCCTCCCTCCCTCCCTTCCTTCCTTCCTTCCTTCCTTCCTTCCTTCCTTCCTTCCTTCCTTCCTTCCTTCCTTCCATCCATCTTTCTTCCTATCAGGTCTCATGTAGCCCAGGCTGACCTTGAACTCATGGTCTTCAGGAGTATAGGAATTCCAAATGTGTGCCACAACATCAGGTGCTAAAGTGATGGTTTCCAACAAGTCTACTCCTGTCAGTTCATACACCCTAGTGGAAGCTCCTTCCAAAGCTGTGATTTAATGACAAAGAGCAAGAAGTCAAGGCATTCATCAGCTTCCCCTAGATCACAATTTCAGAGCTGGGGGAAGTGTGCCTGACTGCTCTGTGGATGTTTCCATCTCTCATTTATAAAATAGACTAAAATCTCCCTCATGATGTTTTCCTGAAATAATATGGGTGAACTGGAAAAGTGCCTGGTTAATGTTTGTCTATCTGTGGCTTCTGTTTTCCTAGACAAGGAACACTAAGACATTGGCTTGTGTTCTGGGCCATTTCCTTTCTTTCCTTGTTCCCCACCCCCCCAGAGGATTATCTGCCTCTCAGGTCTTCAGTTTTCCTCCCTGATATATTTTGAAATCTTACTGTTGTCTCTCTTAACTTAAACAATCCCTCCCACTGTTTCACATCTCCCCTGGCTTCTTGTTTCCCATCCCCACCTTTGGGGCCAATCTTTCTCTGAACCACATGCCAGCTTAGTGGTAAAGACTCTATCCCTGAAGGCAGTGCCTGTGGTTTCCCAGCAATGCCAGTGGCTGATAGATAAACGTGTTGAATTCTGGGATGCCTGCTGTGGCCACAGGGCTCAGTCACATTCTTAAGCAGTTTTTCTCAGCGATGGTTCTGTGCCCATCTACCTGACTCCCTTGCCTTTCTTAGTCTTTCTGACTTGATTTAAAACTCAATTAGCAAGTGGAAGACAGTAATTTGTTATCCTTTCTGAACCTCAACAATGGAAAAAAATGCCAAGATTTAAGGGACAGGTGGGAAGGAACAGTTTGCAATCTGACCTGAGTTCATGGCTTGTCCTGAGCTGGGGGGTCCCCTGAGTGCCACTGCCGAAGCCCTGCCTGCCCCTTCCCATGCTATGAGAGCTCAGAAATCATGTTGGACACAGAGCTTAAGGCAATTGATATCAGTCATATGAAGCTGACATGGGAGATTAAACTGTTTTAAATACTGGATCTACGACGCTGATACCCTGTAAATCTGTGACAGCAAAGCAGGTGTGTGCTGTGCCATATTGCAAGGCTTCTACATTGAACTCAGTTCAGAGAGTAAGCTCTAAGCATGGCATGAAGACCCATGGTGACTAGCCTGCCAAGTCCAGGCCTTCCTCAGTGTCTTTTCATTGAATGGAACTCTTTGTGGGTCTATAGGCAGCCCATGCAGCATTAGGCTTTTGTCAGTAGTGTGTGTGTGTGTGTATATATATATATATATATATATATATATATATACACTGTCCCTGGGAAGTAAGCTCCCTTCCTGATTGTGATCTAGACAGTTCTGCTTATTCTCCAAATCAGTGATCCTGCCTACCAAGGTTAGGTTAGGGCTTTTTTTTGTTTTTTCAATGTTTCTTCAACACTTAAATTCTTTGGGGATAAGGTAATTTCCTTAATCTTCCTTGGATGAATTTTGTACCAGTTTGTTGAGTGAATGAATGCTTTTTGAAGGTGACTTATGTTACTTATAGACATTTCTAGTCTTATTTTGTTTAGAAGTCAGCTACACAACTGTACTTTTTTTCAATTTTTACAATTTGGTTTTTAACAATTTGGTTCAACAAAGGTAAGTAAATGTCACAGTATGAACAATAGCAGGAGAAATCAGCCCAGAGCCAACTCCTGAGAGGATGAGATTTCCCCATATTACTAGTTTCTGTCCTGAGTCTTTAATGAGCAGAATGATGAGCTTTGTGCCAGGCATTCCAAATCTAGGAAGTCTGGAATATCACAGAAGCTACACTCTGTGAGCGCAAAAGCAGTCTGTAATTTTTCTCAAGGCAATATGTAAAAAATACCAAATGTACTGTTAATATTATGGATGTTTCTAGGTGAATTCTTAGATAAATACTAGATTCATCTGGACCTTGCCTTAGGTCTTAATAGTCTTCTCCTGATCTTTTTCTTCCTTGTGCTTTCTTTTTTGAGACAGGGTCTCATCTTGTAGCTCAGGCTGGCCACAAACTGATTGTATAGCCCAGGCTGGCACTCAAACTCTTGCTCTACCTGTCTTAGCTTTCCAATAGCTTCTTTATTCTCTCATGTTACCATTTGGCTCCCTTTTCCATTCCCAAGTACCTTTTCTTTCTATTTCTAGAAGAAAGCACATAATTTCAACGTCATCATGTGTACCTACGAGAAGTTAGTAAAGACTGTGTGTGTGTCTAAATATGAATAAGTCCGAACAATTTGGAAGAAAAGAATACTGCTCTTTCTAGAAAAATTGAGCATTAAAATTTTGAAATGTTTCTAGCTTTATCCTACATCCCACATATAGAAAATGCTTCATAAACTATAGCATGAGTATAGCCATAAATATAAGTATAATTATTAGAAATAGGATCCAGTTCTTAAAAGCAGGTTGAATTATGCCACAATCAAGGCAAGTGGGGAGAGTGAACTGCCCTGGCCCTGCATTCTCCATAGGAAGTAGAGATTGTATATATTAGCTGGAGTTCATCCAAGCTGCTTTTGGGACAAACAGGATAATGTGTTCGGAACAAGGGTCAACAGCTGTTACTCTTCTGTGACATTCCGGAAAGTGGACAGATGTATTCGGATTGACCTTCCTTATTCAGTGAGTGTGGGAACTTGTGGGAAAGGGTAAGAGACAGAGAGCCACAGCAAAGCGGGGAGGAGGAACAGATTCCCGTGGGGATCAGTAACATGAGTGGCCACAGAGAGCAACATTGAAGTTAGCAGCTTTGTTTCCTGGGGGTGCCGCTTTAACCAGTGCGCCGAGAGGATGAAGGGCTGTAAAAATTGTAGCAGACGGGGAGGAAACCCAAGCATGACTGTTTTCCCAAGACTCTGGACAGGATTGCAGTTCCTGAAGAGGTCAGAGGTGGCCTCTTATCATCCCTACTGATTGCACCGGCAGGGATAGAAGAGGGTCAAGTCAGGTTCAATACAAGACATAGAGTGAAATACATTCCTTACCTTGCCTTCCCACCCTCAGTTATATTTAATTACCATTCAGGTCTCCAGAAAATATCCAAATATCTCAGGGTTAAAAAAATGGGAAATCAGCCAGACACAGGACGTTTACTGCCATGTCTTTAGCAGGACTTCAGTGAAACCAATAGATTTTCAGAAATACAGAATTTTGGGAACAGTCAACTGCTTCACTAATAACCATCTTCTTAGCAAACAATGTGAGATATATAAGTTTGCCCTGTTGTAATGGCTAGCTGGAGTCAGATGGCAGCACACTTCCTCCATGCTCATGATGCCACACCCCCTTTGCTTTCTTCAGATTGACAAGCACATGAACCTTTTGTCAGAGCCCTGTTGTCTGGGCTCATGGTATGTCTGCCTTGCTGACTGTATGTGAGTTCCTTGTCTGGTTAGGATAACTTCCTTTAAGATGATATCAAGACTGTACAGCTTTGCATTCTCTGCTGCTGGGGTCTGCCTGAAGATAAGGTCAGCGTGGAAGTGCTGAGAACCACACCCTCCCGATTAAAGAAGACTTCGGAGTCACATTTAGCAGAATGAAACAAACTAAGACAGCTGCTTAGAGTTGCATTGTGGGAACACTACTTAACTACTCTGCACTTTGTTTCCTTAACCATAAAATGGAGATAATGATGATCTCAACCTCCTGGGGTTATAGTGAGGATTAAGAGAGATGAAGCAAGCACAGTGCTTAGCACAATGCGGCTGGAAGACTCTAATAAATTTTAGCTACAGCTTTTATAACTTAGTGATAAGCCCACCTCACGAAGTGCTCGAAGATCTTTAATAATTGCTCTAAGAAAAATTTCGCAAATATATTTCCATGTAATTCTTGATAAAAATCTTGTTAAGTTGTTCTTGCAAAAGTTTTTAATACTTGCTTACTCGGCAGGAGTATATGATCAATGTAGCAGCATTTTCTTAGCTTTCATTTCTTTAGGGCTTAGCATAATTTTCTTTGTGACTTTGGTCCTCCTGGATTGTGATAATATGTACGGATTTCTTAACTTCACTGTTGTAAAACAAAACAAAACACTAGTAGCTGGCATGATAGTATAAAGCTCAAAGACAGAATGTCTGGTTTCGTTATTTTCCTACAACCATCATGGGAGCATTCAAACCTCTGTAAGGAGGAGCTGTGGGGAGAATTAGAAATGAAAATGAATAGCAAGTTTCCAGCTGGAACCCTTGTCAAAGATGCTTTATCCTGGTTGGCTTGCTCTGTGTTCCAGTAGCAAGCTATAAGTCTTCTTATTGATAACTTGCAGCTTGACAACTATAATTTGTAGAAGCTTTGTAGTTTAGTTTATACCTCAACATGTTAAAACAGCAAGAGTGTCCAATAAGGAGAAACACGGTGCTAATTTCATAAGCAGAGTTCTGGCCATACCCATCCTGTGTAGTAAAGTGAATTCACCTAAGTAGATCACACGAACATTCAATGATCTGTTCTGACTGATCCAAAAAACATTTATTCAGCTTTTCAAGCAGTGTGAAATAGAGATTAAATCTATCTCTATCCTTAAGAGTGGAGGGAAGGCCCACACTATGTGGTATATGAGCAACTTATTGGAGTGAGATATTTTCATCTCTATTTTATATAAGAGGAATTGAGGCTGTAGCTTCCTCGGAACATATAGCCCCTAATTCTATGAGGCTTCAAACCCTGTGCTTTTAGCTAACAGAATTCTCAAGCTCAGTATCTTTCCTTTTCTGTATTCAAATTGGCAAGACAAATCTTGAATATGTTTTCTCTGAGGGAAATATCCCATTTCCCCAAACCATAAAGGATCCAAAGAGAGACCAGGAAGAGAGGAAGGAGATGCTGAGTGGCTAGATATGACTCTGGTTTGGCTGTAAGACAAATGATTTATAAAGAAGTAGGTCTTTGAATCTCCTACCATTTTAAAACACATTACAGGGTAGAGGGTCAGACAAGAAGACTGTGCTGAGGTCCTAGCTAGAGACGACGTGTGTTTTGCACCACAGTATTCTTAGTGTCTGATGTTTAAGAATTCAGTTAACAAATTGGAAACAAACAA